>JAQFVV010012868.1:0-361143 GCA_028023455.1 Epiperipatus broadwayi | reverse complement strand
TAATTTTTGTGCTAAATTATTAAAAATTTTAAATTTAAGATATATTTGAATATGGATGTTAATTTTGCTTATGGTAATATTTCATAAAAGTTTAATTAAAGCAATCTATGAGTATTTGATACGTAAAATTGTGCTGATATTGAGAGAGACATTTTAAATGATGAATGATTATAATATATAGTTAGAAAAACTGGCCATAATCAATACCTATTAATATATTTAATAAATAGGTGTTTAAAGCTAAAGGTGTTTAAAAAGACAAGTAAGATTAAATACATATGTTTATTGTTGATAAAATAATATTATAAAAGAATATAAATCATTTTAATTATTGCAAGTACTTAAACAAAAGACTAATATTTGATTTTAATAATATTGGATAATTATTTTAAAATCTATTATAATATCCTATTTATTTAAAAAATATTTATTTTGAAAAAAATGCAATTGTTAGTTTATTTTTAGACGATGACAATCGTGTGTATTGTAAAGAACAGATGTTAGTTAAATATACACACACATGCTTGGAAGTTGTTTAGTAAAGTTGCAGAACTATTTTAAAATCATGTTATAAAATTTATAAATAATACGTGAGCTATCACGAGATAAAATAAAGATAAATCAATGTAGAATGTTAAATCTGATTTTTTTAAAAGTATTGCTTTAAAAATATAACGTATAAAAAGACTTAGTGTATTTTAAATAATCTTATAAAAGTTAAAATTAAAATCAAGTAAAAAAGAATATTTTAAAAAGATATTTAGTGGATTTAAATAAATGATAAGGATTACTTTAAAATTTAATAATGTAATAAATATTAAAATATTAAATAAGTCATTATTTATTTTTAATTTTATGTTGTTGGTAAATATGTAAATAATCCAGCAGTTGATTGTTTAAATGTACCAATCAAATGAGAAGTTCTTCTATAAAAGCTTAGTTCCAATTGTTAGGAGGGGACTCTGTGATTGATTTTTCAAGTTAATTGTGTTATTAAAAATAGCTAAGCAAATTTTGTAGACGCTTTTAAAAATCATTTTTAAAATTATATGAGTGTCTCACAAATAAGTTATAAAAGTTTTAAATGATAGACATGCAGTGTTAATTTAATTTATTTCCCTATACGGTCGTCTCTATTAAAGCTCAATTTACATGCAAATGGTCATGAGAAACATCATATATAGTGAAAATATATACCGAAACTTTATTCTAGAAGTATGACAAACGCTGGATTAGTTCGGAAAATTACGAGGTGGAGAAAAGTAGTATTTTGGACAGTATATAATTTTAAAAGCTAATTACTGTTGCCTATTAGAAAATAGATATTTTAAAGAATAAATACTTTTGTATAAAAGAAAGTATTTTTGCAAGCTATAAATTTAAATGTATATCTTGAGTAAAGATATTAGAAATAAATGTAGTTTTATAAATACTTGCCTTGTTAAGTCTTTATGTTTAAAAGACTGAATGTTGATGATTTTAAAGGCAAATCAATTGAAATATAATTAGCTAAAAATCTTAATATAATAAAATTATTGTATTGAAATAATTTAAACGACCAGCGTTTAAATTATTTCAATTCTTACCTGGATATTTTGTTAAGAAATGCGCAAGTAATACGTGGACGTCCCAGTTAATTTAAAATAATTAAATGATAATTTTCATAAAACTAAAGACTAAGCTAAAATAATAACTTTTGAATAATATTTTTAAAAGAACTAAACCAGGATCCTATAAATTATTTTAATTTTATTTTATTTTCTTGTGGGAACTTATTTTTAAAAAAGAACATTTTCGTTTTTCATAAACTTTTAAAAAACACGTGATGGACCGGAAACAGAAATGGTGTTCTAGTGAATGTAAGTTTCTAGGATTAAAGAACTTTATGGCGAAAGGGAGACATCGCTGGAGTTATGTAATATGAATTCTGTTTATTTATTTAACATAAAATTTAAATATTATTAATCTATTAAAATAAGATAGGTACATTTCTTTAAATAATAATTAAAAAATAATATAATGATTAATTGGATAAGTTTATTTTATATTTAATGCAACACATAATATTTTAAAGAATGACGTGGAGTGTAAATGCGAATTATTTTTATGTAGCTTTGTAATTCGAAGAATATTGGAAGATGGACTGTACATTAAATCATTATTGATGGTAAAAATTGTATAATAATAATAATTTTGATGTATTTAATATGTTTTCTTTAGATCAACCAAATGATATGTTATTGTTGAATGGATGTATGAATATTTTAAAAATACACACACATTATATTGGCAGTATCAGTTTTATTTAAATATGCATAATTTGAATTTATGATATAAATATGATATAACATTACATAAGAAGCTTAGAAATAATTATATGGATTCTTTCAAATAAATTTTGAGTTTAATTTTTATTATTATTACGCTGGAGTATTAGAATTATATTTATTATTCATACAAGTAATTATTTTATTTCAAGTTAGGGAAGAGATCTCAAAGTCTATATTTTATTTTTATTTTATTGGATAAATTAAGTTAAGTTTTATGTAGAAGTTTATGTTTGAATTAAAGGTTTACTAAATATAGATGACATAGTATAAATAGTTTGGATAATTAGTATTTATTTAAAGTTGAAGGTTATTTTCCCGGAATTTTAAATAAGTTTTAGAGGATGTTTTTTGTAGATAAAAGTTTATTAAGAAGGATAGAATAACACATAAAGTAAACGCAACTAATCTTCACACAGAAAAGAATCATAAAATTTATCTAATAAGTGCTTATGAATTTGAAATTGATGAATAATTTAAATATCATTATTTTAACAGTACATATATGTAAATGCATATTTAACAAAACATGTAGCATGAATTGCAATAAGTGAAATATAAAATTACAATCAATTCTTCGTTATTACATTATAAGGATACATTAGTTTCTATACTATGTTATTCAAGTAATGCTAATAGTAAAGTGAACACATACTAGTATATGATGAAATAAGTAACAGTAATATTTAAATGATGTAGCAATTTAATTAGTAAAGTTTAATTGTTTTACATATGCTATATAAACATTGTTTACATAAATTTTTCTGTGTAATAAATTAAAGTTCACCAATATTTGTTTAAAGTCTAAGTTTTAAAAACATACTTGAATGTTATTAGTACAACATTTTAAAGAATGTATAATGTACTTATTAGGAGTATGAATTAATAACAGTGTAAACATATTGTATTATTATTTTCTTATTTTATTTTCTTCGTTTTTCATAATTTTGAACTATAAATACTGTAAATAAATTCTTAGTCGAAGTTAATGTAAATAAATTTGTTTAATCCGTTTTAATAGTGTGTCGAGTTCATTATTTTACACCACAGCATTTGACAACAGATAATTTGAACAAACATAATATTTGCATACATGTTTTATTAATATTATTTCAGAAAATAAATACAATATTTTCTTGATTATCATTTATGAGAATTGAATTGACATTATTACATTCTATTAACAATGGCCATTCACGAGTAATTATAATGCATATTATAAGGAAGTCCACAATATATTATTTATTGCCACAGATTATTAAGTTGTAAGATTTAAATCTGCTCTAAAATTAAGATACTATAGGAAGATAAAAGATAGACATGTTATTATTATTTAATGGTTGATGATACCAGCAAAAACAGATAAGATTAAAATTATACCATAAGATTAGTATTATATATTATATATGGATAATAAGTTAAGTGCTATTTCGGTTTGACATAAAATCACTTATCATATTTATTTACATGAGTTATCATTATTTAAAGATAATTAGAAGAACCTGAGATTATTCAATTATATTTTCTTAAGCTAAGATTATTCATTTATTACCATTTAAAGAATAAGTTTAACTTTATTTAAAAGCAAGTAAGAATGCTGTATATGAATATAATAACGCGGATAGCAAGGAGGTAACTTAGCCAGTTCTTCTTATGGCCATTTAGAGAATAAGTCTTGGAAGATATCGACTCAATGTAAATCCTGTTAATGCTTTGTAACTTTACTTCACAGTCTCATGATTTTGATAAATACTCATTTAGATTACACATACTATAGAACTATATTGATTTTAATAAATTGATATTAAATTTAGTTGAGAATATGATAGTATACCAAAGTAAGTTAAAGATAGATATGCAAATTTAATTAAGATTACAATTTAGTTGAGTTTAGTCAGAATTTCAAAAGGTTATATTACATATCGTTAAGAAGTAAGGGTATAATATATATATATACATATATATATATATATCATATATATATATATAACCATATATATATATATACATACATATATAGTCTTCGGATTTATTTTTCTGATACTTAAAGCGATAGGCTTCCGAATTACGAATTCTCTTTAATTTTAATTGGAAGTCAAATTTTGGTAGGTTAGAATATATATATATATTGTAACAAAATAAACATGTTAACCATGAAAGAATGGTCATCATTTAATAATGCATTGCAATTACGGTGTCATTTATAACAGAATAAAAATGAGTATGTGCTCTTCTTTTAATGCCTCACAGATTTGGGAGCTATTTATAACTCAAGAATGATAATGATCATGGGAAACAAAAACTTTAATATAATCTGAATGAAAATATATACTATTCATTGATCACTATTTGTAAGTAAACAAAAATATACTCTGAAGTTAAATGCCATTTATACAAAATGAAATTATGGATCATAATGTACCCTGAATCATAGCCTAATTATTGATCATCATTTATAACAATAAAAATATGAAACAAGGAAGAACAATCCTAATTTAATAATGCCATGAATTGTAGCATCATTTGTAACAGAATGAAAATAATAAACTAAGCTAAAGTGAATATCAATCAAGGAATAACGATCTAACACTTAATTCAATAAAACAATGATAATAATCTTTGTTGTAAACTCACGAATTCAAATAGTATTTTGAACAAATAGAAAACAAGCAAAATCATTATTTCAAACTACTCTAAAATATGAGCATTATTTGCAATAGATTAAAGAGCAATAAAACCAAATATCATTAGCTTATAAATAATGATTTCTGCCTATTATGTAATCTGCTTATAATATAATAAAAATAATGACAAAGAATTATAGCACCAATAATTGTCTTTTTTTCTGATGATTCTTTTTGTTGTCTATTTAACATTTTCTTAACAACAGCTGATGGATAATGATTTTTCACAAGAGTTTGTTCCATATAGATATTTTCTTTTTCCAAATTGCTGATTTATGAACAAACTTCTTTTGCTCTGTTCCATTGTGATAATATAACACTATGTTTTGTATTTCTGGTGTATTGGATGTATAGGCTAGGTATTTTCCTGTATGTGTAGGTTTCCAGTAAACTGTAGTTTTGACTTTGCCATGAGAAAGTTTTGTCACAAGAATATCTAAGAATGCCAATTTTTGTTCTTGTTCTAATTTTACTGTGAATTTAATTGAAAGTGATATGTTGTTGATGTGTTTCCAGAAAGTTTGTAGCAGTGCTTTAACATGTGGCCATACAACAAATGTGTCAGTCACATAGCGAAGCCAAACTTTAGGTGGATATGGAGTTAAATTTTTGTAAAGACATTCAATACACATATTAGATTATGGAAATAGTTCAATATAAAAATATAACTCTTATATTTATGTATACAAATAAATCACTACTTAACCTAAAATTATACTACTATTTATAACAATAAATACTACTCATTTTAAATGAAAAGAAAAATATATAGCAATAATAATAATAAACATAAATAAATTTAGCATTTTCAAAATACTATCATAGTTCTAATGTCTACTTTTTAAACCACAATCTGATATTTTGTTATTCCAGAAAAAGTAAAAATATTATGAAAAGCTATAAAATTTGAAGCACATTTTATTAATTCTGATATTTATTATATATCTGAATTATCTTTTTATTCAGAAGATATTTGATCTACATAATGTTATAAATATGCAAACACTAATTTATATCTATGACAATGCAATGTAGATATCCTTTCATTTAGCAAGTAATTAATTCATAAAACATTATAAGTGAACAGACTCTAATTTCATCCATGATAATGCTATGGAAATTGAACCAATTTCTATCTTGTGTATAAATAATCCATCAAGCTAATAAAATTATATCAGCAGATGACCATAATCTTTGTACACATTTTCCATTGTTAGCACTTAGAGTATATCATTGAAAAGTAAATAATATCAATTTTCAAAGCAAAGAAACATTTCATGGTTTTTAAAAATGCTAAGAATTAATTTTCATATTTTCAATAAATTGTCACCTCTCACAAATTCAATGATCCTCTCAAGCCAACGGATGACAGTGTTGCTTTCACCCCATCATTCTATCCTTTTTTTTTAATAATCACATACTTTTAAAAATAAGCAAAAAAATAAATAAATAAAAGAATTTAGATTCACTTCTGATGAAGCCAAGCTAATAGAGAGAGAATTTTTTCTATTCAGATCTATTTATAACTTTTCCAATTGACTTACAAGTAACTATAGAAATACCCGTTATTAACTCTTTGGTTAATTTTAACCAGCTTCTCTCACATAAAAAAATTATTATACAAGAATAACAACACACAAAATAAATATTTTAGAACTATTACTTATGACAAACATAGACTTTTCGTAATACAAATACTATTCTTTCATTCTAACACAAATTAAATAATTGATAATACATTATCACCATACCATATTTCCAGTATAATATTATATAAATAAAATAAATACATTTGAGATGTTAAACATTTAGTGGTATTGTTTGTAATTTATTATTGTGAGTGCAGTAATGAAAAAACATATAATAATGAACTATATATATATGCTTTATTATTCATATATTACCTTTTTAAAATAAATGAGGTCCATTCAGAATCTTATACAATAAAATTAATAATAAACAATTTTATCTAAATATTATCATCATAGCAACACAGTTCAATGTTTCATAGGTTAATATTCCACCATTAAAATCAAATAAGAAAAAAAAAGAATATATATATAACTGACATTTTATCACATACTGAAACTCGTCTTAATATATATATATGGATTTGTATTATATATCTATCACTAACTGAAAAAAAAAATTAAGGATGAAATGAATAACTAGAAGATAAACACATGGTTCAAACTTATATAGATCATAAAATAAACAGTTTGATAAATCAATAAAGAGATACAGAGTTAGATAAATGATGAAATCTATTCTTTTATAATAAAATTATTTTGCAAATATCTTGTGCAAGTCATCAATAATGAAGTTATGATAATTCACTAAACAAATAAATAAATTATAATTTTTGATTGAAAGCACTTTAGGAAAAATGTCAGGATTTAATTGATAAAAAATCCATATATATATATTTAACAGTCTACCTGTAATCTTCTAAGAATTTGAGTGAGAACAAGTTATTACCCTAAGCTTCGAGTAGGTATATTTATGAGCATGAACTAATTCATATCTCAAGTGCCAATCTTATTAATTAATACAAATTATACCCCTTGAAAACGAAAGAAAAACTTCCAGTGGACCCTTTTAGGCACCTTATCCAGACTAGCTCAATCTTAAGGTCTGGGAGACAATGTCTATCAGGAGAACGAAGCCAATGTTATCTTACAAAGAAACATCATATATATATATTTATAATTTTCCTATCTGCCCTACGAATCTTATTATAATAATCCAGAAGTTATAAGAATCCCATCATTCAAATCATTCATTTCGATACATATATATAAGATTATATACATTCATGAAAGAATGCAATTACACATCAGAGTTGTATTTATTAAATGATTTAATCTATTTTCTAATTACTTTCTTTAAGTTGGAATAAAACATGTTTCTTAATTTATTATTATTAAGTGTTCATTTAATATATATTGAGAAAAGGTCAAAGCTACCTTATTTGAAAACTAATTTTCATGTGTTAAGGCTGATGATCTGTAAACTTACAGTATTATGATGGCGATGGTTTTAGCGAGAGTTGTTGATCTGAAAGATGATGAAAGATTCCATAAGATTTTCACATAAGATAATCCATCCTAGTGGTTGGGTAGATGCTTCCAAACTTGATTGAATGAAAGTTCTAGCTGTTTGGAGTTCCGTGATCATTTCACTTGTTTGAACTAGACAGCAAAATCCCCATAGATAAGGTTCAGGCAGGTCACACAATATCTGTCCACTGGGCTGGTCCAACAAATTCACATGATTATATTTACCCTAGCATTTCGATGGAGTCCATTATTATTAAATTTTATTAATTAATAATCATGTTATGAAATTTTCTTTCCACGCTTCTTTCTTTCTGTAATGGTCTTTTTCGAATCACAACAAAATCAATATATATATAGTTCTTTTCTTTTAACTCTCTTTCACCTCACTTTGTTTTTCAATCCATACGCTGATGACCATATCTTAGGAATGCTTTTTAGCTTCCATTGTTCCAAAATACTAAATTGACCAGTTCTTGGAATTCCGATGACAAGTGTCATTAACAGAAATCGCCCTTGGCACAACCTGAAATTCCTTTTATTACTCTCCAGCCTTATATTTTAATTTGCTTTCATTAAGAAACATGCACTATTAACGACATTATTTAAATCTATAACTTATGATATTAATAAACAACAAAATTATATAAAACAAAATATAAAATACAACTCCGCACATAACCGCTTCTCTTCATCTTCACATACAAATCTGTTAGTAATTAATTTTACACAACACAATAACACATGTAATAAATATATATGTATACATTCGTGCCTTTAAATGGTTAATGTATTCTACTCACACTCTTTTGTAACAGGGTTCGAATAAATATCTATAAATGTTCTTGCATCTATCGATTTAATTCATAATAACAATCACCATGACACTCTTTTGTAATTATTATTGACCTTTACTTCCATTAGTGCCTGTATTTGAACTCAGATACTGTTACAATATATATATATATAGTAGAGTATTGAGTTCAAACCCTACATTACAAATTCCAAAGATCTTAGGAGGAAAGTGGGAAAAAAATTGTTTTTTTTCTATTCAACTGATTTTATTAGTGAAAGAGAATATATATATATATATATTTGAATAGTTTAATAGTTATATTTAAGAATTAAATATATTAAGCAGATATAAATAGTTGTCTGTAGACATAAACTCCATACAGTATTAGTTTTCTAGGTCTACTTATTAATTTGTTTTATTTCATTTATATCTAATGAATTATAATGTTCTTGTTTAATAATGCTTTGATTTTAATACTTTGTCATTACTAATTTATTCTATGATTTTAATACTAATAATATTAGTAATCTGTATCTTTCAAATTGTTTAAATTATTTTTGATAGGCAAATTTTACAGATATGAGTAGATATGTCTATATGTGCTGGTGTGTACAACACTAAAACTTGAACATTTACAGATATGTTAAAAGGGTTTTAAATAATTTCATATTTTCTGTATAAAAAGTTGTTTTTTTCTTACATATTATTTAAGTCCAATCTTTTTTTTTTTAAAAAAAAAGGTATTAAAACTGAGAAAGATTTCAATCTAGTGTTAAAAAAGGGATTGGATAGAGATAAAATCAATTTTAACTTAACTTTGGTGTGAGAAAATTGGAATTGAAAAAAAATAACTCATTAGTAAGCAGTTTCCAAAATTAAGAACTGTTGATTACTTTATACCACCCAAAAAGTAAGATAAAGACCAAAGAGACCACTGATCATTTTGGAGTACACTAAATAACAAATTTTGAAAAAAATATAAGGATTAAAGATATTTGTATCACAGATGCAACAATAAAGTATATTTTATAAATAACCAGGTGTTTCAATAGCTAAATGTGTGTGATGTCATCACACCAATGCATATATAGTCTGAAAAATAAGACTGGGGATTATTAACTCTTATGGCCTCTTGGAATCTATGCATCATTATTTTATATTTTTTAAGGATTCTACAGCAGCATGGAGGGGTAGAAAGATATTTTTTTGTTGAATGGTCCCAACGGTCGACCCAAGGAAATCTATGCACATTGAAAAAGTTAAATTTAAAATGAAATTAACAAATAGCATCCTATGGCTGATCTCCAAAGTCAGAAGAAGACTTCTAACCTTGCTATTGCTTCACCTTTGCTGTTGCTGAATCCAAATCAAAATAAAAATGCTAAAATTATATTAAAAGCAGAAAATATCCATTTGTCTATAGAAGTAATCATGCCCAGAGCAGAAGAAAAGAAGAAATAAAGAAACAATCCCAATATTAAAATGGTCCTTAAAGAAAGCAATTTATTTCACAGCATCAGCATCATCATAGCAAAGCAGAAAAATTACAAGCCTAAACTTAAGTGGAACTTTCCCAGTAAACCACTGTAATTGATAAATCTATGCATGTTAAACAATGGTATGTGGCTTAATTCAAATTCGTAACCTTGGATGAGCTGACTTTCAAATGAAATTTATTAAACTCACTGAAATGGTCTCTATCAAAAATAAAAGCAGAACTTGGTAATATCAACTTTATTTTTATTTTCTCAATGACTATTATTAACATTCTCTTTCAAATAAATCCATTTATCTCTCTAAGTATTAAGACAAGAATCAATTATTAGAAAGTGTTTTTCAATAATGATGAATATTGACTTTATTAGTATGGGTATTGTTTGATTACTATTACATGTAACCATTTATATATGTATTTTTTTGATCAAATGTATTTTTTATTATGTATTAATTCAGCTATCATAAGAAATGTATTATTCTTATTATATATAAAAGTTGAATACAAGATTTATTAATGAGAAATAACATATACACACACATCTAGTGATATAAATATGCCTACATAAATACATATTGAGTATAAATGTACAAATCGATAGGGTAAAAATTTGGTATAATGAGAGATAGATCTTGAGGTAATTAGCAACATTATTAATGAAATTGAAATAAATAACTAGGAAAAGATATCTTTAAAATATTCATATCTTTATAATTTCACTAAACTTTTCTCTACCTATTTTACGATTATTATTATTTTTAAGATTATAGACATAAAATGTATGCTATGTATCGGGTGTTTATTTCAAAATTAAATAATATAAGATGTCTATTTACCAATACACATATTGCACTATATGATATTAACGATTGATTTTTAAGTTTCATTAAGGGAGAGACTTTTGGTTGTTGTTGTTGTTATTGTTGTTGATGTTGTTGTTGTTATTATTATTATTATTTGAATGTAACTAAGTTTATTATTAATTATGTAAAATTTCTATTTGTATATTGATGATTAACCAATAATAAAATTTAATTTGTTTTATTAAAAAAAGTTTATATATTTCTTAAAGTTAATTATTGTCTCATGAGGTTAGTTTAGTCATCATCATCACTGATGGATTTCAGTTATAAAAACCTAGTTTAAATATACAACAATATTTTGGTAAATAATTATAGATTAATAAAGGATAAGATTTGTGTTGAGAGTTAGTTATAAAGTTGTGGCTGGAAATAGCATTGCCATCATTATCATTATTATCATATTTATTAATTAATAATAGTCTAAATAGATATATTAAATGGCCATATATATATATATATATATATAAATAATAGTTCTCACTTTGATTGTTTGTTATTCATGAGCCATCATAAGAGATATGACTACCATTGGAGATCACTAAAGGTTTAGTGAATTGCCATCAATAATTTATAGTATTAAATGTGAGGTAGTAAAACTTATAATATTTTTAAATATGAGCTCTAAAGATTTATAATGCTAAATAAATCAAATATAGTCATGTAAGAGTTTGTCTAATAATTTATTTGCACAACTAGTGAATAATGAGAATGTTTTACCATTAATACAAGTGCAAATGATACTGTTATAAAATGGAAATTCCTACATACTATTATAAATAATGTACCAACTGAGATTCAAATGAGGTACAAGTATAAGTAGGTACCTAATGTAATAATTTCTAAGTTTAGATAACCTAGTGGCACTTAGATATTTAAAAAAGAATAGGAGAGTAAAATGGTTCCTTGCAAAGTAGTTTGTCCAATTGGAGTATAAAACTTCTTACATGGTTATTGGTAATTGTTCTAAAACAATTGATCCATTGCAAATGGCTGCCCCAATGGGGAATAGTAAGGAAGTGGATTTTGTCTAGATTAATTTCATATTCCCTGTGGGCTATTGAATAAGGGCATGGCAGTATATAGATTTTTATATTCTATTAAAAATGGTCTAGATATTTTCATTCTATTACAATATATATATATTATTAAGAATTAAATCACAAAATCTTATAGTAAAAATAATAACTGCCACTTGAATCATTACATAATTGCCACTCATTGTTTTCACTTAAGAACCTAGAACTATCATTTCTATAATCTAGTTATGAATATCTCTCCCTATTTCCAGAGTTCATACTAGTAGTTTTGCAGTGTAATCTCATAATTTTTAATTTTTAACTTAAGTTCATGAAGATGAAATCTGGTTTCCATGTGGACTAATTATTGGTTGTGCAAACTAATGAGTATTATTTGCAAGGTGGACCATGAGAAGGATGTCATATATTCATCAGGCATACACACTATTTACTGATGTTACCTTCATCTAAGAAGCTCAATAAAATTACTTCAACTTAACAATGAAGATATATTAAAATCAAAAATGGGGATCCTCTACAAATTAATATTTCAGCGCAATGCAGATGCAAAATGGATTTGTGTTGATTATTGATAGAATACATTAAAATATGACATGGCTACTTTTCATCAAACTATCTTGCAATGCAATACTGTCTATTAAAAACAGCTTAAATTATATTGTAATCACAATATAGACAGATGATTTTTAAGTAAGCAATAATGGATAAACAATTTTTATATTTGCAGCATTTTTAAACACTCCTATACAAACTAACTCTATCTCCTTTTCCAAAATCTTCCTACACTGTTTGTATTTATAGAATATTTCAATTCTCTTAATAGTCTTTGAAAATATTCCAATATGTATCAAGCAGATTGTCAACTTTTAGAATGGATGGATTTGAATATATGCACTTACTTGATGAGGCCAAGCAAGGAAGAACATTCCATTCAGACAGATGAAGAACAGAAACAATTTGTCTCATAATCAGCATAAATCAAATTTAATCATTCTTGCAATCCATATTCCTATAATCAAAAGTTATTTTGTTCCAAGATGGAATTAAAAAAAATGAGTGCAATTGATATACTGAATATCTTGGAAAAAATTATTTAAAAATCCATCATTTCCCTCTTAGTATGGCAAATTTAACAAACTCATGTAGCTTCACAAAGTCTATTCATCACTAATGTTGAAAGCAATTTATTCCTGGCTGAAAAAAACAATTTTTATCAGAAATTTCTGGGAATAACTATTAAATCACTGAATGTTGCAATAGAAAAAGTGAAGAAACACCATGACAAAACAAACCTTAGATCTAGTTGTAAAGCAAGGTCACATTTTGAAATGCTTCATGGATGTCAAAGTAACTCTAAATGAACTATTATAACATTATTGCTAATGAAGTTACCAATCTTATATGTCAGGTTTCTAAATCCAAAATTGATAGAATGAGAAAAAGCAGCTTCTCTTTCACAATGTTCAACTAATATCAATGTGATAACATTTGTTGATATTGATGAACTCAATCTTGATTGTCTTAAAACAGGAATGATCCCAGAAGCAAATAACTTACTTCCAGAATTTCAAAAAACTTCAGGACTTGAAATGAAAACATGATTGGCAAAACTATTTAGAAACTATTCCAAAAATTTGGCATAAAAATAAACTATAGCAGTCTTAAATTCAAAAAAACCTGGTAATGATAAAAAAAATTATTACTCAATATCATTATTATATGCCCCCTACATTCTTTTTGAAAGAATCATATTAATAAAAATTTTAAAAGTTGAAATCCACCTATCTACAGAGCATGCTGAGTTTGGGTCAGAAAAAAGCTCTTGTGAATAAGTTTTATTTTTAACAATTCATGTTGAAAAATAATTCAAAATTAGTTAGAAATGATTCAAGCTTTATTGATCTAGTCTCAGCTTATAACTCTGCTTGGAAAAAATTGGCTTAAAATTTTTAAAATTCTTAAATGTATAAAAACAATTAAAAACATTGACAATATGTTCTCCAATAGAAAAACTAAAGTAACACTAAATGATAATGGTAGAAAATATGGAATCTTTTGGAACAATCCATAGGATTCTGATTTCTCATTTTTTTTAATAATCATAAATCTGCCTGAAACAGAAAACAGGAAATTTATTTATACTAATAATATTGCTTTGAATTCTCAAAAGAAGTATTTTTCTGATTGATTTTTTTTTCAAAAATTTGGAATTATAATCTAGTCAAATAAAGACAATATGTTTATTTTCCATTTAAATAGCAGGGAATCATCTCTAATTTTGAATATAATCTTCTGCAATCATAAACTAAAAGACAATTCTTTCCCATACTACTCAAAAGTAATGCTGATAATAGCTTAGCTTCTTTTTAAATTTATCTAAAGTTATTTCAAAATTAATTTCTAGGAATGACCTTAGAAAGACACAAGATTTGTGATCATATATATTACTTTTCTTAGTATTGGCATATTATGCTACTAAATACTATGCTCCTGATACAGACTAAATTTATGGATATTCAATTGAATATTGCCATGAAACATATTACTGCTATAATAAAGTCTAATCTCTTCCAATGCTTTCCTAATATTTAGCATATTATTTTGCCAGATATCAGAAGATACCTCATACAAAATGTACAAAAAGATGTTAGGCAGATTAGACTTTCCAATAATTCAAAATATAGTTTCTCCACCTAAGATTAATATTAATTCAAATTCCTATGTTTGAATATTCAACCAAAAATCTATAATTGAATAATTATAGCATAAAATGGAATTCTTATAACATTCCACATACATTTTTTATCCATATTTGACATCCACACACCTGGAGTCTCATCAATAGATTCAGGACTATACATCATCATTACACTTATCTACTTCTTAAACATTATTAATAAAGAGTAATTAACTTTTTTAAAAACACCATATCTTTATTTAGTCTACTTTCAGTTAGTATTATTTTAAGATTTAAATTTTCTCCCTTTATTAGCTTAATAAATATTTTCTCTACATTAGAAATTTTAGATTCAATATAAATCAAATACAAATTCCATATAGAAAAACTATACTCCAACAAAGGTACAACAAAAAAAAAAACAGAATAACATGTACTTTATATAAAGAGATAAATCTCTGTCAAATCTCAAAATACATCCCATTTGTCTATATACTTTACTTATAATATATTTTATATGCTCATTATAAGAAAAAAGGTTACAAAATATAATTCAAGATCAAAAACAACTTCTTTGTATATAATAACATTTTCCTCGATCTTATAATGATAAATAGGTTTGGCTGTTTTATTGGTGTACAGCAATACATGTTTTACTTATATTTATTATATTATTAAATTTACACCATTCTTTGAAATAAACAATATCTTTTTGAAGATCAATATAATCATCATATGTACTAGTCCTTTTAAATAACTTACAATCATCTGAATAGGTAAGTAGCATACTTTTTTAATGTTTTGATTAAGATCAAATATGAAAACATTAAAAAGTAAAGTTGCTAATATTCCATCACGAGGAACCCTAATCTTATTTTTGAATAGCTTAGAGTTAATTTTATCTATACAAATGCAAGAGCATCTATTTTCCAAATAATTAATAAACCATGTTATCAAATGAGAACTAATTCCCATTAATTTAAGTTTATATATTAGGTGATTATGTGCCATATTATAAAATGCTTGTGACATGTCAGAATAAATAACATCAAGTGGCATCTGCTCAGAAAGAGCATGAGCAATATGATCAGATATTACCATTAAGTTAGTATGATCAACATACCTTCCAGATAGAAATCCATGTTGATAATTAGGCAAGACCTTAATACTGTAATAACATTATTATAAATACAACTTTCATAAATCCTACCAAATAAAGACAGTATTGAGATAGGTCTATAATTATCTGGATCAGATCTATCTTCCTTCTTATAAATAGGCACAATCTTAGAAATTTTAAATATGTCAGGAACAATGAATTTTTCCATAGACAAATTAATTATATAATGTGATGGAGTTACCAAACAGTCTGCACAAACCTTAATAATAAAATTAGAAATATTATCACATCCCACAGATGATTTAGATTTAAGTTTGCGTATTGCATTAAGCACATCAGTAATATTAATTTTATCTACATCAATATTCCCCCTACTTTTATTATTTGATTCAATATTATTCATATCACTATCAGTAATATTTGAATACATATTTGTGAAATGATTAACTAATTCATTCATAGAAGGCTGTATTAAATTATTTTTGTAACTTTTATTTCCAACAATATTTAAATTTTTAATATAATTCCAAAACATTTGTGGATTACGTTTATAACTTTTTTCAATTTATTTAAGTGATTATCATAATCTCTTTTCATAATAATTTTTGTATAAACACGCAATGCATTACATTTTTTATATAATTCTTTATCATTGGCTAATTTATATAGTCTATGATATTTATGTTTCCTACTTAGTTCCTTACATAATTCTTTAGAGAGCCATTTAGGATATTTATAACTATTATACTGTGAACATATAACAGGAATATAATGATCCAAACAATTTTGAATTATATCAATAAACTTACTTTTACAGATTCATTTGGATCATTTCTACAAAAATTACACTACAATCAGTATTCTCCAAAGCTTTATATAAATCATAGTAATTACCATGTCTATAATCTTTGAACATACTTTTAACAAACTTTATATGCTCATATGATCCATCTATTACAAATTCCAAAGATGGATAATAAGAATTGGGAGATATAAGAACTTGATCTGCCAAATTACATTTTAAAATATCATTGGTACTAAATAATAGATCAAGTATTTTACTCTTATCAATAGTAAACCTATTAAACTGACTTAATTTAATTAATTCAACATTTTTTATTCTAAATAGTTTGTTATTTTTACCAACAGCCTTATTATTACATATTAAATAATCTGGTTCATTGAAATCACCCACTATAATAATATCATATTTGTATTTCACTAAAATATATCCAACCCTTGCCAAAAATGTATCCATTTCACTATATAAAGAGTAGGTCTAAAATATACAGTACCCAATAATATTTTGTTTTTACTTTTTAGATCTATTTCAATCCAACAGGATTCAATATTATCATCATTAATAAAAATTTGAGTATGCTTAATATATTTTTGAACTCCAATCAATGTACCTCTACCTTTTGTTTCATTTATATATTTTCTATCTCATCTGTATAAGCAATTTTTTCTATCAAATATATTTACATTATTATTACCCGCATTTAACCAGGTCTCACTTAAAATAATATATTCATGCAATAACAATTCAGACTTAAATTCAATTGCTTTAGTTCTAAGTCCACATACATTTTGATAATAACAATGCAATGATTGCTATTTATTACATAACTTAATAGAAGCCTCTTGCAAATTTCTATCTTCTTCTTGCCTACTATTTTCACTACCATAATCATCCAGTAAAAGATTCCCATTTACTTTTTCAGCATCATTATTACAATTTAATGCTATATCATCCTGAAACATGTCATCAGCAGCATCTCTCAAAAATTTAAAGTTTCCATAGAAAGATAATATCACAGCATTATCAGGCCAAATATCTCCTGTATTCATTTTATCTATATCACATTCATATACAGACAAGTAAAAAGAAGATTTTTTGGATTTAGTATTTAATTTATAATATACAGTATTTATATCCAATGTATTTTTTAAGTATTCAATAATATCTTGTGCAGTATAGTCGTTATTCATTCTTGTCAAAAAGAATATTTTAAATTTCCATTTTAATTTTAACAGCTTTTAAAATATGATTGACTTGATTACCTATGTGGAAGTAATATAATTTCCTTCTTTCTCCTTTTCCTATGTATTGATTTCTACTTTAACATATCATATCATACCATTATAACCTTCTTAAACACTTTATCAATACTATTTATTTATATCAAAATTAACAGTTTTGACTGTTCTACAGTCATCAGAGCTACAATATTCAAATATATAATTATATAATTAATACACTTATACACATATTCATATATATAATTAAATATACAAAATAAAAATAAAATATACATTTTAACCCGACCATTATAAATAATCATTTCCCATTTTATTATTTTACTCTTAAATTAATTCTATCCACATTTAAAATAAAATATAAATTTTAACCTGATCATTATAAATAATCATTTCCCATGTTATTACTTTACTCTTAAATAATTCTATCCACATTTATTTTATATTACTTTAATTTATTTTTAAATATTATTTATATTAATTTAAAAAAACTACTATTTAATACATATTATTGGCATTTTACTTATAATTTAAATCAACTTGTAATCTTTTTTTTATTAAATATTTTATAATTATCAATTAACTTTTCCCACATTACAAATTAATTTGTGGGAAATGTTAATTGATAATTATAAAATATTTAATAAAAATAAAAAAAGTTAGAAGTTGATTTGAAATATAAGTAAAATGATGATAATATGTTTTTTTTTTCAAATTAAAATTATATTTTTTTTAAAAAAAAAAGATATAATATAAAATAAATGTGGATAGAATTATTTAAAGGTAAAGTAATAAAATGGGAAATGATTATTTATAATGGTCAGGTTAAAATGTATACTTTATTTTTATTTTGTGTATTTAATTATGTATATGAATATGCCTATAAGTATATTAATTATATATTTAAATATTGTAGCTCTGATGATGACTGCAGGACAGTCGAAACTGTTAGTTTTGATATAAATAAATAGTATTGATAAAATGTTTAAGAAAGTTGTAAATGTTATGTTGCTTACCTATAACAGGAGAAATATTTAGATTCTTAATATTTTTTTGTTTATACAGTTTTGAAGCCTTCATTTTCTTCATTAGTATTGTCTTATTAAACAAAAAGCATATGACTTATTTAATGTCTTATCTTGAGAACAAATCTGTACTGATTCATTAAATCCAGTGGACAAAGTAGAATTCAAAATGCTATCATGTGACAATTTATTTATTTTACTTTCTTGCTTATCAACTTTAAATACTTTACTTCTTTGTTCATTTAACTTATAACTAGATTTTTTATCTTTAAAACTAATCACATTACCTATTGTTTCCTCAACATTTCTGCTCTCCTTAGATAAAAGGGGGAAATGTGAATCTACAGCAATAGAATCTCCAACATGATTTTTTTTTTTCAAAAAAAAAAAAACATTATTGTTTTTATTTTTAGCAACATAATTTTCATTAATAATTATACTTTCAATAGTATCATTCATATTTATATACAAATTATTATCAAACACTTTCTTATTCAATAAAATATTTTTCATTATAATTGCTGTCTCTTCAATTACAGTACAAAAATGTTCATTCATGAACTAGTTAGAGTTTAATTCGCAAAATAGTTTAATGCTAACCAGTTTATAGTTTACACAAAGTTCTCAACTGTTCCAAGCTAAGCACATGATGAGAGATTGGTGTATACAAATTAACACAGTTCTGGTCCCCACCAAGCTGTCTTAGATAAACACACTATGTACATACAAAAATGAATACTCTAACTATAATCCTGCACATATAGTTTCTGCATTTAATTCGTTCCTTTCTCAACATAGGGTAATTCTCAATTCCCATGCTGTTCCTTTGCAATAGATGCTCTCCTAGAATTCACTAAACACACTGTATTCTCTCTGCTGCTTCTTTCCAAATTTCCCCTTTTATCAGTTTGCTTTCTTTTTTTTTTTCTGGAGTAACATTTATAAATTAAGGTGGAATTTAATTAAATTGGGTTTTGCAAATTGAATTCCTTCATTATCTGTTTAATTAGTTTAGTTCAATTGATTGCATTTTAAACTGAATCAGACGACTAATTAATGTCTATAATTAAAATATTAGAAATTTAAATGTTTTTTAAAAGGAATATTTTAGAATAAGTCACTTTTGTATGTATGTTTAATTTTTAAATGCATATTTTACAATACCCCCCTTTACTCCACAAAATCCCATGTTGTGACTTCTCGATGCTTTGTTTTTTCTCTTCCCAACCTGGAGAAACACTTTATTTTTATGATTAACCAATGTAACCTTGAAATTTGTGTAAACTCTTCTTTTCCTTGCTGCCCTGAGTGCCCTTTTCTCCCACTTAAAAAAACTCTGGGTTTTTCCTTGTTCTACGGTTTTTGTATCTGGCAGTTCACTGGTTAAAGATTGCTATTCTTCTAGAAAATCTTTAAAAGTGTCAGTTCATTTTCATTTTTGGCCATCTTTTCTTGTGGCTCCATTTCATACTGGTGCCAATTGTCTACCTGTTTGGATAATTCTGACATTGGGATTTTGCTTTGTAATTTTCCACTAAGTTATGGGTTTTGTTGTTCAAGTTCTATTACTCATACTTGAAATTCTTCAAGTTCAGCTGATTTCTGTTTTATGGCGTGCTGACTTTGTGCCAGGGATGACTGCAGCTGTTTTTTCTATGACCAAAATACCTATCATCTGTATGTAAACCTGAAGTTGCTCATTCAGAGAACCTTGTTCTTTAAACTGCTTCTGTTCAAAGTCTTTCCATTCCTCTTCAAGTTGATTTTGTAATTTAAAATTATAATTTTTCAGTTCTTGTAACTGTAAGTTGAGTTGTAGCTCAGATTGCATCCTTTTTCTCGTGCATGGTAGCTAATTCTTGGTTCCTTGACTCCAATTCTTGTAGTTTGGTCTGTAGTTTAGTGATCTCTATTTGTCCTTGCAAAATGGTCCTATCTCTCATGGTACTGCTTTGCCCTTTAGTTGATATATAGTTAATACTATACATTCTAAAATTTGTTCCTGGATTACATTTTCTTTGTTGACTATCCCTTTCTAGTGATTGTCTAAATGAACATGCAAGGTGGCCTTTAATTCAGCATTTTGAAACACATTTCTTGTTTCCATTTACAGTGTTTGGCTATTTGGCCCATTTTCCTGCAGCAGTAACATTTAATTCTGTTATTTCTCTGGGGTTTTCATTGAAACAAAGTTATTTCTGCTTTATCCATTTTGAACACTTGCTTGTTGATTTGATCTGAAAGCCTGTGCCTGTTCTAGAATTAGCTCATAAGCTATTCCTTTCTTTGTAGCACTTTCATAGGTTATGTCTGCCTCTGTTAACAGCTTTTGTCCGAGCCTGTCATTGGACATTTTCCATAGCGGTTGATCTAGTAATATTTCTTCTATGGAATCACCATAATCACAATATTTCACTAGCTCTTTGAGTGCTTAATTATATTGTTTGATTGTTTCACTATTTAGTTATTTTCGATTATTTAACTGTAGGCATGCTATGTGATGGGATGGACGAGGGCTAAAAAATTCATTTAGCCTCTGGGATAATTCCTTGAATAGTAGGTACATTCTCATCTACAGGATTTTTATATAATTTATTGGCTATTTCAATATTTTTTCCCAGTGAAACATAGGAGGGTGGTTACTTTGCATTTGTTGTCTTCAATCCCATTTAGAATGAAGAAATTTTCAACTTGCAACAGATATAATGGCCAATTGGCCTTGTTGTCTACATTGAACTCTCCAACAGTTTTGGCCAAAAACTGACATTTATAATTAATTGCAAATTATTCACTATAGTTTTAGGTTCAACTAATTTTACAATACCAGGTTGCTGTGCATTGACTCTTCAATTATAGTGCACAAATGTTCATTCACGAACTAGTTAGAGTTTAATTCCCAAAATAGTTTGCTGCTAACTAGTTTAAAGTTTATACAAAGTTCTCAACTGTTCCAAGCTAAGTGCACGATGGAAGATTAGCATATACAAATTAACACAATTCTGGTCCCCAACAAGCTGTCTTAGAAAAACACACTATATACATACAATAATGAATACTCAAACTATAATCCTGCACATATAGTTTCTGCATCTTAATTCACTCCTTTCTCAACATAGGGTAATTCCCAATTCCTATGCAGCTTCTTTGCAACAGATGCTCTCCTATAATTCACTAAACATGCTCTGTACTCTGTTTGCCACTCCTTTCCACCCACCCCCACCCCTTATTGGTTTGCTTTCTTTTGTTTTCTGGAGTAACATATATAAATTAGGGTGGAATTTAATTAAATTGGGTATTGCTAATTAAATTCCTTCGTTATCTGTTTAATTAGTTTGGTTCAATTGATTGCATTTTAAGCCGAATCAGACAATGACTAATTAATGGCTATAATTAATATATTAGAAATTTAAATGTGTCTTAAAAAGAATATTTTAGAATGTCACTTTCGTATGTACGTTTAATTTTAAAATGCATATTTTACAATAATATTCCCTTCTTTTAACAATCTAATTTCAGTAACAATATTTAAAATTCTTTGCACTAAAATGAACGTTTCTTGACAGGTTTGTGATGATGGTGTTCTAGCTGTATATTTATATTGGACTATTTTCATCATCTAATATGTGTGCTGAATGTCTTTAGAAAAGTTTAATTTTATTTAAATATTCCAAATACCTTCAACTGTTAGTAATATCACAGCAAACATGCTAGTATATGTACCAACTGTTAGTAATATTACAACAAACAGGTTAGTATATGAACAATGTTTTGAGAGATATTTTTCTCCCCTCTTCTTCAGGTGTTGCTGGTCTGACCAGTGAAGTATTAGCATGGGTCCTTAGATTCTTGAATTTTAAGGTAACACTCTAACCAACTGAACCATCCTGCCTTTGGCCATGCTAGTACTGTCACTGGTCAGGCCAGCAACACCTGAAGAAGAGGGGAGAAAAATACCTCTCAAACGTTGTGCATATACTAATCTGTTTGCTGTGATATTACTAACAGTTGGTACATATTCTAGCCTGTTTGCTGTGACATTACTAACAGTTGGTGCATATACTAACCTGTTTGCTATGATATTAATAACAGTTGAATGTATTTGGAATATTTAAATAAAATTAAACTTTTCTAAAGACATTCAACACACATTCCAATATAAAAATACAATTAGTATCCATTATTGTTAATGTTTTCTTTTCATTATCACAATTATAATTATTTATAATTCCCAAATCAACTTCTGTTGATTTTTTTAAATAAATAAATTATTTTATTGGAAGACAAAGAATACATATGTACTCCAGGGATTACATAGATATGGGTTGTGAGCATCTATTGCTTCATGTGTGCATTATTATTATGTTGTTAGATCATCTTTGGGTTTTCTGCCTTATATAAGTGCTGTGTCTTTAATATTTAAGCTTTATTCGATTGGGTATGGACTATTTATTAAGTGGTTGTGAAAGGAAGTTAAAAAGTGGGTGTCTAAGAAACACAAAAGGTTATTTATATTGGTATTAGATGAAGCTGGAGATCAATCTCCATGTGGCCTCATGAATCTCCAGTGAAGCAATCTTTTTGTCCATTTCTTTAATTTTATTAATTTCTTTGAGGAGATTTTCCAGAGAGTGGCTCATATGTTGATTAAATATGATTCTGAATCTAACTGACCAGATGAAAAAAAGGTTGAAGATGGATAATCTTGTTATAATGAATGATCCTTTCCCTATGCTATCAATTAGAACAGAGAGAATTGATTTATTGCAGTTAGATAAAGAAGCAAAGACATTATGATAAATTTGAAAGGATTGGCATTGACAAAAAAGGTTCCTCCACAGCCAATGCAATCAATTTATTTAGAATTCTTTCTGACCATTTCAGAAACACAAGGAAGTCCAGACAGATGTGATACAATTAGACATTACCACAACATTTGATAACGTCCATATTAATACTCTACTGGATCTATTTGGGAAATATGACATACTAGTAGGGATGTTAAACATCATTGCAAACCTCCTAAATAATAGAGAGATTCATATCTCTCTCAATGGGAAGATCTCATCTGCATTTCTATCCTCTAACTCAATTCTACAGGGGGTCTCCACTCAGTGCAATATTTTTATCATTTACATAAATCCACTTCTGCTAGAAATAGAACAATATCTACCCGGTATGTACATCCCAAAACTCAAAAAATCTATCCAACACATCTCATATATGGATAATATGGATGTCCTCCTACCATCTAAGAAATTTATTCTCAAGCCCGTGACAATTCTTCAGAATTATTCCACACAATTTGGCCTCAATTTCAATATGTCAAAATAATCTGTCTAGAAACTGTCTTCCAGAAAATCCATTGCCTTTCAATTCACAAATTTCAGAACTTCTTGGGATTCCCAGTTTTTAAATCCTCTTTGGCTATAATGAAAACAATACAAGACTCATTACTGACATCCACTCAGATTACTATTGCCCTCTCTAGAGTTTATAAGTCTATATTGAAGCAATTGAGCTTCATGGTCCTTCATACCTACCAAATTACTAACTCATGTTTGAACCTTGTTCCCTCCCACCCCTATATTAATGTATATTTATTTTATATATGTGTTTGAGATGTACACCTAAAAGATTATAAACTTTAGTTCTTAATATTTTTTACTATTTATTATTAATTCTTTTATTAAAATCAAAATCTATTGGGTGCAGCTCAGATATATATATATAATATACAAATCAATATATGTAATATACAAATCAATATATATATCAAAATACAGTACAATTTATATAAATTATATTCTTTTAGAAGTACTTTCGACTATACACTTTGTAGTCTTTATCAACTATATAACGTTGAATAATCAATATATATATATATATATATATATCAAAATACAGTACAATACAGATATCAAACTTTATATATATATATATATATATATAATGGGAGCAATTACTAACACTATATTAATTTTACCAATATTGTTTTTAAGTTTGTAAAAAAATAACTTTTGTTTAAATTTATTAAAAACTATATTTTTCTTTTAAAAATCCAAGATGGGATATGCAACTGTTAACTGTACAAAAATAACTAAAAGGGTGGAAATAATGTATCCAATTAAGAAGTTATACTTTTACCATTAACATTTTATCAAATCTATTTCTAATCAGGAAATGGATTTGAATATATTTTTGAACAAATTATCTAACAGTTACATCTCCAAAAACAATAGGGAAGGAAATGAAATTAAAAAAGGAACACTAAAAGTATTCCTCACATACCTGAGGGCTGTATATAATAGGCTGATTTTTGACTACCAGGGAGAGAACTAAATTTTAGAAAAGCTGTTGTAAAAAGGACTCCACACTATTTTTTTTTTTTAAATGTTGGATGAGTAGAAAACTAATCATCTTCCTTTCCTTTGTTGGTTAATCTCACCGATGCCCCAAAATATGATCTAAGAACGGAGAAATGCCTAACAGAAGCTTGCTATTAAAATGATTTCAATCCTATTAATTTTTCCATGCTGGAGCCGAACTGTTAAAATGGACTCTGTAATATAGCAATGTAATTAACCTAAAAACTGCCTATGAACTTTACCTCTTACTCCTAAATTAATCTCCACCTCAGTTATCTGGAGGTCATTTTAAATTGTTAAATTAATTTTTTTTTTATTAATGTAAATTTGTTTTCATACTAGTAATTTTTCTTTTATATGTAAGTCTGCTCTTATTTCTTTAATCTTGGTACGGTTCCTTTCTTCATTTTAAATTGTTGTATTTTATTATTTTTAAGTTGCCAATCTAACCAATCTTGTGAGTCTAATACATAAAGTTATTTTTCCCTATCTACTTAGACCTCCCCTGAATCGAGGTTAATAAAACCCCTCTCTTTTGAATTAGATTACATATTTTCTTAGTTAATACGCTCACCAAATTGTTTCCCAGGTTAATCTAAATTACATGATTCTCTTTAAAATGTCCTTAAAAGAAATATATATATTCTCTATGTATAATTTTTAAATTACCAAAACAAATTAACGCTATCAAATATTTTTTATGCCATGCATTTAATTCTGAAAAGGTTATTTTTTTTCTTATTATTGTTTTTATATTTGGATTATAATGCTATACTCTTAATATTTCAAAGACTTGATTATTTGTAAGTTATAAAATTCGCAAGGGTAGGATTTCAGTCTGTTAAATAACAAGGAAGCCTAATTAAACTTCTCTAAGCAGTACCCTAGAAAAGGGACTCTTAGCCACTTCATTTCTTCATTTGAAAGCACGACATTACTTCGGATTCTTCTGCTTTTATATCAGCCCTGCTGCTTCTCCATTAGTGTTTGTTTGTTTATTTATTTATTTATTTATTTAATGACCTAATTTCAATGCTGTAATCATAACTTGAGCTTTGCTTATGTGTACAGATATGTCTTTCCAATAATCGTGATTATTCTAATTAATAATGTTTTTTTTTTTTCTTATTTTTGTAAAATCCCACGATCGTAATTCATCCTATTTATTTAAGAATATACTTATTTTTAGAAAACAAAGCGTTCTTTTCTTTGTAAAGTTTGAATTTAAAGAATAGTTAAAATTATTATGTTCTCTAATAAAAAATACTTGATTTAAATGTATATTATTTTACTAAACCCTTACAAACATTATACTCCATGATTAAATCATTTTAAAAATATATTTTTGATTTTCATGACTGAATCATCGTGAAAACTCTGTATAATATGTATAATGATTCCTGAAACCATTTTTAAAATATATTTTTGATTTTCACGACTGAATCAGCATGAAAAGTCGGTATAATATGTATAATGATTCCTCGAACACTTCATAATTTTGTACGCTCATCATCACCTTTCAGAGCTACCGCTAAAACATTAATTTAAAAATATGTAAGTTTGTTTTGCAATCAAATGGCAGGCACCTTAACCTAACCCACCAAATATATTTATTGATGTATAATATGTAATTTATTCATAAGAGAATTCAAACAAATATATAAGTAATTTGCTGTTCATTAAATGTCTTATTAAATGTTTTATTATTATTCAAGCCACTTATGTAGTTTGAATTATCTTCTCTCCATTTCCATACATTCCAACATATACGTGCGTTCTCGTTAAATATGTCTCATTGTCTCTGTCGCTCTTCTACTGGGCTGGACTTAAGAATTAATTCTCGTGTGCCATCACTATTATGTTATTCATTAGGTGTTCAATCTGGGACTTGTAAAATGGTTCGAATCTAGGCTGGTCCCTGATCTAAATCTCAGGCTTGACTGGGTTTGAAGTACATTTCATTGAGTTCCAGCTCATGTTAGATGGATCAACATATTTTGACCGGTAAAATATATGCCAAGACCTCCCTCATTATCATGCTAGTCTTCCCCAGAACCTGCTATTACATGCCTGTCATCAAATTTTCCAAAGCATTCACAAGGAAAATTAACTTGATGTGTGCCAAACTCATATGGAAGAGTAAAATAACAGCCATAAGCTTAAGAAACCTCCAAAAACACACTAAGGACAATGGTCTTTCTCTGCACTCCATAGTCATCCTTCCAATTTCAAAGAACTCATAACACTATATACAAAATATTCTCATCCTATCCTGATGCCCTTTCCTTCACAATCTCCCCCCCTACTGTTAGTCCACCTCCCAAAAGAAATAGTTGGATCAAATCCCTCATCTTGTACATTACCAAATATAACCAATTGCACAAAACATTCCAATTCTAAAAAAAATAGCTTTTGGGAAGCTTACAACCCTACTAACCCCATTAAAACATCTGGCTCCTCTCTCCTCATGGTTACTAACTACCAGATTATAAAGAAGTTTAGATTCTGGTTCCTCAAACCTAAATACCTAGACTTCTTACTTAGATTAATCTAGAAGCTCTCCCAATGAACCACTTCCTCAGCACTTGTAGAGGATTTACTAGAATAGATCCAATATGTCCATTGTGCTCAACTTCTGTTGATTTAGTATTGTTATTACCTCCAATTTCAGGATTATCTTCTTTTCCTAATCATTTTTGTCCTATTGAAGTTTTCAATTTTTCCAAATTAACTAATTTATTTTCAAAATCCTCCATTTTGTTTTCATCACTTGATTTATTATCACAATTTTCACATAAATAACACTCCTGTCTTCTTCATTTTTATACTGAAATGCCAATGTGAGTTTTATACATGACTCACGAAACTTATTATTACATTCACTGCATTTAATCCTTGATTGCTTACCAAGTATAAGTCCATTACACAAATCACATGGTGAGTAGCAAAATAATAATATGCACTGGGGATATCTTCAAATATTATTGTAAACTTGTCCAGTATATCTAAAATAATTTTATTTAACTTCTAGAAATTGATTCATTTTTAGCACTGGATATGGAGCATTCCTCTAGTCATTTTTGCACTTCAAAAAATAATACATTAAATTTCAGTTATTCATATGTTTATATATGAATTTTTTTTATAGTACAGACTTTTTCATACCTGCACTTCATATGTAATATATAGTGGTTTGAACTCAGACTTTCACAGTAAGTGATGACTCAAATGCAGTTGTGAAAAGCCATGCCAATTTGGATTTCAATTTTATCAATTTTTTTTATACCATAAAGTATTCGTAAAATCATTACTACATCTTGATTATAAATGGTAATTCACAGTGAAAAAGAAGACCCATTCAATAGAGAATATGATTGCCTTATGTTTAGAGTAAATTATAACAATTATGATTCTTATCAAAGTATCAATGTAAAATTGCACATATCATTTTTGGTATATGGAACATAACATTTAATAAAAGTAATGCAATAATTTAAATATGTAAATTTCTTTTATATTATGAGAAATTTTTTTATAATAATGAAAGACAAATTACATAAACATCTTATTCTTTTATAGAGAGAAAAGTAGAGCAATATTCTTAATTGTATAAGTAAATAGATATTGTTAAAGGGAAAGATAGTATATTGAAAATAGGATGAAAATAAAAGATCTATCCTTGTGAGAAATATATAGAGAAAGATAAATAGATCTTTGCAAAAAAAGATTTCTTCAACAAGTCTCTAAGGAAAATAGTGATAGAGAAGATACTTACTTCACTGCCAGGTATTGAGACTAGCGAAATATTTTACTGACCATTAACAGTTGGATTAGCTATGAGATAACTACCTATAAAAAACTCCCAAGCCTGGGGAAAAAATGCAAGTGTTTTTTCTACCTGAATTTGATTCCTGGTAATTGACATAATAGAAAAGGGTGCACCATAAACTTCTTTATACTACAATTAAAAAAAAAATTGTTTAAATATCATAAGTCAAGATTTAAAAAGAAAATACAGGCAATTTTTAAACAAGATTTATATGATAAAAAGCAATTTATGTTCCATACAAATTCTTACCCTTAATGAGAGACATTTTACAAAAATGACTCTGTATCTGTAATTCTTTCTGTTTATTAAATTAAAAAAAAAAAAACTATTACTGATTTCAAAACAGTTCTCTTCTAATTTGTAACACAATTGTTTATGATTGGTTTTTAAAATTGTTGCTAGCTTATTGTTTTAATTTTAAAATTGTATTACATATAAATAGTTAGAACTACACGATATCTACTCTATTAATAATACTCCTTCAAAATATATAATTATGAATATATTTTGAATTGAGAATAAATACATTTTAATTTCTTATATTGTGCAGAACTTATTTGTGGTGTTTTCAATAGTAAGCTAAATATCTACTAAATAATTCCAAAAGATTTCTCATTTAAATAAGTTAACCTAGTAAATAAATGCAATATTTTTTAGCATTCTTCAAATCTTTGATCTACAGTGAACTCTTTTTAGCTGATATATTATTTTCACTTCATCATTAAAATATTAAGCCAAGGATTTAATTTTTTTATATTGGAATTTTGGATAAAAAAGTAGAACCAATATCATATAATACTGAATCATCCATGCACTTTACTATTGTTAAAACAAAGATTAGTTGTTATACTTCTTGAAGAAAGTAGAATCAAAAGAGATAAGAATTTACTAGATCTTGGAATTATTTACTTTTATCAATGCAATATTGTAAATTTAAGTTTAATATCATATAGTTTTAGTTTAAAATAATCATTTGAAAATTATTTAAAAAAGTGATATGGTTCAAAGAAAAATTAAACAATAATGAAGAATTGTCAAATTTCACTCTTTTTGGAGTGCTTAATTTATCATGTAGACGACTTATATTTACAAGATATGAAGATAGAGTAAGAAATTTGTAGGACTTTAACCATGAGATCTATTTATTCATAGCTGTATTAAGTCTTTTAATTCTGCCATGGTAAGTATAAATCCTATAATCCTTAAATTCAAGTAAGTTTATTATAAAATGCTGACAATCAATTTACCAGAATTTTGGTGGACAATATTTTAACAGTAATTGCGATATATTGACAAACAACATTTCTAAAAATATTTATTATAGTGTAAACATTCTGTATATATCATTTATTCACTTTTTATTAAACAAATTACATTTTAGATCAATGTTGTAAAAATTGTACAATCAGATTCCTCTCTCAGTTTGAAAAGATTTATGGTATGGTAAATAAAAACTAATTATTTCTGCACCCCATATAAAAGTGAGATATGATGTATTCAGGATAAAAATTTTCCTAAGTTCTTGAGTTTATTTTATGATTTGACTATTATTCTTGTAGGAATAATGTTTATTGTTTTTCCTCCCATAATTACATTATAAGCTATGGTCAGAAAATTAATAACTTATTAACTGTAATGCAAATAATGTTTTCAAAGTTTTAGTTATTACTGCAATAAAAGTGAGATGTTTTGAATTTTTGATAGATGATTGATTTATCATAGTAGTATAAAATTAAAACAGTAAACTGGTCATTTCATGTCAAAGACTTTTCCAGTCTTTCAAAAAAGATAAGTGAAAGAAAAGGCATTACTTGCAAATCTAAATAATTGATGAATAAAGATTTAAGATTTTCCTTTTTTTGGGTTTATTATTTAATTAAAAATAGATGGTATCTTTTTGCAGACTAATAATTATATGGCTTGCTGAGTTGGCTTTTGGATAGGCAATGAAATTAAAATTCTAAACTTGTCTAATAACTTGAACAAAATTGCAAGTTTCATACATTCTAAATTTGAAAACCTAAATTAGGACAAGGTAGACCCATATATTTCAGTATCTTATAAAATATGACTATATAAATATATGAATTACTTCAATTATAAAGTTACATGAACATCTTTATTATATCATGATATTCTTTAAAATTTTTACACAACATATTCATATATATCTTCTTAAGCTTTGTTTACAAAGACAAGCTGAATATTCCATTGGATTATTGTAATCAAGAATTAATAATTAATCATCATCAATGATGGTTTGCTATAACTTGCCATTTTCAACAATTTATTTTAACATTTCATTTTTTATGGTTGATCACAATATTTAAAAACTCCCATGTACCATTATCAATAAAGCATTCAACAGTTTTGTTTCAAATGATTCTTTTAAATAAATCAAAACTTCATTGTAGTTATATATATATATATAAGCTTTTAAATACTGTATTTTTAAATATTTATTTATAAATTTGCGTGTATATATATATATATAACTAATCCTATATATGCAAATTTGTGTGGTGACTCATAACTTTTTATTAATGGAACAATTATGGATATCACAAAAATGAATGTGTACATATATATATATCATAAATAAGTATGTAACACATATATAAACATATTTGTAATTAATAAGACTTTTAAAGATTTATAGCAAAAAAAAAAAATCACTCAACTATATACTTTTGTAAACAGGAATTATTGAGAAACTTATTAGAAAATCAACCGATATCTGAAATCTACTGTAAATTTAATATCAGATGCAATTTCATATATATGCGCAATGCAGTATATAAAAACATATAAAAAGCAAAAAAGTTAATAAAAAAAATCAATGAAAGTTTACAATAAAGGTTAACTGAATACTTTTTTAATAATAAGATTATGTGAATATTAAATTTTTATTAGAGACTGTATAAAATAAATCAAAAAGAATTTGCCAAAAGATATCAGGGGATGGTTTTTCGAAATAATGAATAAAATAAAAATATTCAAAGATTTTCTCTAATGTATAGAAAAATTTCATTGTAAAATTGATTTTATTCAATATTCCTGATTTTATCTTATTACAAAGACATAAAGTGATGAAGTCAATCAAATAGCAAAGTTTTTAACTTTATATCTGCAGAGAGTAAAATTATAGTGGTTTGTAATATAATAAATTACTAAGTGACTAAAAATTAAATAAAATCGCTTTCTCTGTATATATAATAATAAAACGAAAACTGAGTTAATATTATAAAATATAATATATTAATACTAATTAGATAAAAAAATATTAAACTGAAATCGTAAAGTATATGCCAGGGCTAGAATGCATGTGCTATTGGCAATGTTAATATGTAACAAATTAACTGCAACTTAATATTCTATATATAATTCTGTAATACATATGACAAGTTTACGTATAAGAAATAGTATAATTTTATATAAATATTTGAATAGTCAAATCCTCCATTAAGTATGTTGCCTAACATTTTAAGATGTAAGCAACAAAGGCAAATATGAATTCACGAATACAAAACTTTCTTATTCTTTTTTGCTACACGTTAGATTTAGACTGGAACTATTTAATTAATTAAAAAAGGAGGAAATAATCATACTAAAAAAAAAAACAACTACTAAATAGCTTTACTTTTTATATTTCAGTAACATCTGCAAATGCAGTCGGACTTGACTTCTCATTTTACGACTTAGGCGAGTGATTGATCATAGTATTGAAAAAGTCATTTTAATGAATATAGGAAACAACAAATAACCTCTTATGTTTACTAAAAATAACAGTAGCTTTAGTAAATTACCCTGTTATTTTAAAAAGTTCAGATTGTTTTCAAAATTAAAAAAAAATAATTGAATGGCTTTATTATTCAGGAGTTCATAAGAAGGTTTGGATGTTGGAAGTTGCAGAAATGGAATCAATCTGACGATTCTGTAATAGGGAGTCTAACAACCTACCATTGCTCTAAATGCCATCTTAATAAATTGTATGAAAATATGCTAATGGAATAAAAACAGATCAATACTTTATTATTAAAAGTTTTAATATTGATACCTTTGAAGACTTAGTTTCATGGCTAAGCATTAGTAAAATAGTAAAACAAGCATATTTGAAAAAAAAAAAATCCTATAAGTTTATATTGAGAAAGAGCATAGTTTATCAAAGTTTAATATATTCTATATAATTCCATGTAAAACAATTTAGAGAATTTTCTTTATCACATCAAGAATAATAGTGTATTACAAGAATGATTTCTTCCTCTATGAGATGATACTATAATACAATTTTATCATAAAACACATTAGACATGAACAGATAATATCCCCATGTTAGAAAGAGATGCTTTCATCAAATCAGCTCTGTTCTCCAAATATGACTTCTCATAAAGATGCAACAAAAATGTTATGGTTTTATTCTGATTATATGATTTATTGTTATGAATAATATATTTAATACTCAGATGAGAATGGAAGCAAATTGTGTTAATATGTGTTGTGTATTGCATAATCATATTGAAAAACTGTACATTTTGAGTTTTGCCTCTTTTTTTGAGCAGTGTCTCAATAAAATGCTTAAATATCTTGTCAAAAATTACATAAATTTCTTATAGCAGTTCTATATAAGTATCTAATATATATAATGAAACTTAAATATATTCCAAACAATGGTAAACAATTCAAAATATTATATAAATAAAAACTCATAAAGAAATGTTAGGATTAATGAATTGTGGGATATTTAAATCGACATGTGTTTCCGGTTGGTAATTGATGATTCCATTTTGAAAGTTGAGTTGAAAATGATTATGAATATAATCGAAAATATTTCTTTACGAGTTTTTATTTATGTAATATTATAAATTGTTTACTGTTGTTTGGAATATATTTAAGTTTCGTTATTGTATTATTAATATTAGCGGACATTTATTTTGTTTTAATATATATATATAAAATAGGATAAGTGGAGCAAACCTACCCAATGACTGGACATGATTTACTCAGTTTATATAATAAAAAGCATGAATTATAAAACATCTAGTCCATAAATCGGAACTTATTTATTTATCTTAATTGACAACTATTTCTAATTTATGAATTTGCCATGCAAATTAGAATATTTTTCTATTGTATACTCAAGCTGAATCATTCTACTCTTATTACATTAATCCTTATGGTAGACACATTGGAAGTACAATTCTTGATACAAACTTTGTGTTGCTAATAATGAAAAGAGCACATGATGAAATTATAATTCATTAGAATAGGTAGTAGTCATAGACATTTGTCAAAGCCAAAATAAAATAAGTGAATGCATGAGAAAAAGACCCACTTTGCAAATAATAATAATAACTATATTATAAAATATACATAAATAAAATATAATACAAGATTAATTAACAAAAAGAAATAATAAACAATAACAATAATAAATTAATTAATAAACATCTGTTGTTGGCAACATTCTAAGCTTTTGTTTGATCTGTTTTTTTAAAAATTTTATTCAAATATTTTCTTGATCTGGAATTTTACTACTATATCTTTTAGCAAAAAAAAAATATAATAATTATACAAACAAATATATTGAAATTATTTATATCAATTGCAAAAAAAATCTATGTATTACTACTCAAATTCATACACTTAAGTAAGATATTGTTACACTTTCATTTACCATTGTCAAACTTCCTCCACTCATATATTAATCTTTAACTGAGGTTTAAAGTTTATATCTGTGCTAGAGATTATCTCTAGTTTCGAAAATGATTAGTAATAATCATTAGTGTATTTATCTGAAATGGATGGCGTCAAAGTTGTGAGTGGAGGAAGTTTGACAATGGTAAATGAAAATGTAACAATTTATTCTAGATAAATAATTTGCATATAATAAAGATGTATGTGAGAGATTGTGACCTGGGCCAACTGATGAGTGCTGGTTCAGCACGAAATGCATCTTGGGGGTCATTTGTCTTTTATTATATCTTTATTTATATGTATTTAAAAAGAATGAGGAAGTATGGAGATGTTTATTATATCTATAAAGATATTACATATGGGACAGAGAAAGGTGAATAACTCCGTGTGTGTAAATTTTTGCAAAAAATCAGATATATGTTTAAAGTTTATATCTGTGCTAGAGATAATCTCTAGTTTCGAAAATGATTAGTAATAATCATTAGTGTATTTATCTGAAAAGGATGGCGTCAAAGTTGTGAGTGGAGGAAGTTTGACAATGGTAAATGAAAATGTAACAATTTACTCTAGATAAATAGTTTGCATATAATAAAGATGTGTATGAGAGATTGGGACCTGGGCCAACTGATGAGTGCTAGTTCAGCACGAAATGCATCTAGATGTTTATTATATCTATTAAGTAAGATAATAACTTATAATAGTTATAAAACAATAACATGTATTATATTAAACATACACTCACGAGTCTTTGCTTGTTACTTATAACATATATAGATTTATTTATTATATGTTTCATTTATGAACTTGGGCAGAAATTTGAACGAGTATTAAAAAATAAATATAAATGACTGAAAGAATTTTTTAAACAGGATTAAATTATCCCTTCACTATTCAAAAAAAAAGTGTCTCTGTCATGCTATTTAATTAATTTAGAAGTAAAATATGTCTGCTCTATTATGAATACATAAATATATTTGTAATGTTGTTTTATATATAATCTTTTATTTATTTTCTATGTAAAATTCAAATATGATTATATTCATCCACAACATTATTGTGACCATTGATATGCCCATTATCATAGAAATAAGGTCTCTTTGCTTATATCATACAACACATTCCAAAGACTTGTTCCTCTAACATAAAAATTTAATATAATGTTAGAAGCGTGTTCTATAATGTTTAAAAAAATAAGTAAATAAAACAATGATAGATAAATATTTCTTTTACTAACTTATATTTAAAAAAAATCTCCCAAGTTTATTGAAACAAAATTTTTATTCTGGGAATAATATTTTACTATCTAATTTTAATTTAAGTATGCCTTATCTTTCAAAAGGAAATTTATTCATAAACCATAAGAATCATTTACAAAAAGAAGGACATTTACATATCAATCTCAAAGGAGACCAGTCAACAAAATCAGAGGTTACGCTTGTATATATAACCAAAAAACAATTAATTTCATATCAATTACATTAAGACATTAGTTATCACCAGAAATTGAAGACATATAACTTCCCATTCCAGAAATCATAGTAGTGGCCCATTTACATTAATCTGATCATGTATATAACATATGTGATGGTGTTAGTCAATTCAAACACATATAAGTTTGGTTAATTTATGAACATGTGGACAATGATTAAAACCATATTTGGCCATTTAGTCTATAGAGCTTTATCTTATCAAGTGAAGAGCATTTCCAATGTTTCTGTGTGTATTAATTTAACATTTTAAATATCGAGAGATTAATCATTATAAACTATATATGAAAACCATACACTTTACTTGTTGATCATGAGGTTAGCCAATCCAATATAGGGATTACATTGATAAAAATTACTTTAAAGCAGGTTTTCATAGAATATGTAAGACTGAAAATTACACGAAATATATCATAAATTCTTTACAGTAAACAAATTGGTTACCATTAAGCATTATTAAAGCAGTCTTAATATATTTATTGGGTCATTGATTAAAACTGATCCATTAATCAAATGAAAGCCCTTTCCTATTATTCATCAATTAGGTGAATAACTTTATAATGGCATTTTCTAGTTATATATTAAATATATATTTAAAATTGATATTTATAGGTATATATTTTCTAATATGCTTATACATACTTATTTCTGTTAAAGCTTGTATATATCATCATATCTGTGTATTATCAATTAAAGTATCTTTATTTTTATTTATTTTTTTTTTGATGTTATTTTTAGAATTGAATTTATTTTCTTTTAAATTAGTTATCTTTAAAAAAAATTTGAAATACTATTCCAGAATTATAGCAAATTTAATCTTTACATTTATAATAATCTTTACATTTATAATAAATAAAGAAAAATAATAATAATGTTACAATACTTACATATTTTTAATAAAAGACATTACATTCTTTTATCCATTTTTTTACAAGTCCATGTCTTTTTTCTTCAGACCTTTTAGGATCCAAGAGAGAAGCTCAAATGACATTGTTTCATTCACTGATGTAGCTTTGTTTGATATCTCAATATATTATGCTCATTACCTCCACAACAGAATAATTGGTAAATCAATCATGAGGTAAAATAATTCCAAATTTCAAGTTACTGTGTTTCCCTGAAAATAAGACCGGGACTTATATTAATTTTTGTCAGGAGCAGTCTTATTTTTTCATATACAAAAATCTACATTTATTCAAGTACTTCTCTTTACAAGAAACTGTAAGATTCTCACTCCTGAAGCCCTCACAGTTTTTTTATTCACCAGAGTAGCTATTTTCTTGCACTCATCTTATCTGGTGATCAGAATATTACTTCTGTTTAAATTCACCATTAAATCAAGTCTTAATTGAAGACTTGTGAGACAGGAGTAGTAACAAAAATGATTGCAGTTAAGAATAATTTGTCCACACAAAAGCAACAAAAAAATGCAAGCCCAAAAATTCAGAAAAAATTTCTGCATTTCAAACATGCATAACATATGATATACTGAATTACGACAATTCACATATGAAAATACGCATTTGTGCACACATTATAAGCACTTCCCAAATTACTTTGTAATAGCCCTGCTTGGGTATTCTTTTTAAAAACTTTTCTTTAGGAGAAAGATTGATGATTTGATTTAAGAAAACTTTGATTATTAAAATTGTTGTGGGAAAATACAAAACAACCATATAATTTATATTATTTATTTAAAGCATTAATGTCAAGATTGTTTATTTGTACATTCATTACTTTATAGTTCAATATGTGAGCGACTATCTATGTGGTTAATGATCTTAATTAGGGCTTATATTGTAAGTTTCCTGAAAAATCATGCTAGGGCTTATTTTCTGGTTAAATCTTATTTTTAGAGAAACATGGTAGCTGATAATTCCTCTGCTTCTTTAGAAATCTGACCAAGGAGAGGGAATCCCTCACCCAATCTTCCTTGTTCTTTAGAAATCTATTTTGATCATAAACTTCTAAATAAAACATTTTTTTTTTTTGCTTTTTATTAGTCCTAAAGACAATCTTTAGTTACTTTATCACTGAAAATTTATATTATTGTATCTCATTTTGTGTTTATCATATAACACTATTCTATTTGACAAAGCTGATTATTGTAAATAAAATAAATGTAATAGTGGTTTATTTTTTTTTTAAAAAAAATTATTTAAAATGATTTTCTTTTTTTAAAAAAATTACTAAAATTTATAAATACTACTACTATTTTTTTGTATAATAAAATAAATAAGTTGGTTTTTGTGTGCTTTACATTTAACAAACACCTAAGTGCATTTACATTTTTCTTATGATCAGATTTCCCATCCATAAGTAAGATACATGTAATACTTTAATGATTTTAAAACTACTATTTACTTAAACCTATAACAAAACTTCATGAGTTAATTATCTTAAAGAACAAAATAATTATATAGCTTATTATCTCTTTTGTTTTCTTTTAATAATGTTATTATTCTTTCTTTTACTAAATCACCATTTTGAACTGACTGCTTTAATATATATATATATATGTTTCATACTATTTTGATTTAAAAGCTAATATTGGGCTAGAAACAAAATATGTTATTTGTAGAAAAGTTTCACAAACAACTTATATATAATAGTAAGGAAATATATATGACATTTTTTTCAGCAGAATGTTTTTTCTATTTCATTTATGTGTATATATAAGATATCTGAATGTATATATAAATATACAAAACATGTATCTAAAAATTTAGAATTAATATATAGTCTCTCACATTCAAATATATAGCCACAGTTGTTTGAAACAAAAAAACTATAGTAATGAATCTTGGAATGGATTTCAACTAATAATGCTTCATCAGATAGATCACATCCTACATAATTAAACAAATCAGTTATTACTGTTTTATAATAAATAATGTAATTGTATGAACCACTTTTATTAGTACTTACTTTTTAATATACATCCATTCACAACCATCATCTTGCCTGAATGATTATTAATCAGTGTCAATAGATTAGAAATTATAACATTCCATATGATTTGTCATACAGAGTTTAATAAAGTTCAGATATGTATTATTTTAAAAAAAATTTGTGCAAGCAGTGATAAACTTCATACACTCCCCCCACACACCTTTTTTTTTGCTCATATCATAATCTTATATTTCTAAAATTGTATGATAAAGCAGGTTTGTGGAATTTAAATAAGACCTTGTCTAATTGATAAAATGTAGTTAACTGAAATCATTTCATAAGCCATTAGCATGTATTTTCTAATGACGGGGGTTATATGTCTGAAACTACATTAATTGCAACTATACTTGGTGGGAAAAATTAGATGTTCATACATTGTAAAATTATAGCTTATAAATAAAAAAAGTAAAAAATAATTGAACTTTATAAAAATTAAAATCTACATCAAAAAGCTGTATGAATAATAAATCCTAGTGTAATAAAAATTATTAATCATTCAGGTATTTATTGAAAATGGTCATGAATGATACATATTAGAAAATATGCATCAATAGATTAGCATAACACATATGTTTTCAACATAATTCAAGATTTCTTCGATTTTTTTCAGCATTTTGAACTTCACTTTAGCAAACTCTTATTTCATCTTTCCATCTTGTAAGCCATTTGTTCTACTTTAAAATTTTATTTGTTCATTTTTTTTTTTAAAGATATCTTTTTCAGGTCTTTTTAAGCTATCTAATTCTTTTAAGTCTAAGATCTATAAGTAAGTAATGATAAAACATATTTACTAATATATATATATATATATATATATATATAGGATATTCAGATATAACACTCTTTTTGAAATATTTCTATAAATAATTTGTCATTTATGCTAATAATTTTTCCATTTTCTATAAATAATTTGATATTTATATTAATAATTTTCCATTCTCTATAAATAATTTAACATTTATATTAATAATTTTTCCAAAGTGTTTATAGTTTCTTTCTTTTAATACACTACTATCAATCTTATTGTTTCCTATTTTGAAAATTTACTGAACATAATATTACACCTTTTTTAGAATTTATTTTTGATGATAATGATGATGATTATTATTACTATTGGTTATTATTTTGGTTTTCTTTTGATAACTGTTGCAACATTTGCTACTCCTCTAAAACATTTTATGAAAAACAATCATATAAACTTGTAATTTCCATATTTTTTATATTTATTTACCATTTTAATCCATGAAATACTTCTTGTATATTTGCTATAATAGAAGGTTTTGGATAGACTCACTCTCCCATGTCCCTTTATCACTGTTAATCTTCATATTGTCCTTATGTAAACTAATCACTTCTGTCATATTTTGAAGAATATTCTTCAAAATCTGATCATATCTTTACATTCATAGACTTTAATGATATATATAAAATGCTAAAAGTTAATACCTTTTCATAATCTATACTGAATGAATACTGGTATTCCTGATTTTTTTCTATCCTTTATCTTAATACTTGAATGCATTTCTGCATCCATGACCACAAATATTCCATTTAGATAGAAAAAATGATTTATCAAAATGATAGATAGTAAAGAAATCAATATTGCATGAGTTTTTCACAAATTACTGGACAGATTTGTTTGTATATATTTTATGATAATAGTGATATTTTAATACATGTTTACAAATATTGTGAAGAAATACTGTTCACATTTAAAAAGCAACTGTTATTCGTAATAAATTTCAAAAACTAAACTGCTAAATTAAAACTTGAAACTAAGACATGGAATTATTTTAAGGGAAATGTTATAGTTATATTTAAGTCTCAAGGCGAATTAGTGAGGTGACTAAATAAATTCATTCTTCATTAGTAGTTTGCTATCATTGAAACTATGTATAATAATTAAATCTTCCACAATATTATGATATCACTGGAAACATTGAAAAGAATTAGGTATTAGAAAATATTCATATCTTAAGTTTAAGCTGATATTAATCATTGACTTGATTTCACTTATTTACAATTTGCAATAGTAATTTACAAAGCAATAATTAATTCTAGCTGATGAATGATTGAATGATAGACATTTTTTACTTCAGTCATTAAAACTTCATAAATCATTTTAATTTTTTTATTTTCAAACAGGGATACATTTTAAAAGCATATTTCTTTATTTAATTAAGAAAAGCAAACAATTCACAATCAAAACTAAAATTTGTTTGTTTTGGATAGTGCATGTGTACATGTTTTGTTTTGATTATATACATATATGGATTTAAACTAGCCTTGAAAACATGGAATAATCTTTGATGAGGAAAAAAAAATTAATTTGTCCTCAAATCTGTCACTTTTTTGAAGAAAAAAAAGATTGAAATATCAGCTGATAACATTATAGTGAAGATTTTTATCTTTTATACTGATGGATTGATATTTTTAAGGTCTTTAAAATCTTGGTCTTAATAAGACTAGAAGAAATTCTTCTTATTAACTAATATTGTCTCCAAAGGCAGTTTAGATTTATATACAAGAAAATCAGCATAAGGAAACAAAACAAAATCACTATAGAAAAGAGACAATATTGTGTTTTTGATAGTGAATTGTTTTCTTTAAAGAATTTCTAAAAAAAAAATACAATCATAATTTATATGAATAGTTCTTTAGATGCAATGGAAAATTTTCAAAGTATCATTTCCAAGAGCTCTACCATATATTATAATAATCATTCAATTTTAACTCCAGAATATCTATTAAGTGTCAAACATCAAATCTGTCAATGTCACAAACTATTTGCCAACACTTTTCTAAAAAAATTAAAATATTTACTAATACAGCAGTAGATCTTATGCAGAATTAATACTTTTCATGTGAATTCATTTCTTTCTGATTATTCATTTCATTATATATAGTCTTAATATATTAATGTAATAATTAAAAAAACATTTACTTTTATAAAATAATATAATTCAGGTTGAACATATTGTTAATTCCATGACCCACAGATTGTACTGCTTTAGATTAGAATAAATAAAGATGTCTTCATTGTTATATAACATTAAATATGTATTAGAATCATAGTTAACTGTTATTAAAGTTAAACACACTATTTCTACTTATAACAGTGCATCCCTTGTTAAGTTGAATGTTGTAAAGCAACCACATAAAAAAAAAAACAACAAAGGGCAGAAAATTGCATTAAAAAAGTATCATTTATATGGAAGTTCAAAATAAAGAGCATGCAACATGTGTATATTTTTCAAAGTGTATTGCTTATAATTTATACTTCATTTCCTAAATCTCTTATTATAATCTATACAATATTTTCAAAATATGGAAAAACAATTATTTAATTATTTTAAGAGCCAAATTATACTTTATTTAGTATAAACTGTGTATTTTCATATAATTTGATTATGCAAACATAATGATTGCATGAATCATTCTTATTTTTACGTACTTCGAATAAAAAAAACATTCTGCTGCATTCTTTTTCATTAACAGCAATCTCCAGAAAGCGAAAAATTGAAATTTAGCTTGCATTAAAGCTTGCAACATCTCATCCTTATTTCATACATTTATCAAAGACAATATTCAAATAGAATGATTATATTTGTAATTAATTTTCAGTGAGTTTAAGAAGTAATGACTAGCAAATAATATTTTATATTTTTTATATAATATAAATACTTAGTTTACATGACATATCAAAAAAAAAAATCTATCAAAAGTATGAAAATATGATAGGGTATTTCAAGCCAAATCATACGTAATGAGGGATATTTTTTTTATTTTTTAAATTAATTCTGAGATTTAGTTTGTTATATTTTACTTATTTATAAATTACAAATAATAAACCCTAGTTAAATTTAAAAGAAATATAACTCTGAATACATATACAGATATGACAATCAGTGATACTTTATATGAAATAAATCATACACAAGTATGCATAGATGTTGATGAAAAAAGATTAATTGTTAATAATATATTATTTTACCCAAAAGGATTTTCAGTCACAACTTTTAAAAGTTCTGATTATGTTGCACCACAACAAAATGCATTTGACTAAAATAATATCAATTTTTAATTTTTTTTCTTTAACATACATATTTGACACAATTTATTGTATATATGTATGTATGTAAGTGTAAACAAAATAGTTTTTAAAGAACCCACTATGGAATAAAGATCCCTCCAATAGCCTTTTAATAGAATCTGTGATGGATCAGGCATTGCACCCTGGTCTTCATAATTTCTGAGTATTTAAAATTTAAATAATTTGCATTTTTATTTTATTCACTAGCTAGGAATAAGTAGATATCCATTTACTAAACAAGACTGGATGATTGATTAAGTTACCTGGAAAAAAAAATCCCTAAAGATAATTAGAAACAAAAAAAAGTTTCATGTTTCACCCAGACAGGGTTTAAATCGAGAATGTGTGAATGAAGACAGAGGAACTAACATAATAAGATTTTTCATAATGAAGATAATGCTTTTGAATTATTAATTACAATTTACTTCGTAATGATGGCATTAACATTATCAGTGCCTTCTGTCACTATTACTGTCGTAATAATAATTTACAATAATGATAAAATGAGTAATAATTTCAAAAATGAATAGGCAAGCAAAAACTTAGTTTTGCAATTGTGACTAAAAACTTGAGAATTCATTTATATTAGATATTATCATTTATAGAGAAATTATGGTTTTCCTTTTTTTTTTTTTTTATCAATTTTAAACATTTTTTATTGATGGCTGTCTTCAAAAATATAAAAACATTAAAAAAAAAAAAATACATTTTCCATGGATAATGCTGAGTATTAATCACTTAAAAAAAATAGCCGTATTTTGATAAATATCAAAATATATAAAAGTAAAATATTACGTGTATTTATGTTTGACCATAAAATAAAAATAACAGTAAGAAAAATAGTTGACTAGAAAACAAATACGACTTGCTAATACAATATTTATTTAATAATAATTCATCTTAACATTTATATTTACATTAATGTCCTCCCACATTGAACAGATATCAAATACAAACAATTTATAACCAAGATTTGTTTAGTTTCTCACTTTTAAAGAAAACTATTTATTTAAAATCTAGAAAAAGCAAAAAGATGAAAGAAATCAAATAAGAAGGTGTGAAGACTTTAGGCTAGAATATTTATTTCTTCTTCTCTCAAGTAATTATTGCAATCTTATAAATAATTCTCGCATTGATTTTGATTTATCCACTCAAATAGGGCACACAACTCAGGGGTGAAACAAAAAATCATAATTTTTTTCTTCTAATTAATAGTAAGTAAGTTGTGTATAACAATCAAATAGTTTATTACTCAGGGGTTCAGAAGTAATTTGATCATAGGAAGTTTTAAAACTAGAGAGTTAAGCTGTGGTTTTGAATCCAAAACTCACCACTTTATCATTTTATTAAACTATTCTGGATTATAAGATAATTACATAACATGTTAACCAAAATGATATTCTAAATGTAAATAAAAACATAAACATTCACTGGAAGTCAGCATATTATTGGTGCACAAGAACATAAAACAAAAGCAGATAATAAGTAATATAAACATAAACAAAAATAAATGCTACTCAAAATAAATTTGAAATAAAATCTCAAACATTTAGCATACCACATAATCATTTTAGAGTGATTTAGATTTAATGTGAAAAAAAAATACTTTGAATTATCTATATATATACAATCCTTATTTTCTCTGTTGTCTGACTAATTAATGTAGAAATATTTGTCTGTAAGGTTGTCAAGTATTTCCTGTGAATGAATGTTTGTCCACAAGGCTATCACAAGTCAAATTCAAAAACATTTTTTTTCAAAAAAACTATTGTTTATATAAAGTCAGTAATTCAGCCATTAATAAACTATTGTTCATAATAGTGTCAAATTCACCTATCAAATATAACAGGTAATGATGGCCTTTCAGATCAGCTATATTTATCACATTTATATAATATTTTTTTGTTTAATGTATATTAAATTCTAAAAAAAAATCATTGAAAAAACCGTTCAATTTGTTATTATAAATAAATAACTATATCTAACTAAACTATTATATATATATTAGAGCATTTTATGTAAAAGAATTAATTCCATTCTTTATGTTTGACAATCTGTATTTTTTATTACTGAGCATATTTTATGCAAAGGAAGTAATTCTGCCATTAATAAAAAATGGTTAAAAAAATCAGTCACATGTGTTTTTAACTATAGTATAGAATTGAATAGTTATAGTAAGTAAATAATGAAAAAAACATGATTACAGTATGTAAATTCATGTTTGAAATGTAATATTTTGTGAGCAGACAAAATAGATTCTATAGAACTATATTTATATTTAGTTTTGATCAACATATAATTGAAGTCGAAATGATGGCCTTTCAGGCCAGTGTACAATTTTCACATTTATATAATATTAAAATCTTTTATTTAATTTACATTAAATCTTACAAAACTGTTAAAGCAATTAATTTTTTTAAAAAAACATGGCCTATTTAGGCCATATATATCTGATTTTCTTCATAAAATTTAAGTTTTGCTATTTACATTAGAATTCAATCTGCAATTTTTATCTTTATATAATATACCATATACTCCTTAAAAAACATTTTTACAATGCAGTTTTAATATATGATTTATTTCCTCTTGCTTACAGGTTCAACTGCCCTGCAGCCATCATCAGAGCTACAACATTTAAATATATACAATTAATACTTTTCTATACATATATATTATACACCAATATGTACACACATATACATACAAATATACATATACACACATATATCCATAAAAACACAAACAACAATCTAAATAACATCTTAGATTATGAATTTTTAATATTTTTTTTTTAAAAAAAAACTAATATTCTTATATTTTTTTATTCTATACCTATATTCAATTAATTTTTTATGTAAATTAAACGTTTATTTCTTCATATTCTTACTATTTTTAAATTTGTTCATTTATCTAGTTAATTTCTTTCATTTTAATTAATTATTTTATATATTATACATGCATATATATATATAGTTTATCAATGCAAATAAGAAGTGGAAAGAATTTTTAATTTTAATCTTTGTTAATCTTTTTTTGATTTTATATTTCTATGATTTTTATTTTTTATATTTTGTAAAATATAATTACAAAAAACTTGTGTGGACAGTTTATTCTTAATATTCATTTTATATTTTCAATGATTAATCTTTATGGGTAGCTAATAAATAAATGTGATTCTAATAGATAGTGCCAGCATCAGGCCAACATCTTTGCCAGACAAATGTAAAGACTTAAGTCCAAAATACATGTAAATACAAATGAAACTTATCTTCATTAACTTTTTAATAACTCATGAGCAAACTCTGATGTAAACAGTCTAAAGAGTGGCAAATTATTTCTCAACATAGGCACACCTCATCATCATAGGCTTATTTTAAAGCATTCTCCTCCTACCAGTTCTGCAACTATATTTATTTATAAATATATGTAAATAAATAATTTAGGGATGTATGTAATTGTAATCTCATGGAAGGAAATTAGCTAAATTTATATAAATAATTGGTCAATTGAAATATCATGCTATTAATAAGTCCATGTCCTGAGTTAAGTGCAATGAATAAGGGTTGGTTTACATGAGAATAAGTTCTAAGCATATTTTCATGGATGTACGCACATAAATTACAGATTTTGTCAATGAATAAATTTCCTTTATATTATCTAAAAAGTGTTGTATCTGTGAGTATATTACAATAAAACATGCTTGTTTGCCTTTTTAAATGAAAATATTATTGGGGCAATTCTAACCTATTCCATTATGAGTGCTATTTTCTAGAAATGATTATTTCAGTTCAGTCATTATTTCATAATCTTAGCCATAGAAATTAAATAAATAGATTACATGCTAGATATTTGGAAAGAATAAGCCAATTTTATGAAAAATGCTTAGATATAGTGGAATTCTCTGGAATGAAATATGTGACTTGTAGAAAAAAGAGTGATTATATGGAAACAAGTTAATGAAGTTGATAGTATTTTATGCTGAAAGCAAAAGCAGTTTTAAAAAGTACTATACCACAAATGATCTTCATTTAATAGTTACAGTAAAAGTTATTCTAAGAGAACAATAAAATTACAAGCCAATTAGTGAAAGTAATGATGAAGTATGACATATATAATAAAAAGAAAAAAAGATAACTGCAAAAAAAAAAGGTGAATAATGATAAATGGGGATTAGAATATTGCAGTGGGGAGAAGAAAATGAAATAATTGTGGAAGTAGATGATAATAAATAAAAAAGTAAAAAGATGAAATTTTAATAGAAAATGACATAAAAATAATAAATGTATGGTTTAAAATTTACAATTAAAAAACCCTCACATTTATATGTAGAAAGTCCCAAATGATAAAAGTGGATTTAGATAGATTATGAATTGATTCCAATTAAGTTTAAAAGTCACATTGAAAGAACGTGAACATATCCTGGAATTGATATAAATTCAAATGGCTGATTTGAGATTTTCTCTTAAAAGTACAAAAATAAATGAGTCAATAATGAAGTGAATTATTATTAATAATAGTTAAATGGCATATTGTTTGGGAGTTTATAAGAAATTCAATCAATGAAAGTGAGAAGACTGGGCCCTAATGCATGGATCTTAAGTTCCACAATCTTCCATTCTATTTATCATACCAAACCTTGCAGGGAAAATGAATTATTAAGTAAGTGAAGAGATTAAGAAAATAAGTACAGTAATCCCCTTTCAATATCCATGATTTCTTTATCAATGATTTCACTTATTCAAATATATACATTAAATATAAAAAATACATTTCTAAAAAGAAATGTTAATTTTCCAAAATTAAACTTTTTTAATACTTATTGTATTTCTCGATACCACGACTGTAAAAACTCATTAGAAAGTAGCAATTTTGGAGTGCAGTGGATCCCTAATATCCACTACATTTTATTTCAAACTCTCCTTGCATATGCCATGAATAATAGCTAACATTTTTGTTGATAAGTTTTGATTGCAGTACATATTGTTTATTGTATTGTAAATATACAGTACATTTCATCATGCAAATACAAACATGTAACACATACTTTTTTATATTTATACTATACATATATAAATTGTTGTAGTATAAACAAAATTTAAAAAAAATACTGAAGTTAATAATAATAAATTGAGAGAGCACATTTATATAAATAAATATTTATTGTGTATTTATTCATTCACTCACAAAGTAAAAATAATAAAAAATTTACTATAGTGCATCTTTATTTTTAAAAATAAAATGAACATCAAAATGTTATACTTTGACTTAGTCAAGCCATTAATGTATTACACTCTGGATAGTATCCTTTTTCTTCAATTACGTTTTTTTACTCTAGGAAAACACAATTGCAATCTCATTATCTAAAGACATAGTTTCTCCAGTTGTTTTGACAAACATTAAAACATTATTTGATATCTATGACAAGGCTAATATGTGATAATTATTGTATAGATAAAAGACTAAATAACAAACTTAATCCAAACCAAAGATCAGAATTATTCAAACAAAATTATAGTATAGACATCACTTTATAAAAATGATTAAATAAAATAGTTGAAAGAAGAAAATGGAAAAGATAAATGCTCACTAGCTTAACAATAAATGAGACATAAAACTGATTAAGCTAAACAGATATGGCTAAAAAAATAAAGAAATAGTGTCACAAGAATGAAGTGGTAAGTTGTTAGTAAAAAAGAAGATTGTATTGTAAAAACAGAGAAAATATTTTAAAACATAACATTCTTTTGCTTACATTAATTAAAAAATAATTTGATCAATAATAATGCAGTAGGCTGTGCTACACTGAAAAGAGAGATCATCAAAACGGTAGATACAATAAAGTTTGGAAACAGATAATATATTAAATAAAAGATTTTGTGAAGAGAAAAATTTTATTTAGATGATATTTTTAATTTAATTTATGATTAAATAATAAGATCATTTTTTTCTTCCAACAATTGTGATCTCAAAACAGCTTAATGAAATAAATATAAAAAGTTTAGAACAATTGTTTTATTTTCAAATATTATTAAATATGTTATTGAGAAGTTTTATTGAACAAATGTTTTATGATTTAGAAAAGATGAAGAAACAAAAGATAAAAGTGAATTACTGAAAAGCATTAATAAAAGAATATGTTAAAGAAAGAGACTTTAATATTCTGATCTTGAAAAAAACATGTTACTTTGCTGAATATTTTTAAACATTAGAAAGACTGTATAAAAAAAATCATAAAAAGCGAGAAAGAATAAATGGGGTCTTTTCAAAAGAATAGGTATGGATAATGACACAAGGCAGAGATTATTTATTTTTATGTTTAATGATTTGATGAAAAATGATTGTCATGGGGGAAGGGGGATTTGTTATATTAGATTTTCTGTAACTATAAGAAACAAAAGTTGCAAAATGATTGATACATTTCTTTTAAAATTATACTTTCTTTAGAAAAAAAAGGCCTTATAAACAAAAATTATTGTATATCAATGATGTTAGTCTCAAATATAGCTATAGAATATTATGAAAACTGTGTACACCTGGGTCTTGTTTTATGCGGATGATTTTAATGCGATTTTGAAGTTATGCGATTCATATTTCTTCTTAATATCTTTCATATTTCAATATATTTATTAGATATCAAGAAATTTAAATTATTAATAACTTATTTTGACTTGAAATACTTTTTTTTTTTTCAAAAATATAATGTTATATTAGCAGCTAACTTGAATATGGCCTGAAGCTGTATTTAAAACTTAGCTTTTATGTAAATAACCTATTTATACTAATGAGTAAATAATAATAATATATTTATACTTACATATAAAAATATCGCAATAAATATTCAAAAAAATTTAAACTTTTAAAACGTATTATGTTATATATAACAGAAATAAATAATCTTTTAGATTTTTAAAATAAAAAATGAAAATTTTATAAACTGAAAATAATCTTTCTAATGATAATGTTTTGATTGTGGTCTCATTTTTTTATATAGAAACAGAAAACCATTAACACAGCACAAGACTGAAAATGGTGCTAGTTGTACATCACATCACGAATAAAAATAAAATGGCTTAACAGGTTTCTCTGTGCATAATTGCTGAGAGATTCTTGACTTCATTTAAGGAGAAGCCACAATACATCACATCACATCGAGTCTGATTTCTTACCAGATTACAAACGAACGCTCGCAGTAATGATTAAAATATGTATGAAAAATTAAATACTGTAGTAATAAAAAAAGTTTGTCTTGTATTAATATTTTTCAAATATTTGAAATTTTTTATTAGTCATACTTTATTTGCTTATTTTTAATGCAAATTTTAAACTAATTTTTCTTTGTTGCTTTGCTTTTATGCGAATTCTGAAAATTACTGGAACATATCCACCATTTTTCAAGGTAAATTAAGTCTATTTTTGTGCAATTTTTTTTAATGCGGGTTTTCTGTGGAACTTATCTACCGCATAAAACGAGACCCAGGTGTACATGAATTTTTTTTTTTGAGAAAAATTAATATCTTTATCAGAAAAGATAGATAATAGGAGAAATGTAAAATACAGCCTTATATTCAATGACATCACAATATCAACTGCATTATCATCCCATTTCCATTTAACTTTAAAAAATAGTAAGCATAAATAAAAAAATATTTTAACAAATCAAAATATTAAATTTTCTACTTCTCATTATTTGAATGGTATGGTATTGTGGTTGCTTGAAATTGTAATAAACGACTTGATATTATTTAGATATTTATATATTTTTCATTTTACCTCTTAAATGCAAAAATTATGTGCATATATATAATTTTAGTATCATAATAATTACATAATGGAAATGTTTAAGTACAGTATTTTTTTTTTTCCAAATTTTAGTATTAAAAAGTTTTAGTGATGTCTTATTTAAAAAAAAAATAATAATTAATTTATTCTGTTAAGCATGGGCAAAACAGACAAAAAGGATTGCTTACTGTTTTAAAGTCACCAATGATAAAATGAGAAGAAAACGTTTTTTCTAATTTAAGAGTAAACAAAGAAAAAATTTAAAAAAAACTTTTTTTCTTAGCCTAGTGTTTATAATAACCACAACACATTGAATTTTGTTTTCAAAAACCTATTAGCTCTTTCTTGTTTCCTTGATAATAGATCACAACACAAATACAGAATGCTTTAGATGGATTTTTATTTGATTCAAAATACAATTACTTTTAGAATATCAATGTTAAAAATACAATTAATTTTAACTTCACAATTTTGACATTACATTACATTAATGCTACAATTTACTCAGAGTGCTGTATTTTTGGCTATCTGTAGCATTCGTTTTTTGATTCTACATTCATCTGATAGCAAAAATTAGAAGTTAAATGCTTTTTGATTAATATGACTACTAATTAAAATAATCAAATATCAGCATATTTCACTAATATATGAAAAAATCTAAAATTACACTTTTTAAAAATTGACTTTAATTTTTAAGAAATTGAAAAATTCAACTTCGCTTATAATTTATTTTTATGAAATTAAATTAAATATTTCTTTCTTAGTAATTATATAATGTATTCATTCAGATTTTATACGAAAATATTTGTTTTTGAACAGAAAAGTAATCAATTTTGCAAATGTGAGAACCCTATTGTTAAACAAAAAAAACTCCCATTATTAGTCATTATTATGTGTATAATGCTCATTTCACATTTTTTATACAAATTAATAATCCTCAGTTTCATTTAAATTTCAGTGAAAACAGTGCTATTTAAACATTATATAATCTTTCTTATCTTTTATTCTATATTCAAAAAATATAAATTTTCTATGACAAAAATTGGCAGTTTTATCTAATTTTAATTTTTATCTCTCATTTTCTTTAACAGAATCATGTTTATCCCTGAATTTATAATAGAGAATAATAGACTATTCAGCTCAGTCACATGTCAATTATTTCCTCATAGCAGAGCTGGACGGTCAGATGCTATGCAGCTTTGTCACAGCTTTTTTAATGAATTTTCTGTTAATAATCCAGAAAAAGTAGCTGCTATTTTAGAAAAGAATAAGCAATATATACCAATAAGTTCTTCCTCATCAAATCTGAATGAGTTATCTATCATTGGACTCCTTCTGGACTTACCATCGGTAAATATTTTTATTTTTCCAAGTTATTGTTTGGTAAAAATATATTTAAAAAATCCATTTTTGAGATTACACAAATATGATATCAAAGAAAGAAAGCTTTCATACTGGATAAATTTACCATACTGTGAATCTGTATTTTCTATCATGATAGGCATTTCTGATAGATATATAATGTATAGATTTGAGCCTATCTAGAATACTGAAAACACTTTTTTTTAAAAATTATGGCCCAGACTTTATTTATTTATTTATTATTTTATGTATATTTAATGACAATAAAATATTGCCAAGTATTGAATGTAATGATTTTGATAATATTTATAAAATTAGACCAACAATGGACTATTACTAAATAAATTGTAAAGCTGCATATCAAATCCACAGATAAGTAGCAATGGTGATGCAATAAAAATGTTTATTGGTTGGAATACTATGAAACAATATGATATCTCAAACTTATAGAGTGAGGAGTCAAATAATGGGACTGTGTAGATAACCACAATGTTTATATAAAAGTAGAATTTCATATGCAGACATTGTTTGGCAGCTCAAGCAGTGCTCTCAGCAGTTTTCCCACATTTTATAAAACAATATTATGTTTTGTGATAAGTTTTTTTTAATCAAGTGTTCAGCTAGCATAAGAACTATCTGCAATCTCCACAGCTATGGCACATTAAACACATAGATAGGAAGAATATTTCAGAGAGTATCAAAGAAATATATAAAAATTATAAAATCATAAAAAAGGGATTCACACTTTGTAATTAATAAACACAATGGCCATCAATTTTAATTTGGATATAGCCAATAAAATACTATGGTTGGAAGAGAACATCTAACTGATGGTCTTTTTGTCTTTCTGCACTGCTTAAATGTAGCTGTTATAAATGCATATATTTTGTACACATAATGCATGGCTCAAATCACTTGGAAGCTTAAATACATTGATTTTTGAAATGCTTTATCACATAGTTTAGTGGATGGGATTTCTCCAAAAAAATATGGATCACATATTTTTCCATATGTTTCACAATGGGCTCTGTGTTATAAGGTAGAACATAATCTGGTTGATCTCTACAAATTCAATGCTTTCAAAAGAAAAGTCTGTATTGTCTGCCTATAAAAAACTAAGATGTGTAACTTTTTTAGTTTTATCAGTGTGAATTGTAAGTGCTCAGAGAAGCTGCTTTCTTGCTTATCATAATGAAAGTAAACTAGACAGTTCACAACTTGAAACTCCACTTCACAATAGCTTCTACAGCAGAGTTGATATCCAGCTTCATTAAGATTTTCCTGTGAAGTTGTTCCTGAATGGTTGTTATGAATAAATTGTATCTGAATTTTCATTTAGGTGTTTATTCTTTTGCTGCACGATTATAATAATGTTTTACTTATTTATAAGCTATAAATTTTGTAGTAATTACCTGATTTTATATTTTAGTGATTGTACATAACAAGATAAAAATTTTCTACAAGAAGAAAAGCAGATAATAAAAAGGATTATTAATAATATTCTACATTGAACACTCTTTCTATTTAGTTACACCATGAATGGAATCATACTCATTTATACACTGATAAATATTTTATACTTTGATTTTTCTGTGCCATTTTCCATCATTAATTATACATTACTTTTATCAAAATCAAATTATAACTATTGAAAATTAAAAATACTAGTCACCAGTGAATCACATTATCAATAACTTCTCTGTTGAGGCCGATTTCTGAAGTATAAAAATCACACAAAACAACATTTATCTACATTATAATAACTTCTCTCACTTTAAACTAACATCCCATTCAATTTTAATATTGAAATAAATTTTTAATCTGTTAATTACTTTTGTTGTTTGCTTCTTCTTTTTTTTTACTAATTTCATGTATAATTTTTTTACTCCAATTTAATTGTGTATATATATGTTTTTTATTTTTATTAATTTTATTTTTATATAAATTAATTTTATAATAGCTATTCTATTTTAGGAGTAAATCTCCAATTAATTATTATATAATTGCCTGAATATTTTTATTTTAGAAAAAAAAAAGTTTATTTGTTTGTTTTTACGTTTTTATTTTCAATAATATAGTAATAAATTAATGTAGTTTTTTGATAAATTTATTGTTAAACAGTAACCTTAAATTGTGGGTCTAATAAGAAAATTGAAATGTGTCAATGTCTCAAATTTTTTGGGGTGTTTTTTAATAATATAAATCCTTAAATAAATCATATTATATCATTTTATTGGCAATTTTATGAGGAATGTAATGAGGGTATTCTTCAAAATATAGTTTTAAATGTATCTATTAAAATTCAGAATGTATGGGGAATATTTTTTTAAAGTGTTAAAATTTTAATTATTTTTATTTTGAATAGAGTGACTATATTTTCTCATCTTTATTACATTTCTGTTATTTTAGTTTTCTAACAATATATACTATGTGATTTTGTAAAATGAAAACTGAATTGTGGCTTAATATTTTTTTAAAAAAAATTCAATTTGGTTGCCATGCTATTAAAAGATTAAACAAGATATGGCCATGCCACTATTATTATTTATTGTTTTTTATAATTATAAATATAATTTTAATACTTTTAAAAAATAATTTTGTTGATTAAACATATTCTTTACTAGATTCATTTTAGTGATAGAAATTTACTGAAGAAAAAAACATTTTTTCATTAAAGTACATTTTTTTAGTCTGAAAGCTAAAAATGTAGTCTTGTATTTTGCTTATTTTTTCCTATTTATTACTCTTTATTTTTATTTAACAAGTGGATATATTATTTTTAAAATTTTTCATTTGTAAACTTCAGTTTTTGATATCTTTTTTCAAAAATATAAAAATTTAATAATGAATAATTTAGTATTCCTTAACAATAAAGCATAAAGAAAAACAACGATCCTATTGCAGCAGGTATGGTTGCTCATAGAATTAATACTTTAAATTATTAAAAACAATTTCTAAAAATCTAAGTAAAAATAGTTTTTCTGTATAGCCATCTACAGTGTTATTACATATATTAGACTAAATTTATATTAGATTGCATTTTTAAGTTAAAATGTATTGTGACTGTATTGGATCAGAATATTACAGATATGAGGTTACAGTGTATTATGTTTGTTTATATTATAATAACGTTTTATAAGGATATAATTACCATAGTAATTTAATAATAATAATATAGCAGTCAATCAATTCTGAAAATTAGCTTATTAAAATAGTAAGTAATATTGTTGAAATTTATAAAAACTAAGAATGGAAATAAATACATGTAATTTAAATCAATAAATTATAGGTTAAAATTATAAAAGCTTTAAGATTGACATATAAGCAGGAAGTTTTAGAACAGGTTAGTGTAATTAGATATTTAGAAATTATCAATATAATTTATTGAAATGGTAGTGAAAATATTAGAAATGGAATTCAATAGCTAATCTGATCTTTTAATAAATGTAGATTATTTTATATCCAGTAACAAAATAAATAACAAGACTTATTTAATGTTTCTTGCTTAATTTTCTTTGGAACAATAATACAAATGTCATTTATTTACTTTTTTTTTTATATTATAAAAAGTTTTAATTATTTGTTTATTTAATGGTATTAATAGTAGAAATTATATATATAACTATGACATAAACTTAATTATTTCTATTTTTATTTAATAGAGTATAATCATACCTGATTTGAATCTCAATTGGTACATTATTTATAAATGTGTAGGATTTCCAATTTCATAACAATATCATTTGCACTTGTATTAATGGCAAAATATCCTCATTATTCTAATTGTGCAAACAAATTATCGTACAAACTCTTATGACTATATTTTCTTATTCAACATTATAAATCTTTAAAGCTCATATTTAGTAATAGAACATCATAAGATTTACTAGCTCATATTCAATACTATACATTATCGATGGTAGTTCACTGGATCTTTAGCGATCTTCATTATTTATATATATATGATCATTTAACATATTTATTTAGACTATTTATTCATTAATAAAATGATGATGATGATAATGATGGCAATGACACTTCCAGCCACAGCTTCATGCCTAACTCACAACATGAATTTTATCAATCTATAATTATTTATCAAAATATTATATTTAAACTATGTTTTATAATGAAATTTATCAGTGATGATGATTAGACTAACCTCACGAGACAATAATTAACTCTAAGAAATAGATAAACCACTTTTAATAAAAACAAATTAAATTTTATTATTGGTTAATCATCAATATACAAATAAAATTTTTTACATAATTAATAATAAAAGCTAGTTACATTCAAATAATAATAATAATAATAACGAAACACCTCCCCCCCACCCTTCCCCTTAATGAAACATAAACTCTATCCTTAATATCATATAGTGTGATATATATATGTTCATATCTCTAATGGGTGAATAGGAATCTCATATCATAGAAACATCTCAATTTTAAAATAAACACCCAATACACACACATTGCATATAATATACATTTTTATGCCTATAACCTTAAAAATAATAATAATCAAAAAATAGGTAGAGAAAAGTTAGTTGAATTATAAAGATAAGAATATCTAAAGAAATCCGTTTCAAATTGTTTATCTCAATTTCCATTAGTCTAGGTTACTAACTACTTTAAAATCTATCTCTCAGAATATCAAATTTCTACCCTTATCGATGTGTACATTTATGCTCAACATGTATTCATGTAGGCATATTTTTATCACTAGGTGTGTGTGTGTGTGTGTATATGTTACTTCCCATTAATAAATCTTGTATTCAACCTTTATATATGATAAGAATAATACATTTCTTATGACACCTGAGTTAATACATAAGAAAAAGACATTTTATCAAAAAAATACATATATAAATAATTACATGTAATGGTAATCATTGATAAAATCAATATTCATCATCATTGAAAAAACCCTTTCTAATATCCGATTCTTGTTTTAATACTTAGGTATATATATATAAATGGATTTATTTAAAAGAAAAATTGTTAATAGTCACTGAGAAAACAAAATAAAATTGATATTACCAAGTTCTTTTATTTTCGATGTAGAGACCGTTCCATTGAATTTAGTGGATTTCATTTGGAAGTCAGCTTGTTCAAAGTAAAAATTTGGATTCAGCCACATACCAATGTTTAATACATATAGACTTATCAAATACATTGGTTTACTTGAAAAGTTCTATTTTAGGCTTGGACTTGTAATTCTTCCTTCTATTTTATTGAGATAATGATGATGCTGTGACATAAATTTGCATTTCTTTATGGACCATTTTTAACTGGAATGGTTTCTTCACTTATTATTTTTTCTGCTCTGGGCATGATTACTTCTATAGACAAATGGATATTTTCTGCTTTTAATATAATTTAGCATTTTTACTTTGTGCTTTTATCTTGATTTTGGATTCAACAATGGCATAAGTGAAGCAATAGCAGAATTTGAGGTCTTCTTTGGACTTTGGAGATTAGCCATAGGATGCTATTTGTTAATTTCCTTATAGATTTAACTCTTTGGATGTGCACAGAGTTCCTTGGGTTGGCAGTTGGGACCATTCACAAAATATTTTTTTATCTCTCCGTGCTGTTATAGAATCCTTAAAAAATATAAAAATAATAATGCATGGATTCCAAGAGGCAATAAAACTTAATAAGCTCAACTGTCTTATTTTTCAGACTATATATGCACTGGCCTTTTGATGAGATCACACACATTTAGTTATTGAAACACCTGGTTATCTATAAAATATACTTTATTAGTTCAGCTGAGATACAAATATCTTTAATCCTTATATTTTTTTCAAATTGTGTTATTTGGTGTGATCCAAAACAAACAGTGGTCTCTTTGATCTTTATCTTACTTTCTGGGTGGTATAAAGTAATCAACAGTTCTTAATTTTGGTAACTTCTTACTAATGAGTTATTTTTCTTCAATTCAAATTTTCTCACACTAAATTTGTTAAAATTGATTTTATCTCTCCCAAATCCTTTTTTTAATACTAGATTGAGATCTTTCTCTTCCCATTTTAACATCTTTTTTAAATAAAAAAAAAAAAAAGATTGGACTTAAATAATATATAAGAAAAACAACTTTTATACAGAAAATACAAAATTATTTAAAACTCTTTTAACATCTATAAATGTTAATGTTTGTACATACACATATATTCAAGTATATAAAACTTGCTTAGTGAAAGTAAACTAAACTATTTGACAAGCTACAGATTATTAACATTATCAAGTCATAGAATAAATTAGCAATGACAAGCATATAAAATATATTATTAGGAAAGAACAAAATTATAATTTTACATATACGTTGAAATATGAAAACTTAATAGGTAGACTTAGAAAATAATACTGTATGAAATTTATACCTACAGACAACTATTTATATCTGATTAATCTATTCAATTCTTAAATATAACTACCAAACTATTCAAAATATATATGTTGTTCTTTTCACTAATATAATCGGTTGAATAGAGAAAAAATACTTCTACTCGTCTCCTTCAGAGGTCTTTGGAGTTTTGTAATGTAGGATTTGAACTCAATACCTACAATATATATTTATATACACATTATATATGAGTAACAGGCAATGCAATCAATATTTCATTCATTTACCAATGCTTAATAATTTATATAATTCATAGAAATGATTATAGAATTGTGAATATAGAGATAAGGTACAAAAATCAAGAGATTCCATGCCCACAAGAAATTTTTTTATACTACATAAATATAATGGCAGTTTAGCACTGTGGAAGAATGTCCAACTACAAACTAAACATTCAAGAATCAATTTTCAATTTAATAATTTAAACATAATTAAAATTGGTTCAGACTAACTACGTAAAAATGTTAAATGCTCAATTTGGCACTAGGGTGTTTGACTATCATATGATCTCAAAAAAAAATTATAATTTCAAAGATAATTTATGTAAAGTAATTTTTTTTTTTAAAAAAAGAGTAATGTTTGTGTTATTGTTATCTACAATATTCTATATTTATTTTTAATTATATTTAATGGATAAACAATAACTCTATACTGTCCTCATTTAATGTAAGATTGAGATAAAACAATTTACAATATTTATAATATTAGTGGATTTAACTTTTCTGCCAAATCCTACTTATGTATTTACCTACACCAAAAATGTATTAATTAAACAATATTTATACAAATCACAGAATGTTTACTGTAACATAGACATTACAATAGAAAATGATTTCATGATAAAATGGTTTATATAATCTAAAATAAATTGCATTTCACTTGAAGTAAACTTACTTATAATGAATTAAAACATTATGCTATCAGTATATCATAAATAAAATTTCTAATTATTTTCTTATAATATGTTTTTATTTCATGTATTATATTTATAATAATAACTAAATTAATATTATCCACACTAGCTATTGATTACAAACTTTTATAAGAATATATTCTGTCACAACCCAACTGATATAATAATATTCATAACAGGTAGTGTATTTAAAGTATAAAAAAAATTACCTGATTATTTTCATTATTTTCACAAGAAAAGTAAATCAGTCTGAAAATTCAAACTTTTGATGTAACATTAGTTGTGACCAAGTACTAATTGTATATAAATTTAATATGTTTAACTAGCAATAAATAAATTATAATGATAAGCATATTATTAATATGACAGCAATAATTATCAATATAACACCAGAAATCATTCTATTATAATGCTTATCCTCAAAATTAAATTTTGACTCAGTTGATCATTATATTTTCTCTTTTATTATTCTCATTGTCAATCTAGCTTTTTTTAAATCATTATTCATTAAGTGCCCAAACATCTTGAAAATTTTTCTCTATACTTTACTATCAAAATTCTTCTGTTTTTTCATAAAATCATATCAACTTTTAATTTCATTTTTTTCATCTCATGTTTGAATAAGCCATAAAACATTTCATTTCACAAGCTTCCATTAAAATTCTGTATTTAAAATAATATTTATAAAAACAATCAAACTGTTAACTGCTTTATAGATAATGTGACCTCTTACACAACTATTACCTCACTTTACATCACTTATGCACTCTCTGATAAATTGCTCTCCAGAATTAAAACTTTGTATTGGAAAGACAGAAAAATGCCAAAAACAGATTTTGAAGACATATAAAATAACTTGTGAATTTTTAAATTTGAATTGTTAACAGTCTAATCATAACTATATTCAGATTAATTTTATGAACACGTCTTTTTTTGTGATATCTCAAATAAAGTGAGTATATAACTCTTTCTATAGCAACACACTGTTATTAAAAAAAGTCATAATAAAGATTAGAAATATTTATTATGGTTACAGAAGTACTATGATATAATCATGATTGAATAAATAAAACTCATTAGAAAATAATATAAAATATATTATTTAAAATATATCATTATTGCATTTGCATACAGCCTAATGTACATAATGTTGATTGTTCATAGAGTTCATTGTGATTGGTCTTTTATTCATTTAATAGATGTGCTATCTAAAAAAGAATACATGGCAATTGAACAAAAAAAAAAAAAACAATTTTTAAATAATTTATGTGATAGAATATGTATATGCCTATGTAATACTATCAATGTAATAAGCCAGTAATAATTTGTGTGCATGTATATAGCAGTAGACATTTAGATAGAATTAGAAGAAGACCTGTCTTGCATTCAATGGGACATTATGGAACTTTGTGAAGTTAGAAAAAAAGGCAAAGAGACAAACAATTGATTTCAAAAGTGGATGTATTCTATTATAAAGGCACAAATATTGGAAATACAAGTGGAGTAGGATTCATTATAAATAAAAAGTGGAAGAATAACATTCTGGAGATTGATGGTGTATCAGACAGAAAGGCAAGATTAGTTATACAACATAATAGCAGATACCAAATGCAGATAATTCAGGTTTATGCCCCAACAAGTTCTCATAGTGATGAAATAGTAGAAGATTTTTATATGGATGTACAAAAGGCTTTTGATCAGAGTAAACAATATTTTAAAATTGTTATGGGAGACATTAATGCTAGAATTGGTAAACAAATGAAAGATGAAAGTGATGTAGGTAATTTTGGTTATGGTAATAGAAATGAGAGAGCACATAGATTTGTGGAGTTTGCAGAAAAAGAAAAAAATTATATTATGAATTCTTTTTTTGAGAAAAATATTAAAAGGAAATGGACATGGAAGCATCCAAATGAAAATATAGCAGATTTGGATTATATTTTGACTAACAGAAAATCACATATTTCAAGATTGTAATGTTCTTAATAAATTTAACACAGAAAGTGATCATCAATTAGTAAGATGTAGGATACGTGTTAATGCAAAACTAGAGAGACAAACATTATTAAGAAAAACAATATTTACAGTTGATATTCCTAATCTTCAGAAACATTCTAATAAATTCAAATTAGAACTTACAAATCGGTTTCAAGTATTAGTAGATTTTGAACATGATTCAGATTTGAATGAAATTAATATGAAAATAAGGGATACACTTTTAAAAACTGCAACAAAGATAGCTGGTAGAAAAAAGCAGCAATTGACCAATAAAATTTCTACTGAGAATAGAGAATTTATGAAGAAAGAAAGGAATATGAAGATATACAAAAATGATGCACTAAAAAGGATTGAATATCTCAAATTTTGTAAAATGGTGCCGAAAAGAGTTTAAAATGATATAAGAAAGTATAACTGTGAACTAGCAAAGAAAGCGGTAGAAGGGAATAAAAGTCTTAAGAGTGTAAAACAACATTTTGGTATTGGTAGGAAATTTATATATGCAATAAGAAAAAAAGATGGAATTATTACTAAAAAAAGAGATGACATCATGAAATGGTAAAAGACTTCTATTAAGAATTATATAGTAATAAAGAACAAGTACCTCCTATATCTATCATACCTTCTGAATTGCCCAGAATTTTAAATGAAAATGTAAGACATACAATTAAATTTATGAAGAAAGAAAAAACTCCAGGTAATGATGGAATTATATTGATATATTAAAAGAAGCAGGTGAAGAAATAGAATTTTTTTTAGCACAGTTATATACCAAATGTCTAAATGATAAAGATGTACCAGATGATTTGAAAAATGCAGTATTAATATCAATATTTAAAAAAGGTAATAAAAAGATATTAGAAATTACAGACCTATCAGCCTTTTATCAGTTTTATACAATTTTTTTACAAGATAATTACAACTTGTCTACAGAGAACATTGGATTTCCAACAACCAAGAGAACAAGATGGTTTTAAAAGTGGTTTTAGTACAGTAGATCATATCCAGATATTGACAGAAGTTAAAGAAAAAAGAAATGAATATGAGTTGCCATTATGCTTTGGATTTGTAGATTATGAAAAGGCATTTGATTCTATAAACATTTCTTTGGAGATTAAAGCATTGGATCATCAAGATGTTGTCATGTTTTAAAGAATATTTATAAAAATATAACAGCAACAATTAGATTACATAATGATACTAGGAAAGTCAACATTGTGAAGGATGTAAGACAGGGTGACTCCATATTTCCAAAACTTTTAACAGCAGTGCTGCAAGAAGTATTTTGTGGATTAAAATGGGAAGCTAATGGAGTGAAAGTAAATGGAGATTATTTAAATCATTTGGATTTTGCAGATGATGTAGTTGTTTTTGTAAATAATACTTTAGAGTTGCAGAAAATGTTGCAAGAGTTATCAGATGAAAGTAGAAAAGTAGGACTAAAGATAAATGTTAAAAAGTCTAAAGTAATGTTTAGTGGATTTTCTCAAAATATGAAAATAAAGATTGATTATGATGAGTTAGAAGAAGTCAACAGTTACAAATACCTTGGTCAGATTATTAATACAGATGGAAACATAATGGGTGAAATTAATTGCAGAATTAAACATGATTGGAGTGCTTTTGGTGGAAATAACTTAATACTAAAAGGAAATATGCCTATGTGTAAAAGGAAGGTTTTTAATGAATGTGTTTTACCAGTTCTTACTTATGGATCTGAGACTTGGACACTTAATAGAAGAGCAATACAGAGACTTCAGACCACTCAATGAAGTATGGAGAGATGCATGTTGGGAGTAACAAGAAGAGCTTGAAAACACAATATATGAATAAGAGAACAAACAGGTGTTACTGACCTCATTGAAAAAGTTAAAAGACTGAAGTGGATTTGGGATGGATATATTGCTAGAGGAGATGATAATAGATGAACAATTAAAATCTTAAACTGGATTCCTAAAGATTGTAAAAGACCCAGAAAGAGACCGCATGTGAGATAGATGGATGAAATAAAAAAGTGTGCAGGGGTGCTGTGGAGTCGGAGATGCTAGAGATTGGAGAAGATGGATTGAACTTGGAGAGACTTTCATCCTGCAGAGGATTGATAATGGTTGATGATGATGATTTAGATAAATGATCATAAACATATTTTTAATACTATTAAATGTAAACACAATGTAAAACTATTTTTCTAAAATGATGTGCAAGCATTTATTAATAGAACATCAAAACATTTATTTATTTTAATTAAACCATTACATTAAAATAAAATTTAAAAAACATTATAAAATAAGAGTTTAGATTTTAATATAAAATGAATGATGTAATCATATTCTTGCATTATCTTCCTAGTAATCTTTTAATTCTTTCTTGGACATATTATTTTTTGTTTCTCTGAAGATATTATGCCAATGTATATCTCAAAAGTTTACTATCTTTCAATCATTATTCATAACATGTTGTTTTCTTGCTATTACTAATCACCATTTACCATTAATTCTTTAATATTTTATTTTTAATTTTCTATCTTTGCATGACATTTTCAAATATTTTCTAATCACATCCATGACTAAAATCTTTTTTCATTTTTAAACATTTGAAACTTAATTCCCTCCAGCTGTTTTTAATATTATATGAAGCTTTACTAGCATATATAAAGTTATACCAACTACTTTTATTAACTTTTCAAAATATATAGTAAAACGCCTAATTAAGAAGTTACAAATAGAAACAATCCTTAAATATTGTTTAAGATGGAATTTGTTTTGATAGTAACTATGGTGACAAACAATAAAAATGCTCCTTAAATTAACTATTATAAAATGTTGATCAGCAATTAAATTACAATATTTTATTTAGTCTTGCGCTTGTTCAAGTATTCAGAAAGTAATGAGATTTAAATTAGCTGCTGTGTGAGACTTTCTTCACTATTACTGACAAACAAAGTTGAATCTGTCAATATCTCATTCTTTTTATCTTAACAGCATGAAAATATTTCAGCATGAAAAAATAATTTGCAAAGTTGTTATCGATCTTGACATATACTCTTTACCAAATTCATGCTTAATTAGTAATAGTGGATAATAAATACACGCTCTTCCCTCCAATATAAAATTAATAAAGTTTTCGAATTAAAAACATAAAATGAAGATAAAATATACATATGTATGCTAGTTAGTTTTCTTCTCTAAAAATGTAAGGTAATTAAGAAGAGAGTATTAAGCTATTAATAAATGTTAATCATAATCAGAGATGATTTAAATATGTAAATACTTACTTTTTTGAAAACAAAACCTAGTGGTTAACATAGCTGCATTCCAAGCAGCTGGCCCGAGTTCGCTTCCCGGTCAACGCATTTGACATACGAAAAAAAAAAAAAGCGATTTAGAATTTTAGAAAGACCGTGATCATTAATATATATAAAGAAAAAAAAAACATTTACAAACCATATTACTATTTTATTTCTATCACTGATAAATGATCATACGAAATAAAGCAAAGACATAAGCTAATCATCACTCAGAGAAAGAAAACAACTATAGATGGAGATCACAGATCCACGTATAGCAGTAGATGGAAAAATAACAGACTGAAGAGAGATCTGAAGATAATAAAGTTATTGGCAGAAATAACAAAAACAATGGATAAGATGGAGAAGATGACCGAAGATAATAAAAGCCAAATGGAAAAGTTGGCCAGACAAATAGAGGATAAGATGGCTAGAAGAATGAGGAAAAGTAAAGATAATCAAAACCATGTGAAAGAAAAAACTAAAGATAATCAAAAAAATGAAAGAAGAAATTATGAAAAAAATTAGAGGGATAATTATGGAGATTGAGTGATAATATAGATGAACTTCATAAAGGAGTAAAAAAAAATGAGAAAAATTGCAAAAAACGTCAGCTACAAGAAACAATGAAATTGACAGATGTACAGAATAGAAAGTAAATAAAACAATTTCAAATTGGGTACAGTCAGCAGAAAAAGGTGCTAGAAAGAATAGAATGACTGGAGGCAGTCCACAAACAAGATGGCCAGCTTAAATACCTTCAAAAAAGAGATAAATAATGTAAAGACTGAAAAAGAAAAAAACATGGACCCCAACTAGAGATTCATATTCCGGGCATAGTAAACCAGCTTTTGAAAATTAAAATCTTTTCCAGGAAATGCGGGTAAAGCAACCATTGAGTGCATAAATAGCCTGGAAAGATATTTCAGGTAAAAGCAAGAGCAAAACTTATTGTTAATTGTAGCCATTTGCAAAGAGCATCCCAAGCTCAATTGGATTCATTATTCACCCATCCAAAGAATTTTATGGGTGTTCAACAAACATTGTACCAGGAGGCACCAAACATAAGATATCCAAGAGAAGTGTCCACATGATGAGCCCTACAATCATTTTTAAAAAAACAAGTGGGAAAATTAAAAGCTCTAACCGTGAAATGATTATCATATTGAGGTATAAACTATTGAATAAGTTGCTGATCTATTAAATGTTACTGACAGTAACAAATCTGTCACAGCAAAAAAAATGGGGATTTAAACCATCAAAAACATCACACAGAGAGATAATGACCCTCAATTCCATCTGATATGGAAAATTCAAAGAGAAGCTTCCATCATGGTATGAACAATCAAGAAGTACCACAATGGAAACAGAAAAAAAAAAACAAATATAATCAACTGGTAGTCCTACCAGTTTCTTCAGAACATGAATAATAAAGAGAACTAGAAATGGGTAATGCATCAACATAGAGCAAAATTATTATAGGCATGATCATGATCCACAGTCTCCCAAAAAGTATATAATTATATTCCCTATATTGAAATAAAGAAAAAGCAAACAAGAAAAATTATATTTTCAGAGATTGGGGTGACTTCATTAGCTTTTGAAGTATGTTTACTGTATGCAATACTGATGGCAGATGGAGGATTTTGATCCTGGTATGAGAATGCAATATACTCATGATGCTTTATGAAGTCATATGACTATACTGTGAATTTACCAAAATTTAAAGCTCAAAAATCCTTCAAAACTACTGAATAAGTTTCAGAACAAGCAGGATTTAATATTAAGTTTATATTATAATTATTTATCATGGATAGAACTGTGCCCAGAGCTGTGAGTTTCTATGTCTGATAAACTTCCATTCAGCAAGCTTTCCTTATGACAAAAAATTAATTTGTCATATCTTCTGGGTTGTAAGTTGTGTATTGTACTTAAAGAGAGAGAACTCTTCTGGTATTTGTGTTATATTGTGTACTTGTGATCTGTGATTCAATTTCTTTTCTATCATGTGTTAGAGTTTTTTTTTTTTTCATATGTCAAAGCATTGACTGGGAAGTGAACCCAGGGTAGCTTCTGGCCAGCTGCTTGGAAGGCAGCTATGCTGAAAGCCATCCAGATGACAAATAAATCCTGATTAAAGAGATTAGTAAATGTCAAGATAGCCCAGAGAGGAGCAGTAATAGCCCATAAGTCTATAAAAACAAACCATGATGAACCAAATGGTTGATTATGATAAAATTAATTTTAAACATACTGAAATAAAATTGATCAAGATACATTATCAATGTAATTTGATCCAAGTCCATCCTCCATGATGAACAGGGAAATCATAGCAGTGCATAGCTAGATACAATCCATCAAATGATGGAATTGAGAAATAACTATTTTATAAACAATATAGGCTCAGTAGAAAAAGGGTTAAGTTCGGTCCCATAATTATAAATATGATTGTATTGATATGTATATTCTCAAACAAATATTTTATATGTGTATATTAAAAGAAGTTGTTAACTAATTATAACCAATAATTTTAAAGAAAAAAAAAGTAACACACGTTCAAATCAAACTGAAATTGTTAATTACAACAAAAATGTTTATAAGTTATTAAAAATCTTCAAATTTATAACATTGTTTGTTTAAAAAAAATCAAATTCACAAAAAAAAAATAATATATTTTTTCATTTCTTATTTCTATATTTTGTTATTTATTATAATTGTTTATCAATAAACATGCCCTTGTGTGTGAATAGAAGTATCAATAAACACATAAAATGGCATATAAAAGTCTGAGACAGTAATTTTAATAATCAGAAGATGTTTTGCTAACAGAGAGAGCATACTGAAAATATATTTACTGTAAAAGTCATCACCAAACAGCATATTATTCACTACATTCTGCCTTGTGAAGTACATCTTGCAAATATACATATAAAGATAAAAAAATATTATTAATATTTCTGTTCTTATTAAAACATGCAATAGCCATAGGCATTTATATTGCTAAAAACTCCAATGGTTCGTCTTTTGGCTAGCATAGTTGTTCCAGTGAGAAGAAATTGACATTATTTAGCCTTAAATTGGACAGACTGCCATAATACAGAAGAGAAATATCTAGTTCATGACTAAGAAATCACTATGAGTCCAACCTGACTTCATTTCTCTAGCAACTCTACAAGAAAGAACAGAAAAAATCTACTGATGCCTACTAATTTAACAACCCAAAACTATGACAAATAAACTGATTTGTTCATTTACTAACCACCAGAAAAGTACCATGGACTATTTCATGGAATAAAGTAAGCGTACTTTATTCTACAACTGTATATAATAATTATGAATTTTACACAGGAGATTAACTGGTGAACTAAATTGAAGTTACTTCATTGACAAAAAGGAAAAAAAAATCTTAAGGATTATATAGTGTAGTCCTCATGTACAGCTATAGATGAATAAGCACAGGAATATTTAAAGTATTATCTTTTTATAAATATGCTTTTTTGGTGGCAAATGAGAAACAGACAATATTTTTCTATTATTATTTTTTTGACTGTATATATTTCACATATGATGATACTTTTGTTAACAATTAACATTTATTTAACTATTTATTTTATAATAATATTACTAATATATTTAATCTGAAAATATTATATGTTTATTCCTCAAAGTAAGATGTAAATTTGTTTTATATATTATCCATTTAATGTAATTTCTATATGTTTGCCTTTGTTCATTTTTCACTTATGCATTTCATCAATTAGTTAAACTATGTAATGCAAAATTGTGAATGAGTTTTACGAATCCCACATTATGGTTTAATGCTGATAGGCTGATCATTTAATGGATATTATTCAAATTTGACTTGCTAGTGATACTGTTATGGGCACTAAATAGTGTGACTAGCCCCAACAAATGTTTCAGTTATCTCAAGATATCATAAGCCATATCCAGGTAATGAGCAGAAAATATTACAGCTGAGGAGTCCACATTAGCAGCAATAGGTTTTTAAACTAATAATGTCCTTCAGTATACCCATCATAAATTCCTGATTGAGTCAATAAGTATGACAAGTAATTCCAGCATAACAGTTACATCTGGATACCAAGTGTGACCCAATCACATTATCAAATATGTCATCCAGTTACATATGATGCTATAATGTGGGCCATGCTGATCATATATTACAATATAAAGATGCTAAAATTGCAATTAGATTATATCAGGGGAATATATGGAAAATGACTTATATAGCTAAATATTTTCAGAGTTTTTGAACATTTATGCAGGAAAAAAATATCAATCCCTTTTCAATATTTTCTCACAAGTATACAATGTTAATCAAAAATGGCATTGATGCATAAACAACTATTCTGAAATATCATTGCTACAGTGTTAATGATAATATTGTGATTTCAATTAAACAACTATAATCTCACATAACCACCATTTCTTACACTTCTAGTCTTGGGATATTGAATAAGTAGGCACTAGATAAGGATTTTTATGAACTAACATTCTAGCACCCACTGATTACTATTGCAATCTTGTATGGGGAAAGTTGCTACTGCATATAATTCCAATTACATAATTGGAGATTCCAAATTCTAGCATCATAATTTCCCACATTCTATTAGTAATAGTACATCTCAAAAAAAGTTTACTGTATATGCACTTAGTTATTTTTAGTATAGCTAAATATCTCATAAAACAATCATGACATGACCAGAAAAGCTGAAATCTTATAAGTCAAAAAAAAACAAAAAACTACAAAGCAGTAAGACTATGAGCACAGAATAAAAATTCGTAAATCACATTCAATAATAATAAATAAATTCTATGGTAAATGTGGTATGCTCAGCAATATAGGCAAAAAAATAGTATTTTCAACAGTTTTATTAATTGTATTTTTTAGAAAATAAACATTGTGAAGTTATTTCATAATCATATTCACAACCTAATTTAAAAAGAGTTGCTAATACAAAAATCAATGCAGCCATTTTGCAAAAAGAATATAATTTTAACACCAGGTTTTAATATCCTAAATAATATATTTAATAATCTCTTCCAGCTAAACAATATCAATACTAGTTCCAGAATATCAAAAGAGCTATAATTTTTAGAATATTGGATTATGGACATAGCTATATGAAAAAATCAAAAAAATAAATGGCATGATCTTGAAATAAGTATCTTAAAAACTAAAGTCATGATTATAGACCATATAAATAACAATCTCCTCAACTTAGAAGGATCATATATTTTGAAATCAATAATAATCATGTGATGAGGAAAGACATCAAAGAATTGTGATAACATGAAAAGCAATAAAAAAATGAATAAAATGTGGAAAGATTACAGCATTTCAAGAGTTACCAAATTAAAACTAATTAATTGTTTGATTTTATTTTAATTATCATTTATGCAGCTAGCATGTGGACACACAAAAAAAAGTCACATGAAAAAAGATGGATGTATCTGAAATGTGATGTTAATGGAGAATGTTTCTAATTCCTTATATTGCTTATAGGACTTATGTGTCTACTTTAGAAAAACTTAACAAGATATTGTCATTGCTAATAAAAAGATAACCAATAACATATTTTGGAAACATAGTGAGAAGACCCAAGACTGTAAAAAAGCTTGTCAATGAGGGTCAATACAAATTTGGAAGGTGATTAGCCATGAGGCAATTATGCTGTTGCAGGTGTTCCAAAATTGTGAAGTATGGATGAAGAAAATATTATCCTTTAAAAGTTGCCATTACAACCTTTCAAAAGTTACAAATTGAGATGATTGATGAGTATCATTTTTCTATTCTTTTAGAAATTATTATGTGACTTTGTAAACATACAAATGAAAATATAATAATTATACTTTTAAAAGTAATAGATATATATTAGCAATTTTTTAAAAAAGATATGCTTTATAACATATTTTTATATCAATGTTTTTGTGATACAATTTTTGGAATACATACAACCGTGTATACTTTTTTACAAAAAATTTCAAAAAATTAAACATCTGGAAAAAAAGTAAGATGAATGAAAATAATAATAGTAATAATAATTTATTACAAATAATGTAGTACTTAAATAGTTTTAAAAAAATAAAATTAACACTTTGATTCAAATTTCTGAAATAGTACTGTACTGCAATCCTTTGTACAGCAAATAAGTTTCTAGATATTGTTTGTTGGTGAGAAAATTTATTTTATGTACTTTATTTAATTGTTTTTATGTCACAATCTGCCCTGTAATAACATTTTAAAAATAGAATACTTTTTGTTTCAGATTTACACTAGTCAAAATAAACAAACATGTTTTCGTTCTTGTAACATTGATTTTTACTCATCCAAAAAAAAAAAAATCTTTAAAGGTTAATTTTTTATTTAAACATTGGTAGGTTTTTTTTTATTACTATTATGTTTTGTAGAAAATTTAATTTTATTTTGCTCAATATTAACTCATATTTGTCTTAGAAACTCCCTGATTCTCTATCAGTTATGTTCAACATGTTTAATTGATGAGCTGTCTGTAATATGAAGTATTACTAGAAGGCAGGTTGTTGTTTAGTTTTATTTGATTAGTTTATGGTCTATTAAATTATTTATTTATTCCAACTATTAAACTGAGAATATGATTACCTTAAATAAGAATATCTTTTTAGACTTTTGTAAATATCGTTTGTTGATGTGATAATATAGATGTTTTATTTACCATATAATGACTTAATTTCCAAAATATAGATTTGCAAAAGACAGTGACCATTCTATTGCATACAAAAAAAATGTTTGTGATAGTAATAGATCTTGCACAAGCAATTTTATTTAATGAAATATTAATAAATTTTATTCATGAACTTCATAAGGCTTTAAAATGCCAATTAATTATAATTAATATATGAGTCATTTGAAGTAATCAGATATCAAGTTATACTTCAATTTTTCCTTTCTAATTAAGAAAAAAATATGAGTTGTCTTAAGTATTGCATCATTAAGCGTTATCTATGATTATGTATATATACTTAGACTCACTCTCCCATATTTTAATTATATATTATGGGCAGTACCCAAATAATACCTACAAAGATGAATTGTAATATTGTCAAAAGAATGGTTACATATGTGATAACAACAAAGATGCAGTCAAATTTCTATCATAAAAATCATATTAATAATACAAAATATAATAAAGGGTAATAAAGTACTAAAAATAACTCATAGTTCAAAAAATACTAAATATTTTTATTTTTCTAGAGTCCATTTTTTTTTTTTAAGTAGGTAATATCTAGCTTGGATAGGGTTCAGTTGAATAAACAAAAAATTCTCTTTCTAGAGTCCATTTTTTTTTTTTTAAGTAGGTAATATCTAGCTTGGATAGGGTTCAGTTGAATAAACAAAAAATTCTCTATTCCATTATTCATTTTATTAACAACATGTCCCTAAAGCAAAATATTGAGAAAATTTAGCATTAAAATATAATACAAGAACTCTGAGATTATAATACCATAGTTCTACAAAATAAAAAATTATATTGTTAAAGAAAAAGCATAAACAAATCAATAAGATTTATGAAAGATGATTATTTTATTAAAATGTGGATCTGATCATGGTAATAAGATGATGAAGAAGGAGTTGGAGGTGTAAGACTAAAGTGTAGAGGGATAATAAAATAAATTTTATTATATGTAAAGAAATTATTGTACCCTTGCTGGTTTGTGATGGATGTTGTAAATATTGGGAACTTTGAAAGTTTTGCAAGAGTGAATTGAGATTTCTCCTCCTCTTAAAATTTTATTCAGTTATACTTTATAATGTTTAGTTATTATTATTATCATCATTAATCTATAATTGTAATTTCTTTATTGTTAGCACAAATTGTAGTAGTTAGAACCCTGAGCTTCACCTGATTACTTGATTCACCACAATTCATAATTTACACATTAATCTCTATTTATGTCCATAGTTTCCCTAAGTAAAATTTATATATATATATTTAAAAACCTTTAACCTCAGGCTAAAAGTTTGTAGCCAAACCATGCTAACTTCCTAATATACAGACACACACAACCAATGCAATATGAAAATGTTAGCCTAAAACCATGCTGAAAGGAATGTGTGTCTGCAGCATGATATTACTTAAAAAAAATAATCATGTTCCAGTACAGGATTGTGCATCTGTCTGGTGAAGGAATCATATATATATAAACATTAAAAAGAAATGCTTTGTATGCAGGGAGAATGGTCTTGCCAACTTATAGTCCCCATCCATAGATCAAAAAGGGAAATCAATAGTGAGTAAGTACTCGACGTCCATTGCAACGCGATGGCTACACATTTGGGACCATGCATTCATTTGAACATGTTGTCTTCTACGCTAACATGCTTCACATTACATTGATATAAAGAGCCATGTATCCCTCTACAAGCATCGACTCAACTACAAAACAAATAGTCTAAAATTAACCCCAATGTCCTAACACCAAACTTAATGACTCGTATGCAGTCATCTACATCCAACTTTAAATTTAATAATTTAGTTATTTAATAAACAAAAAAAATAAAAGGAAATATGGAAACAATTGATTAGCAAACATATATATATATATATATATATATATAGAGAGAGAGAGAGAGAATGCTTTTGATAGTCAAATAAGAGTTCATTAAAAGTTATGTTTAGCTGATGCATTAAAAGCTTGTTTAAGAGATCGATCTATAAGTTCATATTGATAAAAGTTTATACTTCCCAGAATAATTCTTTACGAATCCTCCTGATTGTGGCAGGTTTATGGAAGTCCATCCTAAGTCTCACATTTTGTATAGATTGTTCTCTTTGGAGATGAAACCACTGCTTGCCAACACCTTCAGGAACAATCATCGGGAGAGCTCTTCAGCCGGTGCAAAGGAAACTAAATCTATTGCAAGCTCCTACTTCATGGAGTCTGCAATGCAGCTGCGGTTTATAGAAGATCAATAGTCAATCCAAAATTCCTAATCAATCATTTTTCTTTTTATAGTATTAGGCCTCCCTTAACACTAAATTTTCAGATCGATCGCACATGACGTCATTTGTTCTTAAGGTCTGGATGTTTTCTTTTCTGGCCCTGCATGGCTTGGTGCTTGTAATGGTCATTCTGCTTCAGTTTTTAATTTTTTATCTCTTATCTGACCTTACAATCATTTAAGTGCCTGAAAGGCTACTTTGCTTTAGATACAATTATATTTCAATTATTTCCATTCACTAAGATTTTTAAATAGAAATTAATTAACATTTATTTCTATTTTCTTTTATATAACTTTTTACTAAAAGTACTAATCTTTAGATCTTTACTTTTTTTTACATTTCTTACTTTTAAATACTTTTTTCTTTAAAATAGTTTTCCATCTGTGTGATATATCTATGTTAAATATAACTCTTTTAATTTTCTTTTAGTTTTTAATAAATCAATTTTATTTAAGATTTATTTTCCCCTTTATTTTAATTTTAAAATAATGTAATGGCATATGTATACTATTACATATCAGTGAACATCCTGAAAAAACAAAAACAATAAAAAAGACTTTACTTAGTGTTAGTAATTATGTTACACAAATTGATTACATGTGGGTTATGTGATTTATGTTTCTTCTTAATATCTTTATATGCAGTTTTCTTTTATATGATAAAAATTATTAGAACAGAAGTTGAGTTCCGATAATGCACTATTACTTTAAATATTATAAATTTTGTGCACTCACACATCATTTGGAGTTCAACTTCCATCTAATAATTTCAATATTTTCAGCGCTTTATAATAGTGCTGTAATAGATTTTATGCAATAAAGAAATTCATAATTCACTTAAAGTCAGGATTTCCTCATTTTATATACACATATTAAATTTTACAAGATTATAATGTAAATCTGTTCAAATGTTATTGATGCATATACTATGCATGTTGTTTTTGCATTTTAAACCACATTCTATTTTTGCTTTTTAAAAAAAGAGTATGTAATCAATTAATCATTTAGTAACCATAAGTTTATTTTTAAAAAGTGAGTAACAGCAGTGGGCACAATTAAATTTGACAATTAAAACTTAAAACCTGATTTTTAATTATAATTAACAATTCAAAAATTACATTAACATGATCTGAAATTAATGTGATGTGAAACAATGAAAGTTGATTTTCGAATTGAAAATTAAAAAATTGAAGACAAAAATAAGAATTTAATTTTTAATTGTTTTAATTAAATTTTGCCCAACAGTGGTGAGTAGGTATCTTTCTATTATTATAAGTTTATTCTTATTTTAAACTTTTAGTTTACCCTAATGGAGAGGAAAAAACACCCAAGAAAATGAATTTCTTTGGAAAGAAAAATTTCAATTTTAGAGATCAACAGTGATTGAAAAACATTTTAATTTGGGTGACTGTACTATAAGAGCAATTAAAAAATGAGGTTGATGCTAGTTGTATTTCTTCTTGTTACGAATCTGATGTCTTACTAGTTCACAAATGAACTTGCATATCATCAAATTGTGATAATGATTAAATTAATGATTAAAATACTGTACATGTATGAAAAAATGTAAAATACTGTAAATTAAACATAAAAATATATTGTTTTGAATAAAATTAAATACTGTAGTTAATATAATATAACAGTTGGATGGTTTATGCAGACTTACTGTATCCGCCATATAGGGCACCACCAGGCATTTGAACCTGCAAAATTTATATAGTAGGCAAATACGTAAGTTAAGAAAATTTATATATATATTTTATTCCGACTATCAGCCCAATGCCATTAGCTCAGGGAGATGCAGAGATTTATAAAATATAAATTCTTATCTAATAATATTTCAATTAAAAAAAAAAGAAGCCACTGCCAGCAATAACACACACAAACATTTATTAAACACATATAAATTTAAAATTATTTTAGTATGTTTACTTTAATTTTTTTTTATATAAAACATTAAAACTTTACCTTAGATTTTAATTCACAATTTAAGTGTTTTTATTTTATTTTGAAAGTTCACACAGATGAATTTAATATTTATTAGAGTGTTGAGTATGAATAGACTACATAGATTGCATTTGAAAAGAAAATATTATATCCCTTATTTAACCTTAGGCCAAAAGTTCACAGTTAAACCAACGTCACTCTATCTGATATATCGATGTATTCAATGCAGCATGAATACGACAGCACCAATACCATACTGTCAGGAATGTACATCTGAACAGCATGGTTATAGAAAACATTGATTCTCATCCAGACAGGGATATTACATCTGTTTGACAAGAAGAGCAATAAAAAAACTCCATAGGAAGGGACTGCATTTTCCGTCTTACTATCCCATTCTGTAGACAAAAAGGGGGTGTGCGGTGTAATATGCGATCCTGCATGTAATGGACCTCATACTACATTTACTAATTACACCAATATATGCAATCCATTGACCCAATTTAACTGTGAAACAAATAACCTAAGATTTACCATCCCTTAAACTAACATAACATTACAAATCTATGCAGCCATTCACGCCCGACTTAAATTTAACATTTATTATGAGTTGTTTAACAAAAAAAAAATCATAACAAAAACTTAAAAAAATGGAAAATAAATTAATGGAAATAGATTTAACAAAAAAATAATACATTCAATAAAAATAATTAATAAAAAATTTAGTCAGATAGGAAATTCTACTTCTATTTAAATATTGAGAAGTTTTTGGAATCAAAAGTTCTTACTGTTTTGAAAATGTTCATTAACTATATAGTTCTTACTGTTTTTAGAAAAAGTCCATAGTTTCTAATTGCTTGTAATTTGGAAGGTGTTAATTCCCATGAAGTCGTGAGGAGATCGGTGTGCAGTTAGCCATTGATCCTTTATTGTAGCTACTATTTAATTTCCAGGCCCAGATGTCCTATAGTCCGCAATGTGTGAAAACAATGTTTCATTTTTTTAGAATAACTGAAGGAATTGAAAGTGCATCTTTCAATCCCTTCTGCTTCAACTCTAGCACCCTCTCCTTTCACATCTCTATCTTCTCTAATTAATAATCCTTTTTATTTCCAAACTTTTCCTTTTATTGTATACTTTTGGATCCAGTGGACATTACGTCATGACGATGATGATCTTTTCATTGAGGACCGTTTCCTGAAGGATTTCTTTTATTGGCTATTAGTTTCTATTGTTTTTTTCTATTATCTGATCTTTACTTATACATTTTGAAATGCCCAAGAACTAGCTTACTTTTAACTAATTAAAATAATCATTTCCATTTTACAATAGCATTATATCTTTAAATCTTTACTGAAAATTTAGTTTTAAAATACTTTTTTTTATTTTTTTATAAAGTTTTCTTTTAATAATTTTTCATCTGTGCAATTTTATATTAGAGTTTAGATGATTTTTAACTTTCAATTTTTAATTCTTAAAAAAGAAGTTTTTATATGCGAACTTTTATTTTTCATGACTAATTTTTAGAAAAAAAATTAATGTAATGGTGTATGTGCCCGTTACAATAAAAAGTAAAAAAGTTTGTCTTGTATTGGTTTTTTTCAAATTTGAAATTTTTTATTAGTCATATTTTATTTCCTTATGTGAATTTTAAAGTAATCTTACATTGTTGCTTTGCTTTTACGCAATTTTTGAAAATTACGGTACATATCTCCCATTTTTCAAGGTCAGTTAAGTCTATTTTTGAGTGATATCTTTTGTGTGTATTTTCTGAGGAACCTATCTACTGCATAAAATGAGACCCAGGTGTATATACTAAAATTTTAAAAGACATGTTTGGTTAGAAATTACACAAATAAAATTAAAATGTTGACTATTATTTCCTTTCTACCCCAGCTGAGATTATGCTCCTCCCTCAAGAGTTCCCTTTTTCCTACTTTTCATATATTAATTAGGCAAGTCCAAACAAGTTACTTATTAATTTTAATTTGAATTTTTTTAAAAAAAACTTATTTATATTATTACATTTTATTCCTCGCATTTATTTTTACATATGCAGAATTTTTCTTACTGGAAGTATTTTTACAAGAAATTCAAGTTTATAACTTTGCAAAAATATTTCATTTAAAAAAAAACAATCAAGGTACTCATGATTTATAATATAACTACCCATGTTGGAAAGCCTATTATAATGGTTGGGGAAATTATACACTTACCCTATTTCCCATACATGGCACCATTAGGCCATTTGAACCTAGAAAATTTATAATGTAGACAGATACTTCTTAAGATTCTACTTTGACCATTAGCCCTTGCCACTAGCTCAAGGAGAAGCAGAGATTTCTAATCCAAATTCTTAAATTATAATTTTAATAAAAAAAAAGATAAAAAAATAAGCCACTGCCAGTAATTATCACAAAACATTTATTTACACACATAGAACTTTGAGGAATAAATTAATATGGCTTTAAATTTTATTATTAATTTTAAATTTAAATTGTTATTTTGGTAAGTCTGCACAGATGGATAGTTTATATAATATTTTTATTTTAGAATGTTGAGTATAGATAGGCTATATAGAATATGCAATTAAAAATTTTTCAAAACCTTTAACATCAGGCTAAAAGTTGATAGCCAAACAAGGCTAGCTTCCTGATATACAGATGCAACCAATGCAATATGAAAATGTTAGCATAAAACCTTGCTGACAGGAATGTGTGTTTGCAGCATGATATTATTTAAAAAAAATGTTCCTTGCCCAGTACAGGAATGCGCCTCTGTCTGGTGAAGGAATCATATATATATATATATATATAACATTAAAAAGAAATGCTTCATACAGAGGGAGAGCAGTCTTTGCTGACTTATGGTCCCTATCCATAGAGAGAAAAAGGAAATCAATGGTGGGTAAGTATTCCACATCCACTGCAATGCGATGGCTACACCTTTGGGGCCATGCATTCCTTTGGTCACATTGCCCTGTATGCTAACACACTTCACATTGCATTGATATAAACACACATATATCCCTCTACCAGCATCAACTCAACTATGAAACAAATAATCTGAAATTAACCCCAATGATGCAGCCATCTACAATCAACTTTAAATTTAATAATTTAGTTTTTTAATAAACAAAAAAAAAATTAAAAAATGGAAACAATTAATTAGCAAACTTATATAAAAAATATTAATAATGGATTTAGAAAGCTTTTGATAGTCAGATTAGAGTTCATTTAAAAGTTATGTTTAGCTGATGCATTAAAAGCTTGTTTAAGAGATCAATCTATAAGTTCATATTGATAAAAGTTTATACTTCCCAGAGTAAATCTTTAGAAATCCTCCTGATTGCAGCACATTTATGGAAGTCCATTCTAAATCTCTCATTTTGTGTAGATTGTTTTCTTTGGAGATGAAACTGCTGCTTGCCAATACTTTCAGGAACTGTCATCGGGAGGCCTCTTTAGCCGGTGCAAAAGAAACTAAATCTATTGCAAGAGTCCTATATCATGAAGTCTGCAATACAGCTGCTTTTCATAGTAGATCAATAGTCAATCCAAAATACTTATTAATCATTTTTTCTTTTTATAGTATTAGGCCTCCTTTACCACTAAATTTTCAGATCGACTGCACATGACATCATTTGTTCTTAAGGTCCAGATGTTTTTCTTTCTGGCCTGTGCATAGCTTGGTGCTCGCATTGGTCATTCTGTTTCACAATCTTTAATTTTTTTATTTCTTATATGACCTTACAATCATTTAAGTGCCCAAAGGGCTAGGTTGCATTAGATACAATTATATTTCAATAATTTCCATTCACTAAGATTTTTAAATAGAAATTAATTAACATTTATTTCTATTTTCTTTTATATAACTTTTTACTAAAGGTATTAATCTTTACTTTTTTTTTACATTTCTTACTTTTAACTACTTTTTAAAAAAAATAGTTTTTCATCTGTGATATATATATATATGTTAAACATAACTTTTTAAATTTTTTTTTAGTTTTTAATAAATCAATTTTATTTAAGATTTATTTTCCCCTTTATTTTAATTTTAAAATAATGAAACAGCATATATACACCATTATGATATGTATATAATCAATATGTATACATTATATTTGTATTCCTATTATATTTATAAAAATAAATATGTAATTTAGTAAATTAGTATTTTTCATTCTTTAAAATGATAAACCATTGTTGAGAAAAGACAATTGACATGGTGATGACCTCTAAGTTCACATGCAGTTTATCGAATTAAAGGGAATGAAATTAACTTAATGATTTAATATTGAATTATAATTATGCTTCAGCAAGCTCATGTAACTATATATAAAAAAATCAAATTTTTTTGAGAAGTTTAAAAGATTCTATTCTTTCAGCTATATCCTCACAAAGACTTATACTGTGTTCAATTTAAAAGAACAGTGGATAGGATAAAATCTATATTTTGAATGATTTAATACTTATTACAAGAAATTTATAATATTCTTAAAGAAAAGTAATTTCTAAATTACTTAATTTGAATATATTTTTGTATTCTATAAAGATCGTTCTAGTTGGAGTTCTAAATGTAAATATTGTTTTAAAAAGAACATTTTTATAAAAACTTCAATTAAATTAAATTAATGTACTTCACATTATAAGAAAAATGCAAAGTGAGTAGAACACCAATTTATTATGGGATATATAAAATGCACTTGTCTAGTCATATATATATATATGAATAACAACTTTTGCCAAATGCCTTTAAAATTATATAGAAGCTATATTTTCAAAATGGAATTATAATTGTTAATAAAAGAACTGGGTATAAAGAAGATGCTATCTACATGCAAGGAGGAAACTAAACATCAACTTGAGATCTCACATTATTTTCTTCAATGCATAACAGCTAAGGAATTAAGAATTGTATCTTCAAAGGATTTTCATTTGTGAATTCCAGGAACATCTAGGACTATTGCATTAACTTTTATAAATACCATTTAATTTTTAAAAATTATAATTGGGAAACATTAATCTCATTTCCTTTATTATTGAATTCATTTCATTAAAGAATTGAATAAGAAGAAAGAATTAATAATTTAAAATATTTTTATTTTTATTTATAATTAATAAAAATTTAGATATAAGTTAAGAAATATTAACGTGGGAAAGGCATATAAAAATATAAAGGGATAGAGTGAACTTAGAGGTAAGAAATTGAATTATTTTTCAATTCACATACTATTATTTTTATGACATACACTACTTTGTTTATATTAATCCAAATAGTCTAATAACCATTATGTATGATAAGTGGATAAATGACTAACATTGATATGAAATATATTTTTTCATATTAATAAACATAAATTATGTACAATCATTTTAAGGAATTATATACAAGTAATTGGATTATTATTTGTATAATCTAATTATTATATAATAGTTTTAATATAGTAGTCTTAATACTTTAGATACTTATATTTTATATGTTATAAAATCATGTAGTGTTATAAGTTAAAAAATATATCTACCATGGGTAAATAGAATATATTTATATTTTTAATATAACATAGTAATTATAAATTTATTAAACGCACACTGATTACATAAGTAATATTTACTGAGGCTATAACCTCGATAATATGCGTATAAAATGCGATAGTAGGGACCTCTACAGGTGTTTTAACCACGCATTTTATACGCATATTATCAAGGTTATAGCCTCAGTAAATATTATAATGTAGTAAATATATAGATAATTTTTATATATTATAAAGTTTAAGTTATTTATTTCTTAAATAAATAATTATTATGTTTTATATTAAACTAAATGAAGTCTTCAATTTTATTTTATTTATTTATTTGATTTTATAAGATAAGAACAAACATTTAATATAATAATCTTTACTTATTATATTAACTTCATGAAACCCATTTTAAAGAGTTAGTGAGATTTATTATTATTATTACTCTAGTATACTGAAAGGAACTCCCGAAGAGAGTCAATTGTTAAACTTCCCCGATTTCGAAATCTGAGCATAACGGTTAAGTCAATTAAAATGAAAATTGATTTGATGTGGTTTAGATATAATAATTTATTAATAATAAATTATTTATTTGGAACAGATAGTTTTATATCAAAATTAAATCACATCATTGATGGCATCCTATATAAAGACTTTAAATCTGACTATAGTGAGATGTGACTGCCATAATTTATGTCGTTGAAATTGTGCATACCATTACAATATATATTGTAACGGTATATGCCGTTACATTAATTTAAAATTAGATGAAAATTTTTTTTGAGTTCGTAAATAAAAAACTAAAAGCTAAAATTAATGGGTTGTTCAATGTATTTATATATTTGCACAAATGCAAAACTTTAAAAGTATTTTTTTTTAAATAAAAAAAAAAGATTTGAACGTACTTTTTTATAAAAAAGTACAAGATCTAAAGATAAAATATTTTAGTAAATGGAAATGATTGTTTTATAAATGAAATGAAAACCAAACTAGCCCTTGGGGCTTTTATATAAAAAATTCAGAAAAAGAAATTATTAAACTCAGGTGCTTGCTATACATGTATATAATTTTAATGCGCAAATACGCGCACAACAACCGAGCTTCATCAGGATTAAATAACAATATATTATAAACTCAAAATAATTATAATATCTAAAGAATAATGCCCGAGCGCTTTCAAGAGAACTTAGCTCTCATAATCATGGGCAACAAAGAATAAGCATAGCGTGTTGGTATATGCTAAAATATGCTGATATATGTAAATTAGTTGAAAATAAATGCGTCAGCTCTAAATGATCCATTTCTTAGAGATTTTGTAACACGCATCTTTCCTATTCATAGCCTTATCATCAATAGCAATAAAACATGCTTCTTTAACTTTTCTCTTAATGTCATTTCTCTCCCTGCAAACTATTCTTGCATTTTTAGGTTCACATGCATGACCAGCTGATTTCTGATGTATTGCAAATATTGAGTTGCAATTTGGGTCTACTTGGGCCTTATTGTAAGAATATCTGTGCTGGGATAGTCTTGTAGAAAGAGTTGCTTTCGTTTCCCCATAGTATGATGCCATGCAGTTATTTTCTGGACATGAAATATTATATACGGCCTGAGAGGTGTTGTTGGGTGTTATAATGTCTTTGGTGTTATTAATAATTCTATTTGTATTAGGGGGTGTATGAAAGCTTAGTTGAAATTCTTTATTAAACACTGAGTAAAACTTTCTATGGGTAGTTGCAATATATGGTAACAAAATTCTATTTTTCTGCTGCTTAATAACATTGCTGTTTAATTTACTGTAAAACTGTCTAATCTTCCTATCAATTGTGTAATTCTTGAAGCCGAAATCTAATAAATCGTTTCTATATAAGATTAAGTTTGCTCTTTTGTCCGATTCAAATCTGCAAAGTTGCTCATTCCTATGCAAGAAAGACGCTAAACCAGCTAATTTATGAATAGAAGGCGTGTTTGAAGTAGATTGAATATTGCCTCTTTTTTCTATTGGTTTTATAATCATTGTATAATTTAGTCTTTGATCTTCTCTTTGCACATACATATCCAAGTATTTAGTTTTCCCTTCACGATCTTCCATTTCTGTGTTTAGCTTCAGCTGCGTACTGTCTTGTATGTCCTGTTTAATTTTATCTATAATTTCTTCAGTAGCAGCGATGAAAAGGTCGTCAACGTATCTTGTGTATACAATTAACTTAAGTGTTTGTTCGTATTTAGGAATAATACTTTTTTCAAAATAATTAAGTACGATACTTGAGATGATACCGCTCATGGGTAATCCCATGGGCCATCCATCGTTCATTTGGTAACATTGATTATTGAATGTTGCCACAATGTTGTTGTTAAGCCATTTTAAGAAATCAATTATGAAAGCTATCTTTTTTTGATCCACGTCGTTGTTCATAAGCTCTTCTTTTACTATATCAATGGACCTATTTCTATTAATTGATCCGTATAACTCAGTGACATCAAGCACTGCAGTTTTAGTTTCTGGGTTTAGAATTTTGTCCTTAATTCTGGCTACAAATTCAAATGAAGATTTGATAGTATATCTTCCAAATCCAATACTGTCAATCAGCCAATGATTTATTAATTTAGCTGTGCTAAAATAATGTGCACCCCCAAAATCCAGCATTAAGCGTAAAGGAACATTGGGTTTGTGCATTTTTGCATTTGCAAAAATCCGTGGTAGAATAGTGGCAGAAGGATATAGTTTATAATACTCCGTTTTTGATATAGCTTTGTTACAATGTGTCTTGAGAATAGAGGCAATAAATTTGTCCCTGTTCAAGTTATTATTGAAACTAGCTATACTTTTGAATTGCAGTTTTTCGATTTGCTGGTTAACTTTGAAGTTAAAATTTTCTCTACTCATAAGCACAAATCTCTGGCCCTTATCTTCCTTCATGCAGACTATTCGTTCAGTATCTAAAAATTTCTTAGTGTGCGCTAATTTTGTATTCCAGTTATTTGTATTAATCTTGAGTGTATTCTGGTGTATGGTCTTGGCAATCTGCGTTACGTACATATCTTTATTTGGGTTGTTATTCAAACCTGCTTCAATATCAGCTATTAATTCAAACTTCGGGAAACTCCAATTGCTACCAACAAATCTAGGGCCTTTGTTCAGTACCTCTATTATTTCCTCGTTTGGTGTTTTATCTGTAAGATTAACAAAAACATTGTTCCTCTTTTCTACAATTTGGATATTTTGCTTATTAGCTAAAAACGCCAACTTTTTTTCAAATTTCTTTTGCATTATGATATTTAATTTATCGCATTTATTCCTAATATACTGAGGTATTAATACATCTTGTACCATTCTATTTTTCCTTTTAATCTGTTTCCTCAGAGCACTCTGACATCCTCTTTTGACCAAATTCAGCAGATAAAAACTTACTTGTTTGCAAATCTTGTATCGATTATAAATTGATTTGTTTATTTTTAAATTACAAAAATTCGGCAATATTTTAAATTCGCTGCATCTTTTCAAAAAATTGAGTCTTTGTTGTAGTTTACACACAGAAATACAAACCTTTAATGTTTGCTTATTTTTATTTGCTTGCTCCATACTAACGAAAATTGTAAAAAGAAATTATTAAACTCAGGTGCTTGCTATACATGTATATAATTTTAATGCGCATGTTTTATTGCTATTGATGATAAGGCTATGAATAGGAAAGATGCGTGTTACAAAATCTCTAAGAAATGGATCATTTAGAGCTCACGCATTTATTTTCAACTAATTTACATATATCAGCATATTTTAGCATATACCAACACGCTATGCTTATTCTTTGTTGCCCATGATTATGAGAGCTAAGTTCTCTTGAAAGCGCTCGGGCATTATTCTTTAGATATTATAATTATTTTGAGTTTATAATATATTGTTATTTAATCCTGATGAAGCTTGGTTGTTGTGCACGTATTTGCGCATTAAAATTATATACATATAAAAAATTCAGATGAAATATAGATAAGAGAACAAAAATAAATTATATGTCGAATAGAAGCAGCAATAAAGGCTCAGTCCATAACAAAAATTTGGAACTGGAAACGATTGTTCAGTAAATACAGACGATCAGTATAAAAGGAAAAATATTGAAATTAAAAACAGTTCCAGCTTGATTTTTTTTGAGAGGCATGATAAGACGCACTTGTCACACTCACTATTTTCAAATAAAATGACTGATGAATTATGAATGGTATTATTGCAGACCCCGAATCATATGGGTTCTGTAATCAAATAGTACCAGGATTGAACCAGCTAAGGCCACCTCCAGAACAACAGACCGGTCTTCCAATAGAGATGTCATGGGAATTGGCACCAGGAATGGACATTCTTCAAATGTAAGATATGAACTGTAAAATTTAAAAGTAATTAATAACTTTCATCAAGATTTGACAAGCTTTTAATATTCAGCTAACCAAAATTTTAAAATAAACTTTTATCTGACTTTTAACTTTCAAATCAATTATTAATGTTTAAATTTATACATTTGAGTTTGCAAAAAAAATCATTTCCATTTTTTTTTTTAATATTTAATGTATAAATTATTTAAATGCATTAAATTTAAGTTGGGTATAGACGCTTGCATAGATTTTGTTAACGTTTAATTATGTTTTTTGTTTTCATATTTGATTAGAATATATAGACATTCGGTAAATAATGATACCTTATGTTGAGTATATAAAATGTATTTATTCGGATGTCTTTAAAGTTATTGGTGTCACTGTGGCATCTTATGATGAATGCCCTTGGGTTTCTTGTAAATTTTCCTCTGAAATTCCATCAATGACTTTATATTTTGATCATTTGTTTATTTTGAAATGTTTTTGACTGTGGAATCTATGTGGCGATCTATACTCAACATTATAAAACAAATTTTTATAAAATTCATCTGTGCGAACTTATATAAATGTTAAATTTAAGTTGGGCATGAATGGTTGCATAGATTCACAAAGTTATGTTAGTTTAAGGGAGGGTAAATCTTAGGTTATTTGTTTCGTAGTTAGATTGGGTCAATGGATTGGATATATCGGTGTAATTAGTAAATGTAGTATGAGGTCCGCTACTTGCAAGATCGCATTATACGCTGCATACCCCCTTTTGCCTATGGAAGGGGATAGTAAAATGGAAAACACAGTCCCTTCCTATGGAGTTTTTTTTATTGTTCTTCTTGCCAGACAGATGTAGCATTTCTGTACTGGACGAGAGTCAATGTCTTCCTTAACCATGCTGTTCAGATGTACATTCCTAACAGTATGGTATTTGTGTTGTCATATTTCATGCTGCATTGAATACATCAATATAACAGATGGATTGACATCGGTTTGACTGCGAACTTTTGGCCTAAGGTTAAATAAGGGATAGAATATTTTCTTTTCAAATGCAATCTATGTAGTTTATTCATACTCAACACTTTTAAAAATATTATTAAACAAATCTGTGCGGATTGTTCAAACTAAAAAAAAATAAATTTAAAAATTAAATTAATAACCAACCTAAATAATAAATTTTATTCCTCAATTTTATCTATATGTGCATAAATAAGAATTGTGTATTAATTACTGGCAGTGGCTTCTCTTTTTTTTTTTAATATTGAAAATATATTTTAATAAGAATTTATATTTCATAAAGCTCTGTGTCTATATGAGCTAATGTCATAGGGCTGATGGTCGCAATAAAATATATATGTAAAAATGTGAATCTTTAACTTATGTATCTGCCTACTATATAAATTTTCTAGGTTCAAATGGTCTAGTGGCGCCCTCTATGGCATATACGGTAAGACTCCCAAACCCCGATCATTATAATATATATTAAATGTAAAAGTATAATACATGTTATAAAAAATATTATATGTAATATATAAATAAACAATTTAATGGTAAAAAATATATTTTAAATTCTTTAGTAGTGCTTTCAATTACATAGTAATCCTCATCAAAGCTGATGCAGATTACTATATAATTGAATGCGCCACTAAAGAATTTAAAATATATTTTTTACTGTTAAATTGTTATATATATATGATCAATAGATGGAGCTTTACCAAAACCTCCGTACAAGCGTATTTTGTTTGCATAAATGTCAAAAGAGTCAGAATTCACTATCTCTTTCATTGGCTCCACATTCAGATCAGCTGATTTCAAGCTAATTTGCTATCATCAGTGAAGGGTAGAGGTCAGAAACTAGATCTAAACACTAACTCCATGCGTTTATGCAAAAAGTTCCTATCAGTTTGCAAGCATGAATTTTTCAGACACATAATGTCTTCAAACCCAGCCTAACAAGCCAGATATCAGCACAGGCAGAACTGACCAACTTTGAATCAATAAAATATGAAGAGTCTGAAGGCACATTAGAAGAAATTGCTCAATTGAAACAAGCTAACATGTTCAATGATACAGAACTAAGTCAGAAGAATTCAAATCAAATGGGTAAAATGACACAAGATGAAAGTTTCAAAAGAAAAAATCAGAATGGCTTTGGGTTACAAACTGATGAGCATAGTGTTGTGGGCTCAAATATTGAGCTGTGTGGTGAGCAAGAAAAGAAAATGGAGGGTCTCTCAAGGAGAAAGAGAAAAAGGAAAAGAAGGCATAAGAAGTTGGCTCAACAGGAGTCAGGGAATGAGATGGAAACTGAATCAGAAAGGCAGATAGTCAATGACCCAGAGGTAATGGAACATGATATTTTAGGTCATCCCATGATCTTCAAATGTATTGTTGAATCTAAAGGAGCCTGTCTTTTTTGGAAGGGGCATGTATGTAGTGAGAGTGAAGTAGGGCAGGTAATTTCAGAAGAGGCAGATAATCCAGAGGAAAAAATCGATAACATAGAAGAGCAATGGAGTGATAAGGCTCATAGTGACAGGTCCAGAAGCATGCAAGGTGAAGTAGCATAGGTTATCTCAGAAAAGTCTGATAATCCAGTGGAAGAACTTGATAATGTAGAAGAGCAATGGAACAATGAGGTTCATAGTGACAGTTTCAAAAGCAAGGAAGTCGATGGCTGTCCAAAGAAAATGCAGCAAAAAGTTAGTACTAGCCCTGTGTGCACTGATGAAATGGAAGAAATCACAAATGATGAAGAAATAAGTCCACAAGAAGAAAATTTTGAAGAAGATTCGGAACAGGAAAGTGATGGAAATTCAGAAAGGGTTTAAAGTATGAATTCCATAGTTGTGGCTTATACAAAGATATGGCAACATGTAAGTTCTAAGGATCTGTGAAATAAAGGTCTTGGAAATTCAAAGTCTCTTATGAATCAATGGAGAAGACTAGGGCTATTGACTGTGGTATGATCTCAAGATTTTTTTAAACAAATGTATTTACAACATGTAATGGGTGATCAGTCACCTGCATTATTTTTCCTTAATAAAAAAAAAAAGTAGCTGTAGAAAATGGAAATAGGAATTATCATTATTTATTTATTTTATTTGTAAACAGTTTAATATATTTTTTACTGAAGCATGCATTTTTAATTACTCTGCACAAACAAAATTCATCCCAAGTATGTTTTTTTCTGCACCTATAATAACGAACATAAACCATTAAAGTCTAATTCTGACAAATATTGCTTTATTGCAATTTTAATACAAAAAATTCTCCTATATCTTCAGTCCTTTTGTTCAATGTGATATATGTTGTTAATAAGTAGGATACTTTTTAATCCAGATTTTAGAAGTATTATTGTTACTGACTAAAAAATGAAAATGGTGTGAATAAAATTGGTTATGGTAAAAGAAATGAGAAGGGAATCTGTAAAAAAACAAAAACTGAATATTGTGAACTCTTTTTTTTTGGTTGAAAGAAATGCTAAATGAAAATAGACATCTAAGCATCCATATGAGGGTACATTATAATTGTATTGTACTTTCATTGACAGAAAATATATATTTTAAGATTGTAGTGTTATTAATAGATTCAACATGGGAAGTGATCATTGATTCCTCAGATGAATGATATGTACTAATGCAAAGGTAGAGAAACAAAAATTATTAAAAAACAATATTCCCAATTGATATTCCTAATTTTCAGAAACAATCCAAAAAAATTAAAACTTGGAAATTCTTTTAACATTTTAATGGATTTCAAAGATAGTTCAGGTTTCAATAAAATCAATAGGAACTTAATTATCATTACACTATTAAGAATTCCATCAAAGAGAGCTAGAGTAAAAAAAAAAACAGAAAATCACTAGTACATTTTCTTTTGAGATAAGAGAATGTATGACATAAAATAGGAATTTTCTTTTTAATGATCAATTAAGAAAAAGTGAATATCTAGAGTCTTATAAAATGATACAAAAAAGTTAATGATGATACAAAAATATGATTGCAAATTAGCAAGAAAAGCAATAGAAAAGAATTAAAGTTTCAAAAGTGTAAAACACCATCTTGTTTTGGGAAAAAAGTTGGGAAAAAAGTTATTGCAGCAATAAATAAGAAAGAACGACCAAACTATTATTAAAAAGAGAGAGAGAGGATATGAAATTTGTGGAACTGTTTATAAGTAACTTAATAAAACAGGTCAAGATGTGGCACAGGTTTTTATGGTGGAATTTTTAATTTGAATTGAGTAAAAGCAAAAACTAGAACTTCATCTTATTGGATTCTGGATTTGCAGTATGCTAATGAATGTGCTATTTTTTTCCAGTTCAAAAAAATAATTTACAGAATACATTAACTGTTTTGTCTGGAACATTTACAGATCTTCATTTTATAATTAATGTTCAATAAACTCAAAATCTTTATCAGTGAGGTAATTTTAGTATTGAAAAAGTGAACCCACTTTAAATATCTTGATATTTTACAAGTAATAAAATAAACTTAAATTTAAAGTACAATGTGCTGCTGCTGCTTTTAACAAATTAAAGACAGAAAAATCATTAAACGAAAATAGCTATTGCAACTAAGCTGTCTATAGAAATGTTATTTTACTTAAGTTTTAAAGAAATAACATTTACCTTATGTATTCATGAAGTTTTATTTAAGAATCCCCATAAAATTTTAAAAATACAACAGAAAGAGTATAAAATCAATCAAATGTCATACTATAGAGTCCATTAAACATCACATGACCATCTCCTCTTATGCTTGTGTATTGTGTTGCCTGTTTTATAGAGTCCATTGTTATAAAATCACACTTTTTAGGATCATACATATAAAATGAATGAATAATGCAAGATTTCCTAAAAAAAAATTTTTGTGGTGAACTTGAGCATGGTTTTTATTGGAAAGATAGAAACTGTCTATGTTATGAGGAATATCAAAGACATTCTAAAGAAGTGCAATATCAATTATTTCCATTGGGAAGATATTGCAAAAAATAGAATACATTGGAGAGCTATAATTATTCATGGTGTTGAAATATTTCAGAAAGAAAATTTTCCTGCTTAAGAAATTATGATAGAATTGCAAAATATCAAATGAACAAAAAATAGACTACTGTTTGATATGTGCACATATTTGTGATTCAAAGATTGGTTAATATAGTCATTGAAAAAGTCACATACTGATTAGATTTTTTTTCTTTTTTTAATTGGAATTGGAGTAGCCATAATGATTTAAAAGCAGCAATTATACGTAAAGAACCAAAAATGAAAATCTCTCTTACACTTATTACACCTTCCGAACCAGAATTTTAAATTATGAAGAAAGACATGCAATTGATGGAAATATTATTGATATTTTTAAAGAAGAAAATTTCTGGCAAAGTTATACATCAAATATCTGGGAGAAAATGTATCATATAACTAAAAGAATTTAGTAATAATGATGTTAATTAAAAAAGATAATAAAGAAAGTATTAGAAATATCAGTTCTATGTAAAACATTTATCAAATAATTGCAAGCTGTCTACAGCAAACTTTGGATTCTAACCTATTACATAAAAAAACTGAATGTAAAGATAGGTTTAGAAAAATGGATCACATCCAAGTAGTGAGAAAAGTGAAAAAATCCAATAAATATAGGTGACTATTATGCTTGAATTTGCAGCTTATGAAAAGATATTTGGCATATAAACATTTCTACAATGATTATAACATTTGATCCTCAAGATAAAGTCATAGAATATTGTCATATTATGAAGAATATTTACCAAAATGCATTGCAATAATTAGATTATATGATAATACTAAGAAGGTTAATATCAAGAAAGATGTAAGACAGAATGATTCTATATTTTCAAAAACTTTTTAAAACAGTTTTATACGAAGTGTTTTGTAGATTAAAATTGGAAGCTAAATGGATAAAAATAAATGGAAATTATTTAAGTCATCTAGAATATTTCAGATAATAAGGTTGTTTTCACAAACTGTAGTTTAGAGCTTTATGGATATTGCAAAAGTTATCAGATGAATAAAAAATAGGCTAAAAGTAAATGCTAAAAAAAAAAGAAAACTAATGTTCAATGGATTTTCTCAGACGAAAATAAAATTGAAAATTATGAATTAGAAGAAATTAGTAACAACAAATATCTTGGACAAATTATCATTACAGATGGAAATATAATCAAAGAAATTAATCATAGGATTAAATTTGGATTGGTAAAAATAATATAAATAGGGAATATGTTGTGTTCAAAAAGAAAGATTTTTAATAGCAGGGCTTCAGCAGTTCTTACCTATGAATCTGAAATTTGAACATTTACCAGAATAATAATACAAAATCCCTTACATCATTCAATAAAGTATCACCATCAACATTTTCAATCATTATTGATTTACTGCATGATAAACATCTATCCAATTTAATCCAGTTTCTCTGATATTTAATTTCTTTTTGCCACATCACATTTTTTTAATTTTATTTATCTGTCAATGTGACCCCTTTATATGTCTTTTATAATTTCTTAGGGTACAGTTTGATTTCAACAGTCCATCTACTATCATCTTTTTTTCTTCTAATAATTCTTGCAACATTTCCTGAAGATTTTGGCACATTATAAGGAAGAAACACATCATCTTCAAAATCTAAATGATGTAAAAATCACAATTTATTTTAGTGCTTCTCATTTTAATCCACAAAATACTTCTTGCAAAAGTTCTGTAAAAAGTTTTGGAGATAAGGAGTCTCCTAGTAGTACTATATAATCTACTCACTGCTCTTGTATTTTGATAAATATTCTTCAGAATATGATAATATCCTGGGTCTATATCTTGATGATCTAATGCACATCACTGAAGAAATGCATATAGAATCAAAGGACCTTTCCTAATTTACAAATGCAAAGCATAAGATCAATTCATATTCATTGTCCTTTCTATAACTTCTCACAATATTTGGATGTGATTCCCTGTGGAAAAATTACTTTTAGAGCTAGCTTCATTTTTTGGTTACTTAAAATCTAAAGTTTACTACAGATGAATGGGTAAAAATTTTGCGAAGACTGATATAAAATTGATAGATTTGCAATTTCTAATATCTTCTTTATCAGATTTTTTAACTATAAATATTGCTAATTCATTCTTCAAATCATCTGCTTCTTCTAAAATATCAATTATAATTCATCATTTGCTGAAACTTCCTTTTTCATAGATTTAATTTCATGTCTCATTTTTTTCATTTAAAATACTGGACAATTCAGGAAAATGTGGAGAATACTTTGTTCTTTTGTTCTTTATTGCTATATTTTTTTTTATAGAATTCTCATATTTCATGATTTCATCTTTCTTTTTAGTAATATTTACATCTTTTCTTCTTATTATAGAAATAAGTTTTCTACAAATACCATAATAGTTTAACATTTCTATGATTTTTATTTTCTTCTATAGCTTTCCTTGATAATTCCCAATTTTATTTTTTATATCATTATTAATTCATTTTCATATAATTTTGCAACACTCTAGATAAGTCTTCTTAATGGATCATTTTTACATACTCTTTCTTTTCTTCATACATTGTTTTGTCTCATTTGTAAATTTGTTGAATAACTAGGTGTTTTTTCTACTAGTTATTTATGTTGGTGTTCTTGATGGTGTATTGGTTATCTTCATTTATTTTATTCACATCTAAATCATTTTAAAAATATGTTAATATAAAAAAAATAATTTTCAAGTTTAAATTCATTGGAATATTTTTTGAGATTAGGAATATCAACTGTGAATTCTGTTTTTCTTAATAGTTTTTGTCTCTCCAGCATTGCATTAATACATATATCTTATATTTCAGTAATATATGATCACTTCCTATATTGAGTTTATTAATAACATTATATCCTTAAAATACATATTTTCTATTACTAAAAATATAACACAATTCTAAAATATAATCATTTGAATGTTTTCTTGTCCATTTCTGATTAGAATTTTTCTCAAAGAAAGAATTAATAATATGCAGTTTTATTGTTTCTTCAGAATTCTGTGTCCTTTCTTATTTCTAACACTATAGTCAAATTTATTGACAGAACTTTTCATCTTTTAATTATTTACCTTTCTAATTTCTAGCATTAAAGTCTTCCATGAGAATTTTCAAATGCTGTTAGTTTGATCAAAAGTATTTCATATATCTATATAAAAAATTCTCTGTTTCTTCATGGCAATGAGAACTTGTTGGAGTAAACCTGAATTATGGGCATTTCGATATCTTCCATTAAGATAAATAACTAATCTTGGCATTCAGTCTAATACATCATCAATTTGTATTCCACTTTTTATTTATAATGAATTTCATTCCACTCATGATTCCAATATTTGTGCCTTTGTAATCAAATACAGGATCAATTATTAAATCAACTGCCTTTTTATCTAATTTCACAAAGTCTAACAAAATCATACTTAATATTAGACTATTATTCTTCCAATTCATACAATCTTCCTTCACTTGAAACTGATCTGTAGTTGTAAATAACTAAATAAAATGCAATTATTGAATGATAGCCTAGATCCATAGTCAAGGGATTCTTAGCACCCTCAGTCTTTACCTGCCAAACTGACTTTATAGTCTATTTGAAATAAATACCATAATTTAGTTTTGTCTATCATGATTGTATTTTTATTTAATGTTTATTCACATTCATTCTACCTTCAAGAAAACTCAAGTGACATTTCAGTTAATGGTTATCATTCAACTAAAAAGAAAATCCATGATGTATCTTAATTTTAAGTACAGAAGTAAAAAAGCAATAAATTTATCATATTAGGTGATGTACTGCTAATCAGTTCATTCATGTTTACATACTGTATGAACAATCATATAGTAATATCTGCAATGATAAGAACATATGAAGTTAATCTTAGAAATTTGCTCTGTTAAGTTCTTTAAGGCTTAAAAGAGAAATCAAAGGTGTTCCTTCAGTTAACAGCAAACTATTTTCTGTGACTTTAACATAGTAAAGATATGTATACATTAGCAATAACAAAAATAAATTGAAAACAGTATAATTTTTGATGAGACAACAATATTGCTAAAAGAAATATTAGATGGACGTTGAAGTTTTAAACCGAATCCCAGGAGATTGCAAAATATTAAAATGAAACCATATGTGAGACAGAGAAATAATAAAAAAGTTTGCTGGTGATAGTGATAGAAAAGACAAGGTAGGTATCAGAATAATTGTATCTAAGAGAAACCTGTAACCTGCAACAGATCAGAATGGTTAAAAATGATGATATGATAACATATCAATAATATATATTTTTCATTCATGATATAGAAATGTTCTGTTTTTGTAATTAGAAACTTGATATTAAAATAAACTTCTAATCTTCTTTTCATATTTTTAAATGTTCAACTAACAAAAAGATTTAAATCCTAATTTAGAAAGTAGTGGAAATTTTTTTTTTTTAGATTTTAAAATAGTTCAAATTTTTATCTTTTTACCAAAATGTATCCCTTCTATAGCTTTCATTTTTGATAGCTTCATCATTCTCCGTAGTCTCCCCCCTCCCCCCACATGTTACACACAATGATATCAAAACTCAATGAAGTAATAAATCTCAGTTAAATATTTTTATGCATATTTATAGTGTTTTATTTTTGCAAGTGGTATAATTGTAAGAATCCTGAAATAAAAATAAAAACATCTGTATTTTAAGAGAATGAAAATTAATGTACTATTTGTTATGTACGATAGGAATTTTTTTTTATGAATTATTGATTAATCTATTGTAAAAAAGAAAAAAAATAATAATTGGAAACCTTAATCATTCTGAGAAATATCGCAAAATGCTATTAGCAATAAATTTTTTGATTCTTGATTTATACTAAAACAACATAAATACTTACATTATGATGATGATATATAAGGTAGAATGCAATTGACTGTGTGAAGGGCGATATTAGTTTACTGACAGATTTATTTAATACTGCTAAGACGTTACAAAATTTATTATACAGTATTAGATTTCACTTTATTAAATGTATATTTAAATTTAAAAAATTATAATAAATTTAAATATTTATTAAATTTGTCCATCGATGTCATCCTTTAGGATACATCAATCCTCAGAGTTTGTTACCGCGATGGGTATGCTTGTGCCAAACAGATGAAAATTTCATTAGCAAGAGAAAATATTCAATTAATTAACATTATTAGCTAGTGGTGTTTCAGATTAAAATACCAAATATATAAATGGTAAATAAACAGATAAGAATTGGCAATGTAAAAATAAACTTAAAGAATTTTTAAATGTTTAAGTAATAATTTTCATCAAGACAGTATCATCATCCTTTTAAACCATTATCAATCCACTGTGGAATGAAAATCTTTTCAAGTTCAATCCATCTTCTCTTGATTTCTAGTCTCTCTTTCCCACTTTACCCCAGCACAACTTCTTTATTTTACCCATCCATCTCACATGTGGTCTTTTTCTAGGTCTTTTACAATCTCTTGGAATCCCATTTAAGATTTCAACTGTCCATCTATTATCATCCCTTCAAGCAATATTTCCAACCCAACTCCACTTCAATCTCTTAATTTTTTCACTGATGTCAATAAGACATGTCTGTTCTCTCACCCACGTATTTCATTTTTGATCTCTTCTTGTTATTTGTAACATATATCTCTCATACTTCATTGAATGGTCTGAAGTCTCTGTATTGCTCTTTCATTGTGTGTCCAAGTCTCAGATCCATAAGTAAGAACTGGTAAAACACATTTACTAAAAAACTTCCTTTTCAAACACATAGGCATATTTCCTTATAATATTAAGTTATTTCTACAAAAAGCACTCCAACTATTTTAATTCTGATTAATTTCATTCATTATGTTTCCATCTGTAATAATTTGATCAAGGTATTGGTAGTTGTTAACTTCTTCTAACTCATCATTATCAATCTTACTTTAATCTTTTTAACATTTACTTTTAACCCTATTTTTATTTGATAATTCTTGCAACATTTCTTGAAGTTCTAAAGCATTATTTGCAAAAATAACTATATCATCTGCAAAATCTAGATAACATAAATTATCTCCATTTACTTTTACTCCCTTAGCTCCCCATTTTAATTAACAAGACTTCTTGCAAAACTGTTGTAAAAAGTTTTGGAGATATGGAGTCACCCTGCTATATATCCTTCTCAATGTAATCTTCCTAATATCATTATGTAATCTAATTGTTGCTAATGCATTTTTATAAACATTCTTCAAAATATGACAATAAATCTATATCTTGATGATCTAATGCTTTAACCAAAGATACAATGCTTATGGAATCAAATGCCTTTTCATAATCTACAAATCCAAAGTATAATGACAATTCACATTCATTGGTTCTTTCTATAACTTTTCTCAATAATTGGATGTCATCCACTGTGCTATAACCACTTTTAAATCCATCTTGTTTTTTTTGGTTGGTTAAAATCCAAAATTCGTTGTAGATGAGTTGTAATTATTTTAGTAAAAATTTTGTATAAAATGATGTTTTGGAGATATGGAGTCACCCTGTCATATCCTTCTCAATGTTAATCTTTCTAATATATCATTATGTAGTCCAATTGTTTCTAATGCATTTTTATAAATATTCTTCAAAATATGACAACAGCTATACCTTGATGATCTAATGCTTTAACCAAAGAAACAATACTTATGGAATCAAATGCCTTTTTACAATCTACAAATCCAAACTATAATGTCAATTCACATTCATTGGTCCTTTCTATGACTTCTTTCAATAATTTGATGTGATCCACTGTACTAAAATCACTTTTAAATCCAGCTTGTTCTTTTGTTTGGTTAAAATTCAAAGTTCACTGTAGATGAGTTGTAATTATTTTGGTAAAAATTTTGTATAAAATTGATAAAACACTGATAGGTCTGCAATTCCTAATATCTTTCTTATCACCTTTTGTAAATATTTCTTCTGATCATCTGGTACATCTTTAACATTGAGACATTTGGTATATAAATTTGCCCCCCAAAATTCTCTTTCTTCCCCTGCTTCTTTCAGATATAATTCCATCATTATTTTGAGCTTTTCTCTTCTTCATAAATTTCATTGCATGTCTCACTTCTTCATTTAAAATCCTGGGCAATTCAGAAGATATAGTAGTTGTAAGAGATATTTTTCCTTGTTCTTTATTGCTATATAATTCTTGATTTTTCTCCACATTTCATGATGTCTTCCCTCTTTTTTTAGTAATAGTTTCATATTTTTTTTTATTGCAGAAATAACTTTCGTATCAATACCAAGATGTTTTATACTCTTGAGACATTTATTCTCTTCTATAGCATTTTTTGCTAGTTCACAGTTATACTTTAGAAAATTTGAGATATTCAATCTTCTTAATGCATCATTTTTATATATGTTCACATTCCTTCTTTTCTTTATAAATTGTTTTGCTCAGAAAAAATTTTACTGGTGAATTTCTTTTTTTTTTTGTACTAACTTTCATTATGGTAGTTTTTAAAAGTGCATCAGTTATCTTCCTATTGAATTCATTCAAATTTGAATCATTTCAAAATCTGTTAATATTTGAAAATTATTTGCAAGTTCTAATTTAAATTCATCCTGTAACCTTTGACTTTAGTAACTCTTTTAAAATATAAGTTAACTTTAACATAATGATATTCTTTTTTAATTTTATAGAGTAAATAATTATATCGGTATTAATATTAAACTTGCATAGTGTAAATTAACTTAATTTACATATAATATTAGTATAAACTTCTGTTAATTTAACTTACATACACCTTTTGTAATAATCATTTATGCTTTAAATTTCATATTTTAGTTATGATTTTATTTAATAGTAGTAAGTGCATATAAATTATATTTATTAAAATTTATACTACTTATCAAACATTATAATAATTATAATAATAAAACCTGTTTAATTTTATAACAGCAACTCTTTAAAAATGTGTGAGTTTAAATATATGTGCAGAATTTTATTTAAAATGAATAAATTGATTACATTTTCTGGTTGGAAATGATATTTTCTATTCCAACAGGAGGATTAAAAAAATAATTTCTAATTTTTAAATCATGATAATTTTGATATTTTAGTATAATTACTATTAATTATAGATATTGAACTTAAATAATTTTAAAAGAGTATGAAAGATTATACCTAATTTAAAAAATAGTTATATTTATTATTTAAGTGTTAAAATATTTTATTAAAAATTATTAGTGTTAAAATTGTCGACAAAGTTAATTTATTCAAAAAACTTTTCAGTTAATTAAATTTGGTTGGCCAATTGAAATCTACTTAATTAGAAATATGACATCACACTGTCTATAATATATAATGATTAGCACATGAGATTAGTGGGAAGATTTGAAGAAACAATAGGAGCTAATTAATCTGTTACTTTTAGTTCCATAAAAATATAAAATCTTACTGTATATTATTTTAAAATTAATATAAATCATTTTAACATGATGGATAAGAATATACAATAAGTTTAAAAATGATTAGAAATATACAAGGGAATAGACAAACAAATTATTTGCCAGGAGAACTAATTCTATTTACGATCAAGTTGTAATTAAACCACAGTTGACTACATAAAGTCAGAAGAAAAAACTTTTCCCCTTTGTATGGATATTAATTTGTGAGCCCAGCTGTAAATAAATCAGATCAGTGTCAAAAATGGAATTCTGAAACCCTCCAACCATGTTCATTATGAAGGCCTATTTTATTATTGCATTCTTGAATGTTACAATGACATTACTTGTTCAAAGTTGACTGCAGTGAAACACAAAATGGAATGCAATTATCTGAGTCTAGTGGTATTTTTAATGGATAGTCAGTGATTAATTTAGTTTGAAAAGGCATTAAAGGAGTATTGTGATTAGCTTCATTTCCAAAGATTAATTTATAACAGATTATATTTTAATTAAGGATAAGTAATGAATTGTAACATAACAATATGTGGAAATCTTCTATAATGGCAATGCCATTGGAGGTATATTTTATATACTTTACAATGTGAAAACCTGTATGTAATACCTCACATGTAGAATATTTTATGTCAATTATAATTGTGAAATAGAATCTCAATAATAACATTTGTATTTTATTTTTAGGCTGAACTAGGTTACATTCATTGTAGTTTGTGGATATCAGTTAGTTTAGGTTCTTTATAGGTTTTTGTAATGATGTGTCATTTGTATGGGGAGGTTACAATAGTGAGATGGGTTTTTGGAATGTTTGTGAAGATTAGGAATATCAACTATGAATATTGTTTTTTTAATAATTTTTCTCTCTCTAGTTTTAAATTAACATGTATCTTACATCTTACTAATTGATGGATGACTTCTTATGTTCAATTTATTAAAAACATTACAATCTTGAAATATGTATTTTCTGTTAGTCAAAATATAATCTAATTCTGCTATACTGTCATTTGGATATTTCCATGTCTATTTGCATTTAACATTTTTCTCAAAAAAAAAAAAAAAAAGGAATAATACAAAGTTTTTCTTTTTCTGCAAATTCCACAAGTCTATGTCCACTCTTGTTTCTATCACCATAACCAAATTTATCTACAGCACTTTCATCTTTTCATTGTTTACTAATTTTAGCATTAAAATATCCCATGATAATTTTAAACTGTTGTTTGGTTTGATTAAAAGCTTTTTGTATATCCAAATAAAAATCCTCTAATACATCACAATGAGAACTTGTTAGGGCATAAATCTGAATTATTTATGTTTAATATCTGCTATTAAGTTAAATAACTAATCTTGCGACTCTGTCCAATACACCATCAACTCCACAATGTTGTTCTTCTACTTTTTATTTATAATAAATCCTATTCCCTTGTACTTCCAATGTTTGTTTCTTTATAATACAGAATATGTCCACTTTTTAAATCGTCTCTTCATCTTTTGTTCAAACTTCTTAAAATCCAATTAGGTCCGATTTAATATGAGACAGTTCTTCAATTCTTGCAATTTTCCTTCCCTTGAAAGTAATCTGCAATAGTAAGTACCTAAATGAAAGGTCACATCAAATGGCAACCTGGGTCCACAACCAGGAGATTCTTAGCACCCCTACCTCTGGCCACCAACCACTGCCTTGGCTGGTGACTATACACCCTCCTAGAAATAATAAACATGATTTATTTTTGTCTGTTATGATTGTAAATATTTATTTAAAGAGAAAAAAAAATCATTCACACACACATTCATTCTGACTTCTAAAAAAACCCTAACTGATATTTTAATTAAGAGCTATCAGGCAAGTGAGAAGAAAGATCATGATGTTTCTTGATCTTAAAGTTAAAGCTTAAACGCGAATAAACTCACCATGCCGGCTAATGCGTGTTGGAGAGCTGCCCATAAATGTTCGTATACTATGTGAATAATCATATAGTAATAATAGCTAGAACGACAAGAGCATATAGATTCGATATTAGAAATTTGTCCTGCTCAGTTTCTTTAATGCCTCCAAGAGGAATCAAAAGGTCTCTTTTCAGTTAATACCAAACCCCTTTCTGCAGCCACAAAAGTCTTAAATATAAAATTCTATACCTTAGTGTGAGTTGTGTGCTTTACTTTGAAAACTTACGTTTAAAAAAAAATTATTTTAATATAGTTTTTATGTTTATTTTTAAAATACTTTTAACTGTTCCAGAATATATATTACAATTGACTTTGTGATTTAGTGCTGCATTAAAGTGACAGATTGTTGAGATGAAGGTCCGTGGATCGCGGTCAGCTTCATTACTTATAGTGACAGAACTTTTTATAAACTCATGAACAATAAATTATTCGATTTTTGTTTCTTATTTATCATTTGAAGAAGTCGATAAATGTCTTATAATATAATATTATAAAATATTTACAGATCTCTGATGATGCTTGAAAGATAAATGCATGTGATATATGTTTGTATGAATGAGAGAGAAAAATAAAAATTCTTCACTTTATAAGCACGATCAGAAAATACTACATAACATACACATCCTGCAACATGAAAATACTTTTAAGCGAAATGAATTTTGTCAAAAAGTAAGTGTTTTTGGATTAACTGCCTTCACAGATAAATAAACTATGTGCAAATTTCTGGATGTTTGTTTTAGAAAATTTATTAGATTTCCTATCGGTAAATGGTAAAAACAAAACAGAAAGACTTTAAATAGTTAAATAAACCTAACGGAATAAAAACCGTCGAAGTCATAATAAATGAAATACCGTTTAAATATACAGATTTACTTTTCATTTCAAACAATAAAATTTATTGCTTTCTGTTGAGCAAAAAGGGGCTAAAAGAAAATGGTCAAGATAATTGAAAGTTTTAATTAGAAAAAAAAAAAGTCTTTTTTTTTTCTGCTTGAAAATCATTATAGTTTTAGGATTAATTCAATATGTCACTTGAGTTTCCGATAAATAAAAGACCAGTTAAAAGATAATCTGAAAAGAATCATGACAAACTGTAATACTTTACAATTTCTTAGTATTTTAATATTTACAGCTGCATCATAAATGTGTATCTAAGTTAAATGATAACCTTTAAAGTTTTTATTCAATAAATCATAAAATTTAAATATATCAATTTTTATCTATCCTTTTAAAGGTATTTTCTTTTTAAGCAAAATAAATAATTTATACAAACGTCTATTATTCTAAACAGTAGCATTGTTGTATAAGAAAACAATATGATAACAATAAATATTTTACATTATTTTAAATACAAGTGAGTGTATGGATAGGATTTGCCACGAAGTTAGCTAAAAGATAAATTACATCATTATATATCATTAATCTTACTTTAAGAAGATTGAAAATTAAAACAAAATTAATATAATGTAAACACTCACTAAATGTCAAAATAGATTCCTAAGTCATTATAATCAAAAGGTTTAAAATTATTTAAAAAACAACTTATAATTGTGTTCAATTGAACACACATTCTTTTTTCCCCATATTCTTTCCCTCCTTTTTTTCTCACTTCTTTCTCTGTGATTATAAGTATCAATATAATTTAAAGACTTTAGCCAATTCACCTTCATATACTTAAAAACATGTATTATTACATTACAATTGTAAATACTCATGACTACTACTAAGCTGTTATTTACAAATAAATGAAGTGAAAAATTATTATTATTATTATTATTATTATTATTATTATTATTATTATTATTATTATTATTATTATTATTATTATTATTATTATTATTATTATTATTATTAAAAATAAAATCTCTATTAAACTATGAAATTATGTATGTATACAAGCGATAAGTCCTTTGCTCATTTATGCTAAAGAAAGTATAAAATAATTATTTTATCACTGGGTGCTTTTATTCAAAGTATGAATAACCTCATTATGTAATATCTATTCTTAGAAAGTGTAGCTATAGGATTACTCCAAACCATTTGTAATTTTGTTTATTTTTCTTAAACAATTTAGTTAATTGCCTATTAACCAGTAATTTCCTCATCATGAGGGGCTTTGTATGGATAAATCACATATTTTGTTCTGATATTTCAATTCCCAAAAAATCTAATGATATCAGAATAATCAAAAATGTGGTAACTTGAAAGAAAATAAATCCTGCCTTATTTAAATACATGTCCTCTTTGTTATCAGATTTTCAGGTGCTTACTTCAAGAAAAATTTTTAAATGACTAAAATCTTACTTTTTTTTTTACCAAGTTTATTAAGATTCAATTGTCTAATAATTAGTTTGAAATGAAAAGTATATAAGATTTTACATTATTTTATTTGTATATGTTTTATTGTAAAAAAATAGAAGATTATAAATACTAGTGTAATGTCAACACAGATATTCCATTAGATATACCTTTTCAAATTGATTGCTAATATATTATTGTCAACCATCTGAATATACTGCAATATCACAATATATATGTATATTGTAACAGGCACACAAACTGTTACATTTTTCTAATAAATAAAATTAGAAATCAAAAATTAAAAAAAAGGAAAAGTTTGCAAATAAAAATTTCTTTTTAAGAATTAAAAATTGAAAATTAACTCTTAGCCCGCCTCTTACAAGACCTCTTGTCGACAATTGACGTCACTCTAATTCCGTTATTTTTAATGCTAGGATAGATGTTTTACGCTTATTAGTTAGGTTTTTAAAAGTTCGGTAAGATGCTGCCCTCTTCTGAATTATTTTACAAGTAAAAAAATCAGTAAACAGCCTCTAAAGCTAAACAAAAAAGTAAGGTTGTCGGGGATTGGCTCTCAGCCGACAAAGACATTCTGATTGGCTGGAAAAAACAAAGAAACTGCCTGATCAAAGAAAATAAAGAAAAACGCTGAGATTTTCATTTCGAATATGATTTAAAGTATTATAAAAGTATATTTTGAGAAATTACAAATTATTTTCATATAATATGCTAAAAAAACAAAATTATTTTAGAAAAATATTGAAGATTTTAGTAAAAATATTGAAGATTTTAGCAAAAAAAATATTTACTTTTTCATAACGTAAAACTGAAAAAAAAAAGCATTTACGACAGTAACTCTTTGTTTGTATGTTCACTTTTAAATTTGCCAAAATTGAATATTTTATAATAAATAAATAGCAATTTATTTTTGAAAGAACTTTCATTCACTTTCATAACCTGACAAATTATTAATATACTTTTTATAAATGAATCTGAAGTGAATTTAATATTATAGGTGAATATATTTTGACAATTGGCTTTGTCTTCAGTTTGTGAGTTGGCCAATTAAAAGCTTTGATTTTTAACTTACACAACCAATAATATAATTAGCGGTTTATGGGTTAAAAGTCATCTAAGCTCTTATATATATAAAATCACACAGATGGAAAACTATTAAAATGATCTAAAAAAAAAAAAGTAAAAAAAATACATATTTAAGAAAAAGTACTTAAAAGTAAATCAAAGTAAAAAAAGAGAGAAAAAAAATTAAAGATTGAAAGATAAGATTTCTTTTAAGAATGTACAAAATTTAATTACTTCTATTGTGTAAAAGGCTAAAAATGGAAATGATTGTTTTTAATTAGTCTAAGTAAACAAGCCCTTGGGCATCTCAAAATTTATAATTAAAGGTCAGATAGGAGATAAAAACAATAAGAACAGAATAACAAATAAAATCCCTCAGGAAATGGACCATAGTGAAAGAATCATCATCATCATCATGATGTCATGTTCAGTTAATCCGGAGTTTTGATATAAACAGAAAAAGATTGGAAATAAAGTTAGGTTCTGGGAGAGGTGAAGGAGAAGAGATTGAAAAGACACACTTTAAATCCCTTAAGTTTTTCCAAAAGAAAAATGAAATATCGTTTTCCTATATTGCAGACCCCAGGACACCAAGGTCCTGCAAAGAACAATACTAGCTAGAGCACATGACCTCCGGATGAATACTAACAGAATGGCTACCAGCACAATGATCTCCCCAGGATGTCATGGAAATTAGAAACAACACGAGATCCAAATCACTAGCAACTATAAAGTATTGACTTTTAAACCATAAGAACTCTATATAACTCATGAACTTTAAATATAAAACTTTTTTCCAGTATTTAAATAGAAATATGAATTCCTAGCAGCTAAATCATTTATTAATACTTATTTTTATTATATGTATTTTTAAATCATTTCCATTAATTTATTTATTTTCGTTTTTGAGTGCTTATTATGATTTTTTTTTGTTTATTAAGCTAAAACTTTTAAATGATGTTAAATTCAAGTTGGGTGTGGATGGCTGCATAGATTCATAAAGTTATGTTAGTTTAAGGGAGGTTTGATTACAGGTTATTTGTTTCGCAGTTAAATTGGGTTAATGGGTTGGATGTATTGGTGTAATTAGTAAATGTAATATAAAGATTCGCTATGTGTAGGATCACATTATACACTGCACTTGGGCAAAATAATCCCATTTCTTATTGACCATCTGAGCAGATGGTATTCCCTGCTCCTTGGATCATCCCTTTAACCTATGAAATGGGATGGTAAGTTGGCAAAAAGAACCCTTCCTATGGAGTTTTTTTATGTTCTTGCCAGACAGATGTAGCATTTCTGTACTGGATGAGGGACCTTTCTTCTGGGTAACCATGCTATTCAGATGTACATTCCTGACAGTACAGTATTGTGCTGTTGTATTGAATACATCGATATATCAGTAAGATTGACATTAGTTTGACTGCGAACTTTTGGGCTAGGGTTAAATAAGGGATATCATATATTTTCTTTTTCACATGCAATCTATGTAGACTATCCATACTCAACACTAATAAAATATTAATTAATCCATCTGTGTGAACTTCTAAAATAAAAAGTTAAGATGAGATATTATTTTATATAGCACTATGTTTTTTATGTAATAGAGATATTAGCGATTAAGCCAATGCACATGCACTTTTAAAAATAAATTATAAATGAATATTCTTGATTTTTCCAGACACAAAATATAGTATTTTAGAAAGAATGGACTGAATCACTCATTCTTTTGACCCAAATGTTTATGTATGGGCAAATCTTAATCATGTGGAAATGAGAGCATGAAGGTGTTAAACGATCACTTTAAATTGCATTTGTTATGTTTGAATGAATGACACTTGCAAAATCTTTACAATTTATGACACATCATTCTTTAGTTGAAATTAAACATATATAATGAGATATTATTTTATATAGCGCTATGTTTTTATTTAATAGTGATATTAGTGATTAAGCCAATGCACATGTGCTTTTAAAGATAAATTATAAATGAATACTCTCAATTTTTCCAGACACAAGATATAGTATTTTAGAAAGAATGGAATGAATCACCCATTCTTTTGACCCTAACGTTTATGTATGAGCAAATATTAAGCATGTGATCGTTTAACACATTCATGCTCTCATTTCCACATGCTTAAGATTTGCCCATACCTAAATGTTTGTGTCGAAAGAATGGGTGATTCATTCCATTCTTTCTAAAATACTATATCTTGTGTCTGGAAAAATCGAGAGTATTCATTTATAATTTATCTTTAAAAGTGCATGTGCATTGGCTTAAAAAGTTAAGATGTAAATTAAATCAAATTCTAAAGTAAACATTATACTAAAATAAATAATTCTGAATTTTATATGTGTGTAAAATAAATGTTTTTGTGTATTTTTTAATCTAGCAGTGGCTGATTCTTATTTTTTTATTATCTTTCTTTAAAATAAAATATACATTATCTCTACTGCTCCATGAGCAAGTGAACAGGGCATTTCAGTCATATTTATTTAAATTCTGGATCTTACTGTAAGTATATGCTGGCCTGTATAAATTTTCAGATTCAATTGACCTGATGGTCCCTGGTGGCATAATTATAATGTAAGAGTCTCTTTGTCCCCGATCATTATAATATATATAAACTATAATATATTAAAGCATAAGTTGATAGATTTATCAGATATTGACATTTATACATTCAGATTTTAAAAACAAATGTCAATAAAATGATTTTAATAGTTTTGGAAAACAATTTGCTTCTTGCAATCATTCAAAGATTAAACATTTCTTTGTTTTTCTCATGATGTTATTTTTTCAATATTTGCAAATTTCAAATATAATTTTTTAGAATTTATTTAATTTGTAAATGTATATTACTATTGAATCAAGTTCAACTTATTATAGTCTGATATAGAATAATGGTTTAATACCAAAACCATATATTGAAAGCTTACAAATCCCTCACTTGAGAGCAATGAATATGTTGCAGTGTAATGGAGTCAAAAGAATTTGGGTTTGAAAGATATTTATGCCCAGTCTTTTATTTTAATATGTGCTTATAGCATAAAAAATATTTCTGATTTCATGTGATTCAAATATCAAAACTTAATTTAGTTTTAAAAACAAATTGTATCTCACCCATGTCATTAATTTATATTATTTTCTGATTGAATAAATTAACTGGGGAACATTTAACATGACCATGATTTATGTGTATCTACTTGTTTGTGGCAGGACTAAAGTAATATAGTGATTGTTATTTCATAATGCAGTATTAATTATTTTGCAAATGGAATTTCATATCATTAGATTATTAAAATATATTTTAAGATCATAGATTTCAGAAAATATTCAAAGACACAGAAATAGCAGTTAAACTAGTGCTGGCCTGGCCTTTGAAGGGTAATATGGGACTTGGCTAGCTAAAACATTTTAGGTAATGAAATGTATGTTAGTAGTCATTGGCATTTTCCCTATCTAATGTCTCAGTCACATGTTTTCAATGTGAAAGTTAACCATTAAGTATAAATATAATTACAATTTCATACAGAAGTTAAGCAACAATAAAAAACTGTTAAATAAATCATTTTTGTGTTAAATGTATATAACAAAATCATACTTTCAAAAAATTGTATCTGATTTATAGCTTAAAAACTCAATTAATAAAGAAAAAATACAGATGATTAACATATTATTTGCTAAAAGTAGAATTTCTAAGTAACTTTTATAACATTGATCTTAAGCATATTTGTAACTAATCTCCCATATGTTGATATTTCAGCAATACTCTATGTAAATAAATATAAAGTCTGAACTTCAAATAGCTGACTCAAAAAGATATCTTTTGATCAACTGTTTGAAGTTCAGACTTTATATTTATTCATAGAGCACACTGCTGAAATATTTTGAATTAGCTATTTGAATATATTTATTCACCAGAGGACCTTGCTAAAATATCATAACATTTGGAAGGGTGATTTGAATATTATGTCCTTTATTTTCAGCTAATGATATGCACTGGAATATTTTCATATATATATATTATAACGATCCAAACGAAGTGGGAGATCGCATCGCACCGCACTACCAAAGGCGCCATCTAGGCATTTGAGCCTAGAAAAATTTATAAAGTAGGCAGATATGCGCTGTTAGGATTCCACTTTATTTACATATTTAGATCGTTAGCCCATTGTCACTAGCTCAGTGGAGACGCAGAGATAATAAAATCTATAAATTTTATATCTTAAATATAAAAGAATAAAATAATAAAAGCCACTGCCAGAAATTAACACAGAAAAATATTTATTTACGCACATATAAAATCATTCTAAATTCGAGGAATAAGTTTAACATTTAGATTTTTATCTTAATTTTTAATTTTACATTTAAAATAGCTTGCTATAATGTTTAATATTTTATTTAGAGGGTCGAGTATGAATGGACTACATAGGTCTGCATTTGAAAGGAAAATATTCTTCCCTGATTTAACCTTAGGCAACAAATTTCGCAATCAACTGGCGCCAATCCATCTGATACATTCATGTATTCAATGTAGCATGATACGACAACACAAAATACTATATTATCAGGAATGTACATCTGAACAATAAGTAGAAATAGAGAAGACATTGACTCTCCACCAACAGGAATGTGACATCTGTGGGCAAGTAGATCAATAAACTAAAAACTCCATAGGAATGGACTGCGGTCTTCTGCCGACTTACAAACCCATCCATAGGCAAACAGAGGGTGTGTGGCGTATATCTATAATCCTGCCCGTAGCGGATCTCATACTACCTCTACTAATTACACAAATATATCCAATCCATTGAACCAATTCAACTACGAAATGAATAACCTAAGATTACCCTCCCTTAATACAACTTTACAAAACTATATAGCCATTCGCGCCGACTTAATTTTAACATTTATATACGTTCGCACAGATTTGTTTAAAAATGTTGGGTATAGATCGATTACATAGATTCCACGGTCAAAAACATTTCAAAATAAACATAAACGATCAAAATACAAAATTATTGATACCGACAATCGCAGAGGGAAATAGTATTCACCATAAGATACTTGCGTTGTCACCAATAACTTAAAAGACATCCGAATAAATACATTTTAGATACTCACCGTAAGGTATCATTATTTATCGAATGTCTATATATTTTGATCAAATATGAAAACCAAAATATAATTAACCGCAAACGAATCCATGCAAGCGTCTATAAACAACTTAAATTTCATACATTTAAAATTTAAACAATAAATAATTTATACAATTAAAATAAATGGAAATGATTTTTTTATCAATAACAAACATATAAAATTAAACATCAATTGATTTTAAACTTAAAGGTCAAATAGAAACTCCATTTTAACATTTAAATTGCTTTCACGAAAGTTCTTAATTATTTAAAATTTTTTTTTAAGTTCATTGTTAACAGCTTACGGAAGAAGAGTCCAGGTTCTTGTTTTTCCATGGAGTCCTTGTTTGAAACCCGGTCAGATGTTCCGGAGGTAGCATTAGCTGGTTCCTTTCGGTATCACAATCAGTTCATTTTTAAAATAGAGAGAGAGTGTGTGATATTGCGTCTCTATCACCACTCTCAAAACAAACAGCTGGAACTGCCCAATACTCAATATTTCTCCTTTTTATATTATCCACACGGATTCAAACAACAAAACATCACCAATCCATCACTTTCGTTAGGGTCCGAGCCAAGGCTTGGTGCTTCCATTGGTCAAGCTAATTTCTCTTATCTAATTTCCATCTGACCCTTTAATTACATAAGAGCCTTGAGGGCTAGCTTGTTTTTCAAATAATAAACAATCATTTCCATTTATAGATTACAGGAATTAATTAATACCTGTTTTTATTTTAACTTATATTAAATATTTTAATATTTAACTCTTGTATTTTTTTATCAAAAAAAAAATACGTTCAAATACTTTTTTTTTATTTATCTAAAAAAAAAATATTTTTAAAGTTTAGCATCTGTGCGAATATATATATTTAACAACATTTTAATTTTAGCGTTTAGTTTTTTTATAGATTTTTAATATATTTATTTTTTATTTGCGAACTTTGTTTTTCTTTTAAATTAATGTAACGACATATTTATATATCGTTACAATATATATATATTAAAGTGAAGATTATTATGGATAAGATATATACATATCTATTTTGAATTTCCCAATGTGAATAGTTTTTTTTTTTATTAATATCAATGTTATATTGATGTTTCAATCAGTTTACATCTGTTTTGTTGGGTTAGCAGAACCCATTCAAGCAGATTTTGCCCTGATATGTCAGCTAGACAACCTATCCTATTATCCAGACAGTGGAGGTCATTCAAGTGGATGTTGCAGAAATGTTCCTAGCAACTTCCACATGAGTGATTTCCATTATTAAATGATAAGTGTGTTAGGATGAAATATTAATATAATGCTGACATTAATAGCATAGTAAATCTATAGAGTGAATAGATCCAAATATATATATATTATAATGATCGAAAAGAATGTGAAGATCGAATCTAACCACAATCTGCACTACAAGGCGCCATCTAGGCATTTGAGCCTAGAAAAAATTATAAAGTAGGCAGATACGTGCACTGTTAAGATTCCACTTTATTTAAATATTCAGATCATTAGCCCATTGTCACTAGCTCATGAAGATGCAGAGATAATAAATAACTTGTTTAATTGCATCTTTAAAGCCACTGCCAGAAATTTACACATAAAAATATTTATTTATGCACATATAAAATTTTGAATCATTTGAAATTTTGAGGAATAAATTTAATATTTTATATTTTTATATTAACTTTTAATTTTACATTTTAAATAGATTGCAATGAGTTTAATATTTTATTTAGAGGGGCGAGTATGAATAGACTACATAGATTGCATTTGAAAAGAAAATATTTTTTCCCTTATTTAATCTTAGGCCAAAAGTTCGCAGTCAAACCAACGTCAATCCATCGGATATATCAATGTATTCAATGCAGCATGAATATAACAACACAAAATACTATACTGTCAGGAATGTTCATATGAATAGTAAGTAGAGTTAGAGAAGACATTGTCTCTCAACCAACAGGAATGCTACATCTGTTGGCGAGTAGAACAATAAACAAAAAACTCCATAGGAGTGGACTGCGGTCCTTTTTGCCGACTTACAATCCCATCCATAGGCAGACAGAAGGTGTGTGACGTATATATGCAATCCTGCCTGTAGCGGATCTCCTGCTACATTTACTAATTACATCAATACATCTAATCCATTGACCCAATTTAACTACGAAACAAATAACCTAAGATTAGAAACTATATATAGAACTTTACAAATCTATATAGCCATTCACACCCAACTTAAATTTAACATTTAGATATGTTTGCACAGATGAATTTTATACAATTTGTTTTATAATGTTGAGTATAGATCGGCTGCACAGATTCCACGGTTAAAAACATTTCAAAATAAACACAACCGATCAAAATACAAAATCATCGATAACATCAATTGCATAGGGAATACAAAAAACCCAATAGCATTCATCGTAAGATGCTGCAGTGACATCAATGACTTATATATTCCAATCAACTATGAAACAGCAATATAATTAACCGATAACGAATCTATGCAATGTCTATACCCAACTTAAATTTCCTCATTTAAAATTTAAACAATAAATATTGATACAAATAAAATAATAAATGGAAATGATTTTTATCAAATGCAAAATATATAAAATTAAATATTATTAAATGATTTGAAACTTACAAAAATCAGATAAGAGTCCATTTTAACATTTAAGTTGGCTTGTTTATTAAATTTGTCAAACCCTGATGAAAGTTGTTAATTATTCTTTTTTTTTTTATAATTTTAAAAATTGTTTAGTTCATATAGCTTATGGTAGAAGAGTCCAGGTTCCTGTTTTAATTCCCGCGATGTCTCCATTGGAAGATCGATCTAATGTTCTGGAGGTGGCATTAGCTGGTTCATGGTATCACAGTATTTTCATTTTTAAATAAGTGAGAGAGAAAGACAAGTGCGTCTTACCGTTCTTCTCACCAAATCAAGTTGGAAACTCACTGGAACTCAATATTTTTCTTTTTATAGTCCTCCTATAGATTCCACGAACAAAAACATCACTGTTCCATTTTTTTCGTTATGGTCCGGGCCTTTATTTGCTTCCATTGGTCAAGCTAAAATCTCTTTATTCTCTTATCTATTTTTCATCTGACTTTTTAATTACACAGCTTTTGGATAATTAATAAACAATCATTTCCATCCACAAAAATATTTTATCTTTAAATCTTGTACTTTTTTTATAAAAAAGTATATTCAAATACTTATTTATTTGTTTGTTTTTTTCAAAAATATTTTTAAAATTTTGCATCTGTGCGAATATATACGTTTAACAAACATTTTAATTTTAGCGTTTAGTTTTTTTTTTAATACATTTATTTTTATTTGCGAACTTAAAAGTTTTTATTTCAATTTAATGTAACGACATATTTATATATCGTTACAATATATATGCATGCATGTATTTATATGTACTGGTAATATCTTGAGAGAGTAAGCACTCAATAGACAAGACAATTATGATAAATCTGTTTCAACTTTAAATGGCATCCTGCAATGTTTAACTCCTCTTGAAATAACTATTCTTAATTATAAATCAATAATATTTTTATTATAAACTCTTTAAAAAATAAAACTCTTATTACTATCCATATTGTTCTAATCCATAGTTTTTCCCTTTTTTTATTATAATTGTTTACCAATTTGGATAACTCTTCCATTTCAAAATATACTTTATTCCCAATCAAGACATAATGCAAGAAAAGCAATTAACTATAAATCAAAGTTGGGTATAAACATATTGTCCCAAAAATTACATCAATTATTCAATTCCTAATTACAGATCATACACATTGGAATAATTCCAACAGTAGGAATAAATATAAACAAAGTGTTACAATTGTAGCAATGTAAGTATTAACAAAAACCATTGAAAAGACCAAAATGTAATATGAAATTAAGTACCTAGTGAAAATCATTGACTAATTAAGAACACTGAAGATAGGTTAATTCTAATAGTATACAGCATAATGTTAGGATACAAAGAATAATATCATTAATCAGAAATTCAGGAATAGGTGAAACTGATAATAGTCATAAGTCTGTTTACAATACATACATGAATGGAAATAAGGAGTTGTCTCAGTAACAATAATTTGGTAGAATTAGGTTTTTACACAATATATAAACAAACTATTACTAAAATTAGCATGAATGTGAAAAATAAGACAATTCCAGCAATCAGGAAATACATGATTATAATATCAAATACAATCAGTTTATAAACTTAAATAAGAACTTCAATCATAATTGTATTAATAAGCCAGACAGGGATCATGGGTTACAAATGCCGACCTATACCCTTAGCTGTCTCCAAGTTTGGTCTGCCAATAAAGGCATACAAGTTCTTTTGTCCATTTCCCTTGATAAGTATACCTGCAATAACAATATGTGCAAAGACATGATTAATAATCATATTCCCGATGTAATTAAGTTTTGGAAAGACATATTAAATATTTATTTTTTTCACTTGTTAAATCATGAAATAGTGGAAAGTCAATTGGTTAAAAACCCTAACTATGTAAGATATCTGATGTAGAATTAATTAATTTTGTCATGCTATGTTTTTTACTGGTTGAATGGACTATTGGAGCTAAGCAAGCATATTATATTACCAATATTTCTTTATGTATGTATTAATTCTAGCCACTGCCTATGAAGTTAGTCATGTATATAAAATACAAATCTAATATATAAATGAACCTAGTTAATTTCTATAAATATGTGCCAATTATATTTACAATGCAATTTTCTGCTACTATAATATAAAAATTCTCTGACTTTTACTATTTCTATTATATAATTTAGTATTTATAGAGCAATATAATTAATTTAAAAATATTTAAATGTATCTATAATTATCTCTGATTTACATAAAAAATTTATTATTATATAATATGTTTAAAACCAATATAAATTGACATCTTGAATTGAAACAACAACTTTCACACATGGAAAATATACATTACATCATGCTAGTTATAAATAAACCAATTACTGTTATGCTACCATATTAGCAACTATTTTAATCTCTTACACAGCCTAAATCAAATGATCTAGTTGAAATATATATATGCATTATGAGAATTCATACAGTTTTTGTTACCAATATCAGGAAATTTAATTTCAAATGTACTAAATATTAAAGTTAACATTACAGAGAATGAAGAATATGATTGTATTATGTTTGCATATTAAACAAAAAAATTATCTCAAAAATCTAAACTATTCAGTTAAAAAATTTTTTTTGAAAAATTCCTGTAAAAGTTAGGTTATGCTGGAAAAAATACCATGATTGCAATGGCCTTATCCATACTGAGATTATGAAAATCTCTTCAGAAATGGACTCAGGAACAGAATTCTAAGTTCATCAAAATATTATTTTAACTATCATTTATTTATTTGGGATATGGATTATTACAAGATAGCTGTTCGTAACTATATAGACGGGAGACAAATTCCACCAGGGTTTCAAATAAATACTCATTTTATGATTATACATACGAACTTGAAAAATCATTGACAATGCAATCTTTGACTTATTTGTGTCCACAGCTACATAGGTGAGAAGATATTAAATGTCATTTCTGATCTAGATAATCATAATGATTATGAGTCCTGATCATATTAGTAAGATTCTATTGACATTAAGACAAATTAAATCCAGCCACATTATTGTTAGGTATAGAGAAAAAAGTCAAGAACAATATATAAAGTTTATATATTGAAATTTTTCTATTGTTTTTGACAGATTTTTAAATTAATATTTTAACTTCTCATTCATATTCTAGTTTGTATCTAAATAGTTTTCAACTATATGCATCTAGTTTTTCTTTCACATATTGTAAGAATCATTTTTAACTTATGAAAAAAAATTATATATTATATATAAAGAGAATTGTTTTCGTTATAAAATATCAGACCAAGTTTTGCTAAATTACTCATTGATCAAATTAAAAAATTATAACTCCTTTTTTTTGAAATTATATTATCTGATTTGTTTAAAATTTCCTAAACAATAAAAAATGCATTAGTACAATTACAAAAAAAAAAAAAAAAAATTGGATAAAAAAAGTTTTTTTGTTTGTTTTCTTTATAATAAAATTTTCATTTCCTTTGAAAAGTCAGTAGATCGCTAATGTCTTAGTGAGTATATTACAAGCAGTTGTCAAATTTTTTAATTACAATAAATTGCTTAAAACTTAAAGTAATCATTCATTTAAAAATAAAAAAACATACAAATGCATATTATCACATATTATTAATACAATGTGGTGTGGACCAAAAACCTGAGTATTGATGCTGGTTTATTCAACAATAATGTGTTTATGTAGGATCCTGCACTTAAATATGATATTAGATTTATAATTAATCAGTTACAAAATAACAAAAAAACTTTTTAGTTAAAGCAACCAAGCTTCTTATTAGATTAGTATTGCTACTATTTTTATCAAATTTTCTTCATCTTAAATATTATGAACAAAATTTTATTTAATAAAAAAAGCATATTATTAAAAATACATATTTGTTTATTTTAATTTTTCTTAATAATTATGTTGATACAGTTCATATTTTCAATTATGCAATCCAGTACAGATTAAACCATTTTAACAGATAGCAACTTGCTGATTTTTTATGCTTTTAATATTCTTTTCAATTTTGCTTCAATTTATTCATTTTATTTCTTATAAACCATCCTCTATCATGTAAATATCACAATTAGAGAAAAACAAACCTTACAAAATATCGTCAATTGTTTGAAAGTTTATATGATGTCCAAGTATCTAATTGACTGTTTGAGTATTACATTTCTACTTAAACTGATATTTATTTTTTATTTTCCTTGAGTCAGCTACTCTCTTCACTGTGTGTTAATGTTTACATTGACACAAGAGTACAAATTTTTACAATTTAGTTACAAAAGAAATAAAATAAATCTGAAAGATTTGAAACAGAAAAAAAAAAAAATTGTTTCAAAAAATTTCATCAGAACAAACAAATAAAATTTCCATTTATGAATCTATTTCAAAATATTGAATAGCTATATGGTCTCAGAACAAGAGAATTAGAATATTTTAAAATGCAAATAGTAATATTAGTTCAGAACATAAAATTATAACATTTTTCATAAAGCAAACTCATAATCCTATATAAAGAAGATAAAAAAAATTTTGTAAAGAATTTATTGTCTGTACATATTTGTTTAAGAAACTAAAATAATTTCATATGGTTTTCCACAAAATAAAAATACTTCAACATTTTTCTCATTGTAATCTTATCTATCATAAACTAATTAGTGCTAATGGTGATTGTAAAGACTGAACTTATATCTTGATAAAGGCTTTAAATAATTTAAAATCAATAAAAATATAATATAATAATAAACATTAATTATGTAAAACATTTATATTATGACATGCAATTTCTTGAATCATAATTTTTTTTTCTAATGGTATGATCTTCTTTATGCAGTTTATCTCAAAGATGAGATTAGATAACCCAAAAGGTAAGAGTTTGTGAGTTGAGGGATGTGAATAAAGAAAGTTGATTGAAATTAATATTGATAAAAAAAAATTTAGTAAACTAAAAGTATTGTATTAATATTACCTGCTTTCAAAATAACTAATGATACATTTATTTATTTATTTAATGGTATAATCCAGTACACACATACACACAAATTATCTGCTAATAAATTATGTGGCATTTATATTTTAGAGTTAAAAATTCTATTTATACTTATTATTTTGCTTAGAACAAAAACAAATAAGACTGCAAATTACATCTTATTTAATTTCTTTTCTCTTTAATTTTAATTTTATATTTTATAATTATAAAATAAATTGTCAATTGTTTAAAACTATTTAACATTAAGAATGTAATAAAAACTTAAAACAACTAATAATGTGCTTGGTGGATAGCTTTACAGTTAAATTGAAAAGAAAATCCATCCATGCTCTTTCACGTCAAAATCTTAATAAATCATTTCTTAATATCATTACATGTAAAATGATTTTTTTTTAGATTTAAATATATAAAATTTCACATAGTACACATTATGTGTGAAAATTTATATGTATGCATATCCATTGTACCGATTCAGCCATCATTTAGAAATAAAGCTGATCTGACCTTATAATTTTTTTTCAGCCATACACTAAATATACTTATTTTTTTATTTAAAAGAAAAGAATGTAATTTTTTATTTATTACACATAATCTTAGTCTTCATGAAAAAAAAAACTTGTAAGAGACACCTTATTTTATTTTGATATTTAGAAAAAAGTGCTTTGAGAAAGGTTTCTTGTTTTAAGTTTAAAGGTCCTTTAATTAATTTTAAACAACAAATAATTATGTGTAACAGCATTATAAAATTAAGCTGATTAAAACAATAGAGATAATTTGTAAATTTTAGCAATAAAGCTAAGAAGAAAAACTATGCAATCACTGAAAATCTCATTACAATGAGATAAAATATAATTAACACACTAGTCAAACCTAAAATGTAGTTTTCTGTAGAAGCTAATTTTAAAAGTGTCTCATTTCTATCAGCATTAATCATTGAGGGTATAAAATTAATATTATCTATTGTCTTTCACAAAGTTTTTACCAGCCTAATAATGAATGCATAATTCTGTTATATCATATTGTATCTACAAATAATTCAAAAAAGTCCATTCAATAAAGTATTTAAACTTAAAACTGTCTTACAGATCAATTTTTAAAAAAGATTTAAACCTATATTTTAGTAAGGCATAAAACCAGAATTCTGAACCCATGTGGGGAGAAAATGCATAAAAAAGACCTTACAAAAAAAAAAAAGAATAATAACAAATATTAAATTTAATATTAATAAACAATGAACAATTTTTAGTATTTTATTTTTCTCTAAAACATTTTTTCTATCTCTTCTTAAGACAATAGATATATATTTTTCTTTGCAAATGCTAAAGCAATTGTAATTTAAAATTGACTTCTTGTTCAATGAAAAATTGATATTTTTTATAACTTTGATATATTGTGATGATCACACATACTGTGATCACACATGTGTATATTTAATATTATATATCGCCTAATATTAAATATGAGTTTTTTTAATATGTAAAATAATACTTAGAAAATGCAGAAGAAACATAGGAAAGAAAGGAAATCTATGTTAAGATTGTATCTATTCAAATCAAAAATTGTGTAGTTGAGGAATGTGATTAAAATCAGAATTGTAGTAATTAAATAAAAGTGAAGGGAGAGAAGCGAATGAGATTCGTATCTTTCACTTATTTAAGAAATAGTAGAGTTAAGAGAATATTAAAACGGGATCATCTAAGTTGATGATCAGGTCTTAAAGAAAAAGCAACTAAAAAGGAGGGGGGGGTTAAATGATTTTAGAGTTAAGTTATAAAATTGGGTTGAAGGTATAAATAAAATAAATAGATTTATAAAAAAGATCATCTCTTCAAACTACACATTTGAACATATGAAATATATGTATGGCTATGTAAAGGAAACAAAGATAGTGTGTAAATAAAAAAATTCTTAGAGAAATGGAAAAGTAACCAAAAACCAATATTATGGAAGTAAATAAAAAAAGAAGAAAATGGTAATCCAGTATTTACCTTGCTATGACATCATTAGCCTGAAGGCATACAACTCTAATTATCTGATCTTTGCATTGTCGGAAGAACACATGGATGTTGTCATGGCAATGAAGACACTGACATAACTAATTCGAGAGATTTGATTTTTTGATCCACAAGATTTTTTTTGTCTTGACTCGCAAGATTTAAAAGTGGATTACATCATTAGCCTGAAGGCATACAACTCTAATTATCTGATCTTTGCATCGTCGGAAGAACACATGAACATTCTCATGGCAACGAAAGCGCTGACATGACATTCGAGAGATTTGATTTTTTGATCCACAAGATTTTTTTGTCTTGACCCGCGAGATTTAAAAGTGGATTTTTTCCTATTTGTTGCAGCATTTTTTTCAGTGTAGCAGCATTTTTTTCATAGCATTTCTTTCAGTGCTTTAATATTTCAGCAATTTTTTTTAAATAAAACATTACTTTCTCAACAATTGTAAATAATTTACACATTATTTCTTCTATGATATTAAGTGGATGTATTTTATATTTTATTAATTTTCCAGATTTTCCATTTTTAGACATCAATTTAGAAATGGCTATTGTTGAAGCAAGAAATCTGAAGTTGTGGGATCTCCCAAAATGTGAAGAAGAGGCGATAGCATTCTTTCAACAAGGAATTTTACACCATGTGAAATTGTATGAAAACAGCCATGAGATGAAGAAGTACATCCATGGTACTGAAAAACAGTGGCGGTGTAATTTGAAAGATTGCCTGAAAAAGACTCCTATAAAAAAGGGCACATGGTTTGAAGGCTCCAGAATATCCTTCATAATGGCTCTCCATTTTATACATTGTTCGTCCAGAAAATTAATGTCTATCCTATTTTGTGCTGAACAGTTATAAATGGCAAACAAGACTGTGATTGACTGGAACAACTATCTCTGCGAAGTATGTGAATGGCAGCTGTTATGTAATGAAAGGTGGAAAATCGGAGGCCCTAACACAATTGTGAAAATAGATGAAACTCTATTCTCTAAATGTAAGAACAATGCTGGCAGAGTACTTCCACAGCAATGGGTATTTGGTGGTATCTGCAGAGAAACAGATGAATGTTTTATAATAGCCATTGTAGATAGAAGTGTGTCCAGTCTTTTGCAAGCCATTTTAGAGAATGTGCACCAAGGTACTACTATTTATAGCGACTGCTGGAAAGGATATAAAACTGAAGAATTGGAGCTGGCTGGATACGAGCACCATCGAGTGAACCACACATATAATTTTGTAGGGGTCTACAACTGGTGTTCACACACAAAATATTGAAAGGCTGTGGGGTTTAGTGAAATGGAGAAATAAGAAGCACAGAGGAACTGCACATCAACACTTAGATTCCTATTTGATGGAATTTAAGTGGAGGTGTACCTACAAAGATGGTCATTTAGGTGCAATTTTACAACATATAAGCCAGTTCAGTCCACCGCAGTGATCGTTATTTGGGTAAATACGCATTTTGTGTGATATTCATCATTTATTTTTTTTATAAATTACAGTAGTTGTAAATCAGTTATTTTCACAAAAAATTCATATATTTATATAGTACTTTTAAGATGACTGAATTATGATTAATTATGATTTGTAAACTGACAGTTTTCACTTTATGATGGGTTTTTTTAAAAAAGACAAAATTATTATTTGTAGACTCACAGTTTTCACTTTATGATAGGTTTTTTTAAGATGACAAAATTATTATTTGAACACTTGCAGAATTATTACTTCTAGATTCGCACTTTATGATAGGTTTTTTTAAAAAAGACAAAATTAATATTTGTAGACTCGCAGTTTATACTTTATGATAACTTTATATAGTACTTTTAACACGACTGATTTATTATTTGTGGACTCGCAGTTTTCACTTATTAATTTTGTAGTGATATTTATCTTATATTTTCCTATTTTGTGTCCAATTTTAGTTAATTATTCATGATGTATATATTACTTTTAACCTTTTTTTGCCACATATTACTCTATTCTGTGTCCTATTTATTAATTATTTTTTTCAGGATGGATGGCACCATCATTATCCTGTACCATGTGCCTTTTTTCCATTCTTACCTCATGACCCTGTAGAATGTGCCTTTACCCCCTTTTTACTTTTCTATGATGTCATTACCCTGAGGGCATCCTATTATAATCTAGCGATCTTTGATGTAACGTCATCACATGATATGCAGCAAAATTTTAGCGATTACAATTGTCTGCAAATCACTAGGTGACGTTATCTTAAAAATCGGATGGTTAGAGTGGTATGCCTTCAGGTTAGTGACATCATAGCAAAGTAAATACTGGACTACCGAATAAATAATACAGATTACATTTAATTTAACCCTTCACACTAAAGAATAATTGTTCTTAATATATATGTAGATAAACTAGAAATTAGAATCCTTTTCTCCACGTATTATTTGATAAAGAAAACCTACTAATTATTTGATTCACTAAGATTTACAGATGCAACTGCATTTTAATTTCTTTTGGCCATATTAAGAAAAGTGTGTACACCCGTGATATATATTTAAAGTTTAATTACCTAGATTCTTCTGGACATTGACAAATAATTAGTTAACCATCATGTGGATTATTCCACTTCTTTTGGAGAGACAGTATTCTTGGGATCCAGCTCTGATTCCTTCATGCAGCTTACTTCTGTCGTATTCTTTGTGGCTTCAATGACAGGGAAGTTGAACCATCAGGCAGGCACTATCTCTGCTGCTACTTCATGGTGAGATGACATTACACCCATGGTGGGTACACCCATGGTGGGCATGGATCAACTAGTGTCTGTTTGTGGCCCATACCCCCACATTCTCGAAGCTTCACAATTATAGTACATTTGGTTCATATTAAAAAAAACCCACAGCTCTCAAACGAATCTGTATCACAGCTCAGCAGACTCCCTGCAAAGAAAAATGTCTCCCTTATCAACTTCTTCTTAATGTCCTCTTCCCAGAATCCTTTTCTTATCTTCTTTTATTGTTTATTGGAATGCCATTAGATACATTTCACATCTTTTATTTTACTTTCTCTCATAAAATATATAAATTTTCTCAGTAGTCCAGTATTTACCTTACTATGATGTCATTAGCTTGAAGGCATACCACTCTAACCATCCGATTTTTAAGATAACGTCACCTAGTGATTTGCAGATAAATGTAATTGCTAAAATTTTGCTGCATATCGATGATGTTACATCAAAGATCGCTAGATTAGAATAGGATGCCCTCTGGGTAATGATGTCAGAGAAAATTAAAAAGGGGGGAAGGCACATGGTACAGAGTCATGAGGTAAAAATGAAAAAAAAGGCATGTGGTACAGGATAATGACGGCACCGTCCATTGTGAAAAAAAAATTAATAAATAGGACACACAATAGAGTAATATGTGGCAAAAAAGATTAAAAGTAATATATACATCATGAATAATTAACTAAAATTGGATGCAAAATAGGGAAATGTAAGATAAATATCACTACAAAATTAATAAGTGAAAACTGCAAGTCCACAAATAATAAATCAGTCATGTTAAAAGTACTATATAAAGTTATCATAAAGTATAAACTGCGAGTCTACAAATATTAATTTTGTCTTTTTTAAAAAACCTATCATAAAGTGCGAGTCCAAAAGTAATAATTCTGCAAGTATTCAAATAATAATTTTGTCATCTTAAAAAAAACCTATCATAAAGTGAAAACTGCAAGTCTACAAATAATACTTTTATCTTTTTTAAAAAAATCCATCATAAAGTGAAAACTGTGAGTCTACAAATCATAATTAATCACAATTCAGTCATCTTAAAAGTACTATATAAATGTATGAATTTTTTAGTGGAAATAACTATGATTTACAACTACTGTAATTTATAAGGAAAATAAAAGATGAATATCACAACAAAATGCATACTTACCCATATAACAATCATTGCGGTGGACTGAACTGGCTTATATGTTGTAAAATTGCACCAAAATGACCATCTTTGAAGGTACGCCTCCACATAAACTCCATCAAATAGGAATCTAAGTGTTGATGTGCAGTTCCTCTGTGCTTCTTATTTCTCCATTTCACTAAATCCCACAACCTTTCGATATTTTGTGTGTGAACACCGGTTGTAGGGTCTACAAAATTATGTGTGGTTCACTTGATGGTGCTCGTACCCAGCCAGCTCCAATTCTTTAGTTTTATATCCTTTCCAGCAATCATTATAAATAGTAGTACCTTGGTGCACATTCTCTAAAATGGCTTGCATGAGACTGGATGCACTTCTATCTGCAATGGCTATTATAAAATATTCATCTGTTTCTCTGCAGATACTGTCAAATACCCATTGCTGTGGAAGTACTCTGCCAGCATTGTTCTTACGTTTGAAGAATAGAGTTTTGTCTATTTCCACAATTGTGTTAGGGCCTCCAATTTTCTGCCTTTCATTACGTAACAGCTTCCATGCACATACTTCATGGAGATAGTTGTTCCAGTCAATCACAGTCTTGTCCGCCATTTATAACTGGTCAGCACAAAATAGGATAGACGTTAATTCTCTGGACGAACAATATATAAAATGGAGAGCCATTACGAAGGATATTCTAGAGCCTTCAAACCACATGTCTTTTCTTATAGGAGTTTTGTTCAGACAATCTTTCAAATTACACTGCCACTGTTTTTCAGAACCATGGATGTACTTCTTCATCTCATGGCCTTTTCACACAATTTCACATGATGTAAAATTCCTTGTTGTTGAAAGAATGCTATCGCCTCTTCATCACATTTTGGGAGATCCCACAACTTCAGATCTCTTTCTTCAACAATAGCCATTTCTAAATTGATGTCTTAAAATGGAAAATCTGAAAAATTAATAAAATATAAAATATATCCACTTAATAACATAGGTGTAAATTATGTACAATTGTTGAGAAAGTAATGTTTTATTTTAAAAAAATTGCTGAAATATTAAAGCACTGAAAAAAACACTGCAACAAATAGGAAAAAATCCACTTTTAAATCTCGCAGGTCAAGATGAAAAAAATCTCGTGGATCAAAAATCAAATCTCTCGAATGTCATGTCAGTGTCTTTGTTGCCATGACAACATTCATGTGTTCTGATGATGACACAAAGATCGGATAATTAAAGTTGTATGCCTTCAGGCTAATGACATCATAGCAAGGTCAATACTGGATTACCATTTATTCAAATTATTTCTTATTTTATGTTTTAAATATTATATCTTAAGTGTGTATTTTAGTGCAATGTATTAAACAGTACTTATTAATGAATAGCTCTTTACGTGTCATCTTTCTTTCTTCACCATACCAATTAGAATGATATACCCATAGGGGTTATCAAATAATAAGTTATATGCTAATTCTAGTAAAAGGTATACGTGTCAATTTGGGTATAGTAATACTAAATCTCATAAAAATTTTATAAATATTTCAAATGCTGGATTGTTTTTTTAATTAAATCATTCTTATGAATGGAGTATCCAGCAGCCGAGAAGTGGTTGATCAGGAAAAATAACACTGGAATAGTGCATTTGTAGTTTTTTCAGTGTTCGATCAGGAACATACACCTAAAATAATTAGTTTTTGTTTGATTCTTGCTTGATGTAGCAGTGGTGTCGAATAATAAATAAAAAGGCACAAATGGTAACTGTTACAATATTGATATTTATTTATCAATTAAATAAAAAAAATGTCTATTCTTCATTTATATTATTATAATTAAATAATTGTTATATAATTATTTTAAATTTAATGTAAGCATATTCGAGCTCATAAGTTAAATTCATTATAAATAACTTCACAAACTTCTAACTTCTTTTCAAAAACTTTATTTCCATATATATATATATAATCACATATTATACATTTCCAATGTTTTCAAAAACTTTATTTCCATATATATATATATAATCACATATTATACATTTCCAATGTTTCAACTGTTTTTTTTTTCACCATTACAGTCATTTTCAAGGATGTATAACAAAAAATACATATCTCTACATAATACTCTAAATACAAATAAATCTCTTTTATATATTAAACATTAACACATCAAATTCACAATAATAAAACATATTAACTATACATTATTTATTTTACTTACATCTTCTCTCTTCTCCCTTTATTACAAAACTTTTTTTTACATATTAAGTATAAATTTAAAAAAAATAATATTACAAATCATCTAATACCCCAATAAACAAAATATTATTTAAATCCATTTAACCCATCCCTAATTACAAATTTATTCCTCCTTTAAGTATTTATCTAACTTCTACATCAATTATCTGCAATTCATATCTATACTTTTAAATATATTTAAAAACTAATGCACATTATTCTCTATCCTTTAACATTTTCTTAAATACTATTTAAACCTTCCATACTAATTACATTTTATTTTATACTTCTAACTAACATCATTAATCCTATTTAAAACAAGTTTATATCTTTTTATGTTAAAATATTGTTTTACTATCATTTCTGTTATAGTCCTCCCTTCTCTCAGAAGTAGACTATTCCAGATGCCTCCTTATCTGATTGCATTAAGCATTGTTTGCCACAGGCCAATAGGCTGATGTATAGATAACAACATAGCCAATGATTATTACAGGCCAATAAACAATCGTGCTTGCTAAATCCAAAGGTTTTCAATAAGGTCAGGGATCTGGGTATAAATAGTCAACCTTTTGTGAGGATCAAGGAAGAGCATGTCTAACCTGAACAGACTCTTTGTGTTCTCCCAGGGAAACTCTGCTAAAATAAACAGCAGCAAGTATTCCCATTGATAGCACTGCGCTATTTAGATCTATGCAGCTAGGCAAGTCCCACAGAGACCGGACACTGCTATGATCACTCTCGGCTCGAGGCAAGCTGTCTTGTACAGCTGGAAGAGCCATACACCCTACTCGTGAGGCAAGCCATCAGGTGTGGCTGGAAGCGGTAGGCAGAACTCAGAGTTTACGTTAAACTCCAATACTCAGCATTTGTAATTATTCTCTTGTATATATATTGTATATATTTGTACAAAATAAATATATTAATTGTAATACTTGTTTCAGTATTATTTTACATTATTTATTGTTAGTTGGGTCTGTAATCCAGACCAAACACAACACTTTCTCTATAGTTTTTAACCTTTTCCAACATTATAATATCAAAATTTTATGTACAAATTCTTTATAATGTATATATACATTGGAATTTCTATCATATAAATGTTGTTTAAATCTAGTTTTTAACCTATTTTTTGTTGTACCAATATATAAAATATTTTCCCCTCCCTCTTACAATTCAAACATTCTATAATATAAATTCCATTCATTTCTTGATATTCTGTTTTATTAATTAAATTCCTTAAATTAAATTTATTTTTATATACAGGTTTAAGAATTAATCTACTTTCCCCCTTATATTTATTATTAATATTCTTCATAATCTTCTTAATCTCAAAAAATATACTTCTTGAAACATTATGACAACTATTATGAAGAACATTAATTAAACAGATGAGAAAGAGCAAAATAATTACTTTATTGCTCTGGGATTCATTAAAAATTTAAGCACCAGAAGTGTCCAAACTGAAATAGATCTGGATCAAAAAACCTTACAGTCTAGAGTCTAATAATCTATCATTGAATTAAACCACACAAAGAAACATCCCATTAATCAGTTAGAGTCAGCATAATCATACAAATAAATGTTACTTCACTTTTTTTATTTCTATATTTGATGTATCAACATAGGACTTGATATATAGGAACAATAACAGTTTTATATAATATTTCAGCACTTCTCTTCATATTGTATGAGACATCCCAAAATATGCCACAATTATCCACACGTAGCTGTCAACCACTTTCCTTCTATTGCAATATTTTTAATGTAGTATAAACTAAAAGCACATATGGTTTTACTCTTTTTTTAAAAAAAAAATTAAAATTAAAAATTACCAGTGAATCTCTCTTTTTTTTTATATGTTTTTTTAAAAAATAAATAAATAATCGACTAGTGCTTATTTTGTAGTTCAATTTTTTTATTTTGGACAACATTAATTACTTTACAATGAGTTCATAAATCAAATATATGGAAGTAGATCAAAAATTAATTTCTATTCTGAATGTAAAAAAGTCAAAATAAACGCAGTTTTCACAAGCATGTACATACATTTTAAAAAATTTTCTCAATCCATAATCACATATAGAAATCATAAATATTTTACTTATTAAATGCCATAATCAAGAATAATGGTGATCATAATACGATTGTTTTTAAGTTTCATTTTATTCTTTTATATATAAATTGACATCACATAAAAAGGATTTATATTTCATACATATATATGATGCTATAAGGGACTTCAACTCAGACTTTCAAGCTCCCTACAGCTCTGCACTCTATCTTACACAACTGATACACATAACCAACTATATGTGAAAAAGATAAATGATCTCAAATATACATATTTCGTGCTAAACCAGCACTCATCAATTGGTCCAGATCACTTATCTTTTTCACATGTAGGTGGCCATGTGTATCAGTTGTATAAGATGGAGTACATAGCTGTAGTGAGCTTGAAAGTCTGAGCTTAAGCCCTTATAATTACATTAAATTTAGTATAGATAATATAGTTATATTTGAATATTATATATACGATGTGTACATGTCTAAAAACAGCAAAAACAAAAACAACCTGTGCTATTTCTCAAAAAGGCCTGTCCTAACTAATCTTAATTTACAATCTGTCAGATTAAAATTGCTTTATTTGTTATAAGTAATTGGTGGTTAAATTTTTGCAAATGTGTCAGGCAATTTGATAAAAGGAAAGGAATCAATCTGTGGCGAGTAAATGGTGACATTGTTTAATTCGCGATTTAAAAGTTGAATACTTTGGCCTTATTCCTAATAACACAGTTTGAGTAATAAATTGTTCCCCTCTTTAATTTAGAACTATGTATGAAAAAATATAAATACTGCCAATTGCTTTTTAAAATAAATACTTCCAATGTACAATGACAAATTTTTACTGACTTTTCAAAGAAATAAATAACTCAAAGTTAGTAAAGAATTACAGGAATATTTTCAACTCAAATAAATCAAAATAAGAAGTTAAAAATATGTGTATTATATGTTAAAAACATTAATGATTTTAAAAATAATATATAGATATATTTAACATTTTAACCATTAGTTCTAATCAAATTATATATATTCAAAACGACAGTTAGTATAATAGAAATTCAAATTTATGACACTGATGATTCATTTTATAATTAAATGTCAATAAGATTCACTTTTAATGCAGATGTTTAGAATAAGCACATGGTCACGTATATTGAAATACTGTATTATATGGAGAAACCATCTATTGGAATAAATTCTAGAATTCTACGAAATTTGCGGAGAAAAAATAGCAAAATTTTAATCCTTTCGTTGCTCAATCTTTTAGTTCTTTTTTTTTTTTTAAAAAAAAAGCAATTATTAAAATATTTTACAAAAAATAATTGTCTTTCATTTTATAAATTTATAATTAAATAATTGTACAACATAGTCAGTCAAAGGTTGGTAGTGCTAAAGATTTATTTACTGTATGATTTTTTTAAAGCTATATATTCACAAGTATCACAAAGAAAATAGTAATCATTCCAAGTAACTAGTGGATTTATTAAGTATATCAATTATGCCATGTGTGCACAATTTAAATAGGCATTAACTACATATGTCGTTTTCTATTTGTCCATAATTAGATTAGTCAAAAAATTAATCCACTTTAAAAGCAGATAATCACATCAGTTATGAATAACCAAGTATCTCTAGCAATAGAAGTAATCCTCATTAAATCAACTTAAAAGTTTTTTTTTTTTTAATTTCTGTATCAACGTTAGCTTCTCCTACAGCTATTACAAGAATTTTACATTTTTGTATGAAGTTTACATCTGCCTTGCAATCTTCTATTTCCACAGTACTCTTCATGATATTTATTTCCGTCTTGTTTTTCATGATTTTAGTCCACTTTTCATTAAATACTTAGATGATCTTCATTATTAAATTAAACCATTCACGATTAAGCAATTAAAATTATATTTGACTTGCTTATCTGTTTTTTATTAAATCAACTTTAGGTTATTTTATTGCTGCTGGATTATCCACCTTCTAGTCCTGCAATTTTTTACATTCATTTCTAAACTCAAATCATCTCAATATTCAAATTTGTAGTATTATTTTTAAGGATGTATTTAGATTTTTCCTCTTTTTAATTTAATACTATTTTATCCTCAATTCTCATTATTAGCAATTTAAATTTTTTATCTTATAATAATCAAAAAACTTTCTGGCTTTTGTTTTTCCTCACAAATGTAATGAAATATCAGAAGATCATAAAGTGACCAAAAATGTAAATATAAAAAAAAAGCACATAAAATAATAATGGGTATATGAGCCCATAAATGTACAATAAAAATTATATAAATATTTTAATTTAAAGAAGGAAAAATTTATGTTTTGCAGAATCACCCAATCTCTAAACATAGCAACTAATCTATAATATGCACATACTTTAACATTCCTTGTAATCATATTACAGAATTCAAAGTAACAGTTGACTTTTTTTAAAAAAACTTACAAAATGCAAATTCAATGTTTATCATTCATAACATTCATATTTTAAAGTAATAAAAATATTTACAATATTTGTGATAGACAGGTTTTATATATATTTGATTGAATTCAGTATTTATATGAAAGATAAAATAAATCAAAATGTATATTATTTTATAAAATGTATATCTGTGTATTTCAAAAACAATAAATGTATATGATATCATTTAAAATTTGTAAATGAATAAATTTAACAGAAAAAAAAAAATTAAGAATAGCAAAATAAATAATTATTAGGGCATTTTTATATTGCCCTGGCAATTCTTTTGTAGGCATAAAAAAAAATTCCTTGGTAAAACAGAGACGTTTTTATGATTTTTTAGTTGTCATTTTTAAACTTAATATTTCCTTTGTTAGATCTTCATACTGTAATGGGATTAGGTAAATAAATTTAATCATGTCACATTTGAATCATCATCTATGTAACATGATTTGTTTATAACTTACTGTTAATGCATAATATGTGTCTAAGAAACTACTAATATTGACTACAAACATTCATTTATTATTGGTATTATCTAAATGGCCACATTTGATGATAGTCAAACATATATCTATTCCCTCTATTACTCCTTCTATACATTACCTATAAACAGAGGCAATATTTCCTGATCATCATCATTTTCTGACAATTATTTTTCTGACTATCAGTCCTAAGATTGCTTCATGCTTCTAGGTTAATTTAGTGATTTATGGAAATAACTAGGTCCTCAAGGTGATATCTTACAAAAATATTCAATGAACAACACTAACAAATCAAACATCAATCCCAGAATCCTAACAACAACCCTGTTAAGTCTTTTGCAGTACCATAATCTAGGAATGGATTCAGTCTGATCTAGATAATGCTGACAATATTACTAATTATTATTAGTAATTACTAAATTAATTTGCAAAATGAAAAAGTGAACAAAAATAGCACACCACTAAATGTTTTCTGTCATATGTATAATAAAGTTTATTTAACAAACTAATAGCAGAAAGGAAATGAAATATACTGATTAGTATTTCCTTCCTGAGAAATAGACATATAAAAAATAATATAAATCAATCAATCTAAACAAGAGAAAATAAAATAAAATATTAATTAATGATAACCGTAGCCCAATTACAACATAGAACAAAGATAAATTTTATATAAACAATATAAAACAACAAGATAAAAAGAAATATTATTAATTGTTATCATATAATACATAGATATATTACTTCAGATTTTACAATAATTTATAAGCTTGGAGATATTTTATTGACTCATACAATTCACCATCTACACTATCATCTTTGACTTGACAAATGTCACTTCCCAAGTTCCTTAGTATTTGAGAGATGATATATCCTTGTTCACAGAATCTGCTTTTATTTAAAGAGATAATGTTACTTTCCATGCAATAGATTGACAAACAACAGGCTGTACAATTTGGGCATCGCACACATTAACTAGAAAAGGAAGATCTTCATTATGTTTTTCAGAGTAATATGAAGACAGTGACAACATCAAAAATATTTTAACACATGCCAGAGAGACAAACAGTACCTCAAATAAATTGATATTCAGCATGGTCAAATTAACTGTGGCACACACAAAAAAATAATTTTATGCAGTGTTACTATTCTTCTATCGGCAAGCACTGGCTTTTATTTTAAACAACTTTTTTATAGTTATTCATTGTGCAAGTCAATGACTGCCTAATATCCTCTCTAGAGCAAAATTATTAATGGTCTCAAATGTAATTTCTGAATATCTCCATATTTAATTACAATTACAAACCAAAATTAAAACTATTATATCTTAAAAAACATAAGTTTTTCTAATTAAAGACTATATTTGTGATCAAATTCAAATTATTATATCTGAACAATGACAATTCCTTATAATCACAGTCTGGATTATCTTAGATAAACTTATAACTAAATCTTTTAATTTAATAAAAATTCTTGAATTAAATTTTTTTCTCTATCTTTTCTTCTCTTTTCAACTATTGCACAAAAGAATTTCAAAACACCTTTAGTTGAGCTAATACAATATATATATATATTCTACCCATCGAATTTATTGAGAGAAATAATACTCTGGCCATAATTGAGCAACAAAAGTTGGGCTTTCAATTCTACCTAGAGAGAAACCTATCTACATTAAAAAGGAAATAATAAAGATATAAGCTACTAACCATCTATTAAGCATCATTCATTTATACATCAGTGCCATGATCTGATTTGACTCTTGAAAAATAAGAGTTAATATACTTTTCTTATAGTACAACTACATATAATTGATTTGTTAATGTCACACTTCTGATATTTATAAAATAAATGTGATTCAAGTAATTGTAAAATCATGTAATAATCTCAGAGTTCTTAATGTAATAATTTAAATGTAATTGGTTTTATTGTATTGTTGAATAACTGAATGACATCCTAATAAACTATAGGAAATATACACTTCACTTATAATCTAATGTATTCTAATATGCAATAATAATGGTAATAATAATTAAAGAAACATTAAATTTAAATAATACAAGTATGAAATAAGGAAATTTGGAACAACAAAGGCTTCACCTAGGATGACATTTAAATATCCAGAATAGAAAGGGTATCTTTTATGCCATTCTGTTATTCATTAACAATATAATTTTAAAATTGTCTTAAAAAAATATATAATTCTTATTTGGAATAATAATTAAACAATATGCAGTTTTAAAAGAAATCAATTCAAAGTAAACCAAACAAACAATTTTATTTTAAATGCAACTCCAACATTTGGAATTATCATTCGTATGCAACTTTGCATTTTCAAGTTTTGGATCAGTAATTTTTTTAAAAAAGTGATAATCTCATTTGAATAAAGATTTCTGTACTATAATGACTAATTAATGACCCAAGAAATCATATAGAGACAAAGATTAAAATTTAATAACAATAAAAACAAATTTATTAACAGTTAAAATCAGGTCCACTTTACACATAAATTAACACAACGAAAATTTAAATGAAGTTCATCTGCAAACATAGGCACTGTTACACATAAAATATTTATAAGAAACAAAAATAATTGCATATCCACTTGTAATCAAACCATTCTTTGCAAACTTGAGGATAGTTTTATTAGCCTATAACATGTTAATTTTGGCTAAAGATTGACTTTTGGCTAAACATTATTTAATTATATTAAATAATTGTTTTAAAATACAAATAATTTTATACCCTATTTACTCACTTCTGATCATAATATTAATACTATTCTATTGTTATAAAATAATCATTTACTAAGGCTTTTAAAAATATCATTTATAATATCTAAGATATACTTTCACATGTCCAGCTAGCTATTATAAAATAACATATTTAACTAATAATTATTTAGTTATAGAATTATCAATACAAGTAAAAATTTAACCCTTAACTGGTATATGGTTAAACATTCTAACCAGGTTATCATTATAGTTATAACTATTATACAAGACATAATTAAAGAAAAATGCTATCTGGCATTTTATTAATTTAATAACACTAAGATAGTAAACCTATACTACACTCTAATTTTGTCTATATCTGCATAATACATTACTTAAACATTTAATTGTCTTACCAATCCATCAGTGAACTACTTTTGGATGGTAATGATGACCACAACACATATGTGCACTCCTTATTATGCTATTATAATTCATAAACATTAATTTAGAAAAATATATTTGTCAGTTTTATTGTAAGCTGCTGGCAAAGCATAACAGTACAATACATGTATTAATTACTTTCCTATACACTCTGAATACAAAAGTGTCCCTAAAGTAATTATACATTTCAAATACTAACATCAGTTGCCATAATAATTTTAAAACTTACATTGAACTTCACCTATATGGTGGAATATAAACAAGATACCTTCATGAGGGAGAGGCTTTTCAGAGCCACAACTACTATATTGGGAAATAAGCAATTGCTCATTCCAACACCTCTGAGATATATGTATGTATAGACATGGTCCTAGCATATGGCAATGGAATAAAAACCAAAGAAAATCCTATCTAAGGTTCTGAATACAGTAGCTAAGTACAAATGACAATAATATCCTGAACAAAATCCTCCCATGAACAAAATATCTACCATTGGGGAGAGCAACTTTCAATCATCCAATATACAATATAATTAGCATACAACAGTAATAAAGCCAAATACATCCCACAACTATTAAAATGGGAATAACATCTATCCTTGGCATAACTATGGTGAGATAAAAATATCACTTAATTTGAGAAATAATTATTTATCTCTGAAAATTCATCCATGAGATAATATATAAACCCAACATATAAAATAGAAGTCAAAGCAACTTTAAAAATACTTTAAATAGCATAATAAATTTTGAGAATAATAAGAAATATAGATATAAAACTAATAGCTGCATAATATTTTGAAAATAAAATGGGTGTGAATGGCAAATTCAAAAATACTAAATATCATAAATATAAAATATATTACTTTATTAATAACTATATTATAAAATTACTATATTATATTAGAAAAAATCTTTGTGAGCTTCTGAAAAATCAGATACTAGGTGTTTACCCATAAATAAATAGAAACTGCATATTAATAAAACTAATACTACTGCATGGAATGAAATATGTATTTTCTTTACCTGGACATGTATATTAAAATAATTTACCTTAAGCCCAAAATAAAATGCATACATTTTACCTTAAACAATACAAAATTATATAATGTATAAATTTTATTTTAAAATTCATAACACTTTAGCATAATAATAATAAAAAAAAATTAGAAAAAAATTTTTTTAAACACTAATAATCCTTTAGCCGACGACTTCCATGTTGAGCTTGACATGGGAAATGAAGTCCTCTGGATGGCAAATCATTTTAAAAGTACTGCATCCATAATTTGTTAATTTTTAAAATAACACAAATATTAATAACCTTCCTACAATAAATTGCATGCACATTAACAACAATTAAGTAATTACTGCAACAGATTCCAATCTCTTTTCACTCATTTAGATGTTTATTTATAAAGTTTACTATAGTTTGTTTTCTCTCATTTATTCAAACAACAAAAATATAATATTAAGAATATTTCTTTTCACAGTTCCATGGCTATATTTTTTTAAATAAAACTTTCTTTATTTCAGAAGAGCATTTCATTTCTTTTAAAAGTTACTGCTGTATTAACTCAAAAACTTAATGATGGTAATTAATAAATCATATTTTCTTCAAATAAGCAGTTTGAACAGCTTTTACACGAAATAACTTAATTAAAATTTAAAGTCTTTTCTTTATTATTATCCTTCATTTGAAGTAATATTTTTCAAATATTTCATATCAGTACTAAATATGCTCATTCCACAGAAATTTCATTGAATGCATCTTTTTTTTATTTTGAAAAAGATGAGTCTGGATAGAATATTAAACTTATTAATCTTCGAATTCAAAAGATAATTATTTTTAAGTGAAATAAAGTTAACTTCTGTTAAAGCATTCTAGCAAAACACAAATAGTCACATTTAAAGTTATTATAGTAGTGAGTTAAATTAGTTCCTCTGATACCAAAGGAAGTTGCACATCAAATAGACATTTGACTGTTAAATAGTTTGTACATCAAGTAGAAATAGTGATCATGTGATGTTTAATGGTAGAAAATTTTCTGTTAAATAGCTTAAAGTCTTTCTTTCTGTTTAATATTATAGTTAATTCACTTAACTTGTTAATGAAGAGTTGAGATGAGTTCATTAAAGGTAAGGAATATTAACAAAAAATTAATAACATATAGAGTTTGTACAAAAACTTGAAAATATGGAATTATACTAGCTTTGCATTGAAATAGACACATTTTAGATTCATTTACTGAGTAGAAAGCATCAATTTTCTTTTGGCATCTTTACTAATTGTTTCTTGCCACTACCTGATTAGATTAAGTATGAAAACTTAATACCTTTTAAATTTAGCAGCACATAACTGTTTAGTAAATAATAAAAATTTACAAAAAAAATTATCACTGTTATTTAAGTTAAAATTTTAGAATCAAATTTTAATACTTTTTGTTGAAAAGTACACAGTCAGAACGCACAGTCAAAGCTTCCACACACAGCAAGTTCTACTATTTATATCTTCCATACTTTGATGTACAGTTAATTAGCAACACCTATTTTTATGCCTCTATTACTAATTATTTATGCTACAACAAGGAACTAAAAATATAATTACATAATGGTAATAAATTTCAAATTATCATGTGAAGTTTTAATAAATTTCCATTAAAATCTAATTGAATTTTACAACTTATTAAAAAAAACTAATAAAATTAATAATTTTATAATATCACTTTTAAATAATCATAAATGTTCTTATTTATTAGAAGCTCATTCATTTATCTATTTTAAATATCTTCTAAGAAGAAATTAATTATACAATATTATTAAATGATTAAATAAACTTAACTAAAAATTTATTTCAATAAATAATATTTTAAACTAATGTGCACACATTTAAATCCATATACACAACACTGGAAATTATTTTCTATTCTTTTAACTTCAATTTAATCTGCCTATTATAAAACCTAACAGATAATTTCACTATCTTTAACTCCTTTAACAACTTTTAATTAACAAATCACAGGCTAATTATTTTAATTATTTAATAATAACATTTTATATCTAATGAACTTATTAACTAGAGCAGCGTTTCCCAACCTGTGGTACGCGTACTACCGGTGGTACTGGTGGTACGCGAGTTGCTGGTTGGTGGTACGCGAAAAATAATCAATAATGGCGGACATAAAGAAAAATTAAATCATAAAAATATCATAGATACGTTTTTTCCTATAATTTATAAAAAATATTTGGTACCAATTATTTTAATTAATAATATTATACAGTAAAGTTGTTAATATGTACAGTTGATGATCGAAAATCCGGCAATCGATATCGTTTTTTTTGAAGTGCACTTTTAAATTTAGGCGTTAGCCATCAGTAACTTGAGATGTTGCCGCTACTGTTGTGATGGCGCTGCGTTCACTTCACTGCGCGGCTTACACGTGACAGGTTATTGTTTGTGATTGTATCGTCTTTCTTTATTAAAATTCATTGATCCCTGTATTGATTAACTTTTTTTTTAATAAGGCTCATTAAATAATTAAATAAGCCATGGATCAGAGGTTAAAAACCGGTAAGTGCCAAAATCTCAAGCAAAACACAAACAGTGATTTATTGCCGAGTTCTACAAATGACATGTCAGAAAATTCGGTGCAAAACGTTGAAATCGCGCAATCTTCAGTTCTTCAAAGAGGCGTTAAGAGAAAATATTGTGATGAATATATAAAATATGGATTTTCGTATATTGGAGATGAAGACTGTCCTAAGCCCAAGTGTGTAGTGTGTGGGGTAGTGCTTTCAAATGGATGCATGAAGCCTTCATTTCTTTCGCGACATCTACAAACAAAACATACGGATTACAAAAACAAAGATTGTGATTTTTTTAAACGTTTAAAAGAGCAAAATAATGTGTCTATTTTATCATCTTACATTCTACCTGCCAATAAGGATAATGAACGTGCAATAGATGTTAGTTATCGTATTAGTTACCATATCGCCAAATGTGGTTATAGTCATCAAATAGGCGAAAAATTAATTTTACCTTGTATAAAGGATGCCGTTGGCCTTATGATTGACCAAAAATATATCCCAAAAATTAATTGTATTCCTCTTTCAAACAATACGGTATCGAGAAGAATTCATGATATGTCTGAGGATATCGAGGAAGCAGTGATAGAGAGAATAAAAAAAGTAAATTTTTCTCAATTCAAGTAGATGAGACCTCAGATGTAACAAACAATGCTGTATTGCTTGTTATTGCTAGGTACATTAAAGACAGTGAATTTGAAGAGAATCTTTTACTTTGTCATTTTCTCTCCACACGCACAACAGGTGAAGAAATATTTAAAGCTATTGATAATTATTTTATATTGAAAGATATTAGTTGGTCAAACTGTTGTGGATTGTGTACTGATGGTGCCAAATCAATGTCAGGTTTATATATTGGTCTTCGTGGCCACGTTTTAAATGTAGCTCCCAATGTAATTTGGAGCCACTGCTGTATCCATAGGCAAAATCTAGTAACAAAGCGCCTTCCAGAAGAATTGAAACTCGTTCTCAACGATGCGGTGAAGATTGTTAATTTTATAAAGAAAAGCTCCACAAACTCAAGAATTTTTAAAGTTATGTGCGAAGACTTGATGAGTCTTCATACTAATCTACTCTTTCATACTATAACGATCCAAACGAAGTGGGAGATCGCATCGCACCGCACCGCACTACCAAAGGGCGCCATCTAGGCATTTGAGCCTAGAAAAATTTATAAAGTAGGCAGATACGCGCTGTTAGGATTCCACTTTATTTACATATTTAGATCGTTAGCCCATTGTCACTAGCTCAGTGGAATAGCAGAGATTTAATAATATCATTTACTAGTATATAAAAGAATAAAGTAAGCCACTGCCAGTAATTATCATACAAACAGATTTATTTATGCACATATATATAAGGTTTAAAATTATTTTAGTGATTTACATTTAAACATTTAACATTATTTTTAACTTTGATTTTACTTTAATTTACATTAAGTTACTATTATATTATAAATTTACATTTTTAATCAAGTTCACACAGATGGGCTTATAAACCTGTTTAATATGTTGCTATAGATCGGTTACATAGATTTCAACGGTCAAAAACATTTCAAAGTAAACATAAACGATCAAAATACAAAATTATTGATTACTGACAATTGCATAGGGAATTATAAGAAACCCTCTAGTATTCATCGTAAGATACCTGCATCGTCACCAATAACTTAAAAGACATCCGAATAAATACCTTTTAGATACTCACCGTAAGGTATCAGTATTTGTCGAATGTCTATATATTTTGATCAAATATGAAAACGCAAACATATTTAACCGATAGCCAATCTATGCAAGCGTCTATAAACAACTTAAATTTAATAGTTTTATAGGATCGAGCCTGAATATACTATATAGATTTGCATTCGAAAATAAAATATTCTATCCCTATTTAACCCTAGGCAACACATTTCGCAATCAACCGGCGCCAATCCATCTGATACATTCATGTATTCAATGTAGCATGATACGACAACACAACAATATTGTCAGGAATGTACATCTGAACAATATGTAGAAATAGAAACGACATTGACTCTCCACCCACAGGGATGTGACATCTGTGGGCAAGTAGATCAATAAACTAAAAACTCCATAGGAATGGGCTGCGGTATTCTGCCGACTTACAAACCCATCCATAGGCAAACAGAGGGTGTGTGGCGTATATCTATAATCCTGCCCGAAGCGGATCTCATATTACACCTACTAATTACATAAATATATCCAATCCATTGAACCAATTCAACTACGAAATGAACAACCCAAGATTACCCTCCCTTAATATATCTTTACAAATCGATACAGCCATTCACGCCCGACTTAAGTTTAACATTTTTTTATAATTTATTTAACGGAAAACAGAAATCATAATAAAACTTAAAGAACAAAATTAAATAAATAAATGGAAATGATTTTACAAATTAAATACATTAAATAAAATTATAACCAATTAATAAATATTGTTGGTCAGATAGAATAATATTAAAATCATTTTAAATATGAAAAGTTTTTAATTTACTGTTCATAAATTTTAAAGTTCTTACGGTTATTGAAATAGTTCATCCTATTATATTCCTGGCCGTTTAAACGTGAATTCCCACGTCGTCCGAAGTTTAGTATCCGGTTGATTTATTTATTTATCCTTTGGAGATTTTGTTTTTCGTGTAGTTGGTCCTCATTGTATAAATGATGGCCCATTTTTTTCTCTTTCTTAGCAGAACTGAAGGGATTGAAGCTGTGCGTCTTTTTCAATCCCCCCAACTCCGGACTACTACATCTAGTCACATCGTAATAATCAATTTCCAGTCACTAACCTATGCTTTCCAAAACTTGTCCTTTTTATATTTTTGTCAAAGGATTGAATTAACATTGCGTCATGGATGTAATGATCCTTTCGCTGAGGTCCGATTTCCCAAATGGATTTCTTTCATTGGCTAATCCGTTTCTATTGTTTTCTTTCTATCTGACTGAAGTTATTTCATTTAAATGCTCAAGGCTGGTTTACATTTAACTAATTAACAATCATTTCCATTTCTAATTAATTACCCTGTTTTCCAAATCAAAAATATATTTAAAGACAGATTTAGAGATATAATTTTATCTCCAAATCTTTTTAAAATTTAGTTTTAAAATACTTTTTCTTTAATAAAGTTTTATTTTAATAATTTTTCATTATCTGTGCGATTTAATATATAAGAGTTTAAGACGATATTTTAATTTCAATTTTTAAAGAAAGTTTTTAAATGCGAACTTTTTATTTTAACTTGTTTAATAATATATATAAAAAAAAACAATGTAACGAACGTCTGTGCTCGTTACAATACAGAAGTGAGATCTCGTGGTAAGGTGCTAACCCGCTTATTCGAACTTAGACAAGAAGCACAGGTATTTTTTGAAGACAATCCTTTTTATCTTTCTTCGAAATTGTATGATTTTAATTGGCTTCAGGCGCTTGCATATTTATCTGATATTTTTTTGCAAATAAATAACTTAAATTTGACACTTCAGAACAACTCAATAACGATCTATAATATTAATAATAAAATTGAAAGTATGATTAAAAAATTAGATTTTTGAAAACAGTGTATCGAAAACAATCAATTGGAAGTATTCGAAACTCTGCATATTTTTTTGTTTGAAAATAAAGTTAGTCTATCTCAAGATATACGAGAAAATATAATAGCACATTTAACAGGATTAAAATTGTCGTTCATAGAATATTTTTCAAAACCTGAAAACACAAATGATAACTGGATTTCAAACCCCTTCTATGAAGAAAATTTAGAAAAAGCTACAACATTATCAATAAAAGATAAAGAAAATTTAATAGAATTATCATGTGACAGAACTTTACAAGCAGAATTCAAACGACACAATATAATTAATTTTTGGTTAAACATTAAACAGTATGAACAACTTTCTGAGAAAGCACTTAAAATATTATTACCGTTTACTAGTACAGAATTAGTAGAAAGAGCTTTTTCTTCATATATTTTTTTAAAAAATAAGTATCGCAACAGATTGAACGCCGCTGTAGACTTAAGGGTATACCTTGCATCTTTTGAACCAAATTTCAAAAAATTATGTTCTTCGAAACAAGCACAAGGATCTCATTAAATTTATTTTATAAAAATATTTGATTATGATAAGAAAATATATTAATTGTTTTTTTATAATTTTGTGTTTTTATTAAAATTATTTATTAGTAAACTAAATATGATAAAATAATAGATAAATATGAAACTGAGCAAACACAAACATATATATATATATATATGTTAAAACAGGCAAAACTCACTATATGTATTGCACACACAGCAAGCTAAAGTATTCAATGGATGCCAGAAGGCTTGTGCATAAAATCCCCATCTAGTGCCTACTCATCCAATATCCCCAGACTAGTTTCTGGCTTATGGCCTTGCATTAGATCCTAAGATCTAGATGCAGTGCTCTCAGATCCAAGGCTCCCCACTGACGAAGGCCATAAGCCAGAAACTAGTTTGGGGATATTGGATGAGTAGGCACTAGATGGGGATTTTATGCACAAGCCTTCTGGCATCCATTGATTACTCTAGCTTGCTGTGTGTGGCAATATATATAGTGAGTTTTGCCTGTTTCAACAACAGTTATACACAGGCATAAGAGGAAGTGGTCATGTGATGTTTATTGGCTTATATATATATATATGTTACAGTGAGTTTATAATCCGGTGTGATGTTTAGGCGTGTTTCAATGTAATTTGTCTCATGTGATGTGACTACATGGTCACCCTATAATATTTATAATGCAAATGAAACAACACACAATAACAAATTTCACGAAATACAATCATTTTTACGAAGTGGTACAATTTAGCGTGATGTGCTACCAAGTGGTACTCGAGCCAGAAAAGGTTGGGAAATGCTGAACTAGAACATGGTCTTTTAAAATATAAAAATTAGCTTTAATACACCTCCCATTATTGTTTAAAAAAAATTCATAAAAAAAATTAACCTCCCACTGAATTCCAGCTTTATAATACAAAATATAAAATTAATTTTAAATATTTTAATCTAATTAGCTTTAACCATAGACTGAATAAGAATTGAGTTTCAATTCTTACTATATTTTATTCTTATTTGAGTATGTACTTATAATCAAATATTAAAGTTATCGGTTACAATAAATTTATGCTACTGATATGTAATAATAATTTATTATAACTGGTGACATAGCATGCCTAAGCTATTTATACAAAAGACCTTACATAATTAATCTTATTACCATCTTTAATATTATAGAAAAAAACTTGTTATTTTCTTTTCTCTTTTTTCTTTTTTAGTAAAACTTGAAGCAAATCCTCCATGGTTACAGGGGGGGGGGATTAAATTTTATGCATATTAGGTTAATTACAAGTAGTACTTCCACAAATCAACAAGCAATGTACACCTAAACTAATCTTAATATCCCATTAACTTTCATTTTTAATATTGACTCACATTCTTCGTTTGGGGAATGGCAATAAACTTCTGACATTATAGGTACCTGCAGTCCCATCAAGCATAGAAACCATAAAGGCATTGTCTCCAACCTGTTCAATAATCTCATACAAGCCATCATATAAGTTCAAAACTTACATGTTTCTGATGATTACTAATATGAGTTCTGATTAAAACATAATCATGAACATGAAAAGGATGTGGACCAGTCTTAGATTGATGAATGTGTTTGTCACCCATCTTTCTAAGGTTAATTGTGGCTACTGGTTGATCATACTCTCTGCCTATAATTTCTACAATAACAAGTAAAGGAGTTTTTATAAGCAAGAATTCATACCTCCCAAAATGCAATCTAATTAGGGAAATTTTGGTTGGTTTACTAATTGTAGAATTAATATAATGAATAACTTGAGGTAGCTTTTTAGCCCATTGCTTCTGGTCCCATTAAAGATAGATCCTATATAAGTCTCCCTAATTCACACATTCACAGTGATTTGATTGTGGGTTTCTGATAGAACACATATGTTTGATATTGTTTTTTTACCCCACATCCTCCATGAACTGGATATAAATGCAGTAGCATGATTGGGCAAGAAAGAGGCTGGTTTGCCTACTAAAGGGATTTGGAAATTTTTTATCCATTTAATTACATGTTTAGTGTCAGTTTTGGGAATTGGATAAGCAGCTATGTATTTAATAAATATGTCATACATTACCAGTATGATTTTTGATGGTGATATAGTAGTGGTCCATAAAAATCCAGTGCCAATAATTCATTAGGTTTACTGGGCAATATGGATTGCAATATTCCTGCATATGACCAATTTCCATGCTTGGTTTTCAGACAGATTTCACATTCTCTAAGTTTGTATATAAGAGTTTCCTTTATCTTTATCTCAATAAAAATACTGCCTAATTATATGTTCTATTTTCTGAACTATACAATGACCATACAGACAATGGACATAATAAATAAGCTTTTCTATTAAGCAAGGTGGAATAACTACCCTCCATGAACTTTCATCATTTTCTTTAACTTTTTCATTAAAATCCTATTACTAAGATTATACCCCTCCCTAATCTTAATAGCATACCTAGTTCTTTTATTTAATTTAACTGGATCCAATAATAAATTAATAATTTTCTTTAACTGTAAAACTTGTGATTATAATACTACTAAATTTTTATAGTCCCTAATCATCTATTCTTCTAATAAGACAGATACATTACAAATTATAATATTTTCTGAACTTGGATTCTGATAATTAATTGTGATGGGATTAGAACTAAGTATATATCCAATAATATTATCTTTACCTGAGCAATAAATGATCCTATAATTAACCTGTTGAACATAAAAACTCTATCTAATCAACCTTTCATTATTGAGATAGCTCATATTGATAAATCCTAAACTATAGTGATCGAACAAAACTATCACTTCAGATTACAATAAAATTTGTCTGTTTCTGAAACCGCCATAAGAAAGCTAATGCCTCCTTTTCAATTGTACTATAATTTAACTCTGCACCTTCAAATGCCTACTTAGAAAATAGAATACTCTAAATTCATTATTATCACTTAGTTGGTATAAAATAACCCTTAAAACAAACCTACTATTGTCTGTTTGCAGATAAAACCCTTTTTAAAATCTGGTTAAACTAATACTACATTAAAAAAAAAATAGTTTTAATGGTCTGAATCTCTATTGTATGTTTCTAGGTCCACTTCTATTTCTCACATTTTCTAAGTAATATAGACAAATGGATTCTGTCAAAAGATAAGTTTTTGTAAAAATGATGATAGTAATTACAAAGCCCACAAAACAACCTCAATTGTTTCCTTTTTTAGGTACAGAAAACTTTTGAATAACTGCAGTTTTCTCAAAGTGAGGTTTAATCCCTTCCTCATTGACCAAAATGGCTAAAAAATGTAATCTCTCTTGCAGCTAATGTGAACTTTTCTGAATTCACCTTAATATTATTTGAGAGAACACTCATAAAGGAATAAACTGAGATGCTTTACATGATCTTTTACATCTTTGAAAGCATTGGCAATATCATCTATGTACATAAACAATAAATCTTTTAGTTCTTTGGAAAAAGACCATATTCAGACATCTGATTAAGTCAGCATCACTAGTTATTAAACCAAAAAGCATCCTTTCAAAAATAAGATTGACCCTGGTAATGGAATGCTGGCTACATCTGATCATCTTGTGAAGTGCAATTTGCCAATAGCTGGCCATTCCTTTCTTGGTGAGGGAATGTCACACTCTGGGATAGTATGCTGATTCAGCATGTGGGCATCCCAGCAAACCCTTATTGTTGCATCCTTTTTGCTGACTACTACAAGAGGATTTAAATAGGATGAAGGGCTTTTCTGATAATATATCACTATCATTTTCTCAATATGTTGCTCAACCTTTGGCTGATACTGATATGGTATCGGATATGTCCACAATTGGAAAGACTGATTCTATGTACATACCCTTTCAATGTACCAGGTATTTTGAAGAAAATATGTCTATATAGAAACAATAATTGGTAAAACTGTTCATAGTATTTTGTACTTATAATACATGAACTATCTAGCTTAATTTTAATATTTATGTCAATGGCAGTTTCCTGTATACACAGTAATTGATTAGATTGACTCACTGAATTGACTATAAAAGGACAAATTTCCTCTTTACATTTAAAAGTTTGATCTTTATAATTGATAAAACATTAATTGAAAATCATGAAGTCAGATACAATGATAGCTTCATAAATCAAGACTTACTTTATTAAAAAGACATGTTCAAACATTGAGGAACCTATTTCTAGGGTGATGAAAATTTGTTTATTAAACAATTTTGTTCTTTTTCCATTGGCCAACATTATCTGTATCACTTTATTTGGCAGGATAGTAATTATCTGGTCAACACTATTAATTTTTAAAATATGTTTCTTTAGACAATATAGATGCCTGTCTTCCTGAATCTAATAAAGCATCCATAATTCTCCCTGCAACAGTAACTCTAACAAGCAGGAAGCTGTATAATATAGATGGCTCAGTCACATTACAAGATTCTAAATAGTTAATATCAAGATTCTATACTATTAATTAACCACATCATGCTGTTTCCCATTTGTTTAACAAGAGGGCCCCATAGTGAGGAACTTTTTTGAGAGATCTCATTCACTTTAATGCCCCAGTATTCTTTTAACCAGTAATAATTTTATGGAAGAGTTTGTAAACCATTAGCAGATGGTAGATTACTATTCAAACCTTTTAACTTGCTTTTGTGTCTATTCTTTCCAAATAAGGACTCACTCTTTGATTACTACAATTTCTTATTAATTTTCTACTATGATGGCTTGATATAGTCAGAAAATTAACATTATTTACAGAATGGTGGATGTCCCTAGTAACCCTCATTCTATTATCAAGAATTTTGTCACTTGCCTCAAGGGACTCACATCTTAGTATGCCTATCTGCAGAAATTAATATCTTGTCAACGTGTCTGGGCAGATGATGATGGAATATCCTGACAATTTGCTGCTCATACAAAAAACAGACAGTAAAAGTTTTTAAGTTTACTGTCTCACTCTTGAAGAATTGTGTATAACTTTCTTTGTGCATACTATACTTCTCTTGTGATACTTTTGATAATGAATATTGTCTTGGTGATCTTCTCCCCAAAGTCTCACCAGAATGAAGTATTTAAGATATCCATAGGTTTGGGACTTGCCAAATAAAGACTGCCACCAATTGTTGGATGCTGCATATATATGATTGGTAGCAATAGTTATTTTTCGATCTTCTGATAAACTACATAAAGCAGACAATTTCTTCAAGAGTCTGAAAGTATTCATATGAGTTTTCCAAGTCATCATCATCAACCATTATCAATCTATATAGGATGAAGGTCTGTCCAAGTTCAATCCAACTTCTCTGATCCTTAGCTTCTCCTCCACATCAAGCATGCACACTTTCTTATTTCACCCATCCATCTCACATGTGGTCTCTTTCTGGGTCTTTTACAATCTCTTGGAATCCAGTTTAAAATTTCAAATGTCCATCTATTACCATCTCTTCTAGCAATAAGTCCAACCCAACTCTGCTTCAGTCTTTTAATTTTTTCAATAAGGTTAGTAACACTTGTTTGTTCTCTTACCCATATATTATGTTTTCAATCTCTTCTTAGTACTTCCAACATGCATCCCTCCATACTTCTTTGAGTGGTCTGAAGTCTCGGTATTGCTCTTCTATTAAGTGTCCAAGTCTCAGATCAGAACTGGTAAACCACATTTATTAAAAATCTTCCTTTTCAAACACATAGGCATATTTTCTTTTAGTATCAAGTTATTTCTACCAAAAGCACTCCAATCAAATTTAATTCTATGATTAATTTCATCCATTATGTTTCCATCTGTATTTATAATCTGACCAAGGTATTTGGAACTGTTAATTTCTTCTAACTCATCATAATCAATCTTTATTTTCATATTTTGAGAAAATTCATTAAACATTACTTTAATCTTTTTAACATTTATCTTTAGTCCTCCTTTCATCTGATAACTCCTGCAACATTTCCTGCAGTCCTAAAGCAATTATTTGCAAAAACAACATCATCTACAAAATCTAAGTGACTTAAATAATCTCCATTTACTTTCACTCCTTTAGCTTCCAATTTTAATCCACAAAATATTTCTTGCAGCACTGCTGTAAAAAGTTTTGGAGATACGGAGTCACCTGGTCTTACACCTTCACAATGTTGACTTTCCCAGTATCATTATGTAATCTAATTATTGCTGTTGCATTTTTATAAATATTCTTTAAAGTATGTCAAGATCCTGGATCTATACCTTGATGATACAATCCTTTAATCACTGAAGAAGTGTTTACAGAAACAAATGCCTTTTCATAATCTACAAATCCAAAGCATAATGGCAACTCATATTCATTTATCCTTTCTATAACTTCTCTCAATACCTGAATATTATCTACTGTACTAAAACCACTTTTAAATCCAGCCTGTTCTCTTGGCTGGTGGAAATCCAATGTTCTCTGTAGACAAGTTGTAATTAAGATTCTTGGTAAAAATTTTGTATAAAACTGATAAAAGGCTGATAGGTTTGTAATTTCTAATCTCTTCTTTACCCCCTTTTTTAAATATTAATATTAATACTGCATTCTTCCAATCATCTGGTACATCTTTATCATTTAGACATTTGGTATGTAACTTTGCTAAAACAATCTGTTTCTTCACCTGCTTCTTTTAATATATCAATTATAATTCCATCATTACCTGGAGCCTTTCCTTTCTTCATATGTTTAATTGCATATCTCACTTCTTCATTTAAAATTCTGGGTAATTTGGAAGATGTAATAGATATAGGAGGTACATGTTCTTTGTTACTATATAATTCTTGATAAAAGTCTTCTACTAATTTCATGACATCATCTCTCTTTTTAGTAATAATTCCATCTTTTTTTCTTATTGCAGATATAAATTGCCTACCAACACCAAAATCTTGTTTTATACTTTTGAGACTTTTATTCTCTTCTACAGCTTTCCTTGCTAGTTGACAGTTATATTTTACAAAATTTGAGATATTCAATCCTTTTGAATGCATCATTTTTGTATATCTTCATATCCCTTCTTTTGTTCATAAATTCTCTAGTCTCAGTAGAAATTTTATTGATCAATTGTTGCTTTTTTTCTACATTATCTTTGTTGCAGTTTTCAAAAGTGTATCAGCTATTTTCATATTAATTTAATTCAAATCTGAATCATGTTCAAAATCTATTAATACTTGAAACCAATTTGTAAGTTCTAATTTAAATTCATTAGAATGTTTCTGAAGATTAGTAATATCAACTGTAAATATTGTTTTTCTTAATAATTTTTGTCTTTCTAGTTTTGCATTAACACTATTTTACATCTTACTAACTAATAATCACTTCCTGTGATAAATTTATTAAAAACATTACAATCTTGAAATGTGTATTGTCAGTTAGTCAAAATATAATCCAATTCTGCTGTACCTATATTTGAATGCTTCCATGTCCATTTCCTTTTAACATTTTTCTCAAAAAAAAAAAAAAAAGAATTCATAACATAAAGTTTTTCTAAACTCCACAAGTCTATGTCCTCTCATTTCTATTATCATAACCAAAACTACCTACAACACTTTTATCTTTCATTTGTTTACCAATTCTAGCATTAAAGTCTTCTATAACAATTTTAAAATGTTGTTTACTCTGATATTCACCTTTAAATATCTTAATTTTTAAAAATTTTAACACCAGTCAATTGTGACTTTCAGAATTATGAAGAGTTTTACTATTGAACACTTCCACCTTACCTTGCTCTGACCTCATTTGATCCATAAAACTATTTAATTGTGGAACTTTCACATTATCATCAATATTATATATTTCCTTTATTTTAGTTTCTAATAAAGCTTCATTTTTATGATTCACACTATTTTTTTGTAAGATTACTATCTATACCATTTCTATCTTGGATTAACCTTAAAGTTTTGTTTAAGATTCTGCAAGTCATAATCGATTTTAGTTACAACTTTCTCACTAATATTTTCTATCTGCACTGGCTTATTTACAGTACCTTTTATATCTTCCATATCTCTGTTTATCTTCTGACATATTTTGTCCACTTGTAAGACTTCAATTGCAACTCACTTTTAAAATTTATCTATAATTAGACTTGGTTGAGATTTTATAATCTGCACTTCATGATCAATTTGGCTTATTCAACCACCTAATTGATGGCCAACCTCAATTAACTTTAACTCAATTTTATCCAACTTGTTTTCAGAACTTTGATTAATTTGCTGAAGATTCTGATCAACATTATCAAGTTTCTAATCTCTTTTGTTCAAATTTTTCATCCAAATTTTTAAATAAATAATCTTCAAATTGTACTTTAAATTCTCCTATTTCATTTTCAAATTCTCTCTGTGATGACTGAATCGTATGCTCTAGTCATTCTTTCAAATTTTCAACATCTTCTGTCACTTGAATTAATCTCACTTCTGCATCACAATTTAACTTATTTTGAATTTGCTCTTGACTTTCAAATCTATAAACCAAATCCCTAATTTGACTCTGACACTCCTCTATTCCATTACACAATTCCAATTTTATGTTTTTAAACTCATTTTTAAGAACACAAAATTCATTTTTTACAATTTTAAATTCCTTTTCTATTAGTTTAAATTAATTGTATACCTCTTTTTGAAATTCAGCTGACTTATTTTGAAAAATTTTCATCTCTTTAAATTCTTCAATTAAGGTGTTATATTGACCTTGGCAATGTTGACTTAATTTTTGTATTCTTTCTTCAGATTTCTAAAAGCTCAATCTCATTTCTTCAAAGTCACTTTGTGAACTTAGTCTCATTTCTTCAACTTGACTTTGTGAACTGCTTTATTTCTTTAAACTGTTTCTGAGATCTTTCCTCAAATTTTTGAGAACTTGATCTCATTTTCTTCAAACTGTTTGAAGATCTTTCCTCAGATTTTTGAGAACTTGAATTCATTTCTTCAAACTATTTCTGAGATCTTTCCTCAGGTTTTGAAAACTTAATTTCAGTTCTTCAAACTGTTTTTGAGATATTTCCTTAGATTCTTTAAATATTCATTTGTAATATCTTACCTTTCTTTTTGCATTTTTCCTACCTTAGGCTCACTTAAATTATTAGACTCCCACTTTGGCTCTAAACCCACACTTTCACTCTGAGTATAATTCATATCATGAGATATTAATCCTCCACACCTTCTCCATCAGAACACTCAAAAATCATAGCAATAACACCCCTATCTGCACCTTATAAATATTAAGAAAACCAATTTCCACAATAGATTCTATATTAGATCTTGGTTACTAGAAATCTTTTTAACATAATTGACTGATAATTATTATAACCATAAAATTATTAATCAGAAAATACAGATCAAAGAAAATATCATATGTAAAACAAATTGTTTGAAGACTGTATTATGATAACATAAAAATATAATTGACTTAATAGCGGCAATAAGATCAGATCATACAATAATATGCCTATAATTAATTTTTTACACCATATTAAAATAATCCATTATTAATAATCAAATTTAGACTACTAAACTATTGTTTAGTCAATATCCTGTCTACAATCTGCAATATCTTAAAATGACCTCAAATGATCACAATGAATAATTACTAATTAAATTATTCAGGCTAGCCATGTTGTTGGCACATTCTACACTTTGAGTTTATCGAGAGAAATAATATTCTGGCCATAATCAAATCACAGAAGTTGGGCAGCCAACTCTAGCTAAAAAAAAACAATCTACCTTAAAGAAGAAAAATATAAGGATAAAGATGTAACCTACTAATCATCTATTAAGCATCATTTATTTATACATCATTGCCATGATCTGAGCTGACTCTTGCAAAGTAAGAGTTAATGCACTTTTTTTATAGTACAACTATATATGATTGATTTGTTAATGTCACACTTCTGATATTTATAAAATAAATATGATTAAACTAATTGTAAAATAATGTAATAATAATCTTAGGGTTCTTAATGTAATAATTTACATATAATTAGTTTTATCATATTGTTGACTGAATGACATCCTAGTAAACTATAGGAGACATATACTTCACTGATAAGTTCATATATCCTAATATACCATAATAATGGTAATAATAATTAAAGAAATATTAAATTTAAATAATACAAGCAAGAAACAATGAGATTTAGAGAAACAAAGTCTTCACCTAGGATGGCAATCGAATATCTAAAATGGAAAAGATGTATTTTATGCCATTTTGATATTCATCAACAATATAACCTTAAAACTGTTTTCAAAATAATATCTAATTCTTACTTGTAATAATAATTAAACAATATGCAGTCTTTAAGAAAATCTATTCAAAGTAAAATCAAATAAACAGTTTTATTTTAAATGCAACTCCAACATTTGGAATTATCATTCATATGCAACTTTGCACTTTCAAGTTTTGGATTTTTTTTTTTTTTAAATGGTCATCTGATTTAAATAAAGATTTCTATAATATAATAAATAATTAATGATCCAAGAAATCATATAGAGACAAAGACTAAAATTTAGTAACAATAAAAACAAATTTGTTAACAGTTAAAATCAGTTCCACTTTACACATAAATTAATTCAACAAAAATTTACATGAAGATCGTCTGAAAATATAGGCACTGTTACACATGATGCATTTATAAAAAACAAAAAATAGTTGCCTATTCATATGCAAATCAAATCACTCTTTACAAGTTTTTTGTATAGTTTTATTAACTATAATATTAATAAGGTATGTTTTATTTATTTTTTATTCATTACCAAATATACTTATTGCTTAAAATGAGACACGAAATTAATCTGGGGTGAATAGAAATGACTTCTACATAAAGAAGCTTTTTTTATTATGTTACCCATTAAAACATATAAAATTCATAGCAAACTTAAATATACCCACTTTACTTTTCTTTTATTTCTTCATATAATCAAACATACTTTATGCCTGATCTAAATTACAATATGGTGGAAAATTACAATCAATGTACATATAGTTTACCACTTTAAATAATGCTTTGGTTACTATAATTTCTAAACCTATATATCTAAATCTAGACCCATACCCTATTTATGATGATGATTACAGTCATCTCATAGAAAAAAAACAGTAATAATTTGCTTTTGAATACAATCTATATGATTTTCAAATTATTGCAAGCAGTTCAACAGAATAAACCTGTTAGATTTGAAATTTCTCAATTATCAAGCAGTTTTCATCATGCATGAAAGACTAAAATTGAAATATGACTTTTTTGATGGATTCTTCTAAATCATTTGACAGGGTAAGTGACAGATTATTCAATAACTTTGTCAATGAATATTAATGAGGTGTAGGTAAAACTGCTCATTATCCTATAAGACCCCTTATCACTGGTCTAATGCAAACTCTGCTATAACTTTTTGAAAAGCTTTTGAGAAATCAAGTTAAAATACCTAAAAATTAACCTTTTCAATGTAAAAATATTTTATAAACTACTTAATTGAAAAAAAAATTAGAAAACAATGATGATGTGCTTATTATTAAAACAATATATTTTATATCATTCTTTAATTACTTGAACTCAAAAATTTGAATAGCAATCATTTAATTATTTCTATTTTTCTAATTAATAATGGTAAAAAACATATAATGAAAAATACATTTTAGCATAGAAATAATTGAAATTAAAAGAAAGTTAATTTGAATCTTTAAATAAAATTAACATGCTTTTATAATAACATTATAACAGAAACCATTATTTTTTTTGTCAATCCAAAATTTTAAAAAAACTTTTTTAAATAAATAAAAATATGATATTCTGACCATTTTAAAAAGAATTTGTACACATTTTACAAAAAAAAGATTCTTAAAAGTTTACACCTACATACAATTTATATATATATATTGTTAAAAGGATGTTGCCTTGACAATAGTTTGAAATTGTTGATTGTTAATAGTATTAGGATTGTCTTAAGTTTGACTGGCTTTTAATGATATATATATAATAGATTTAAATTAATTAATATCATTGAAATTATTGCCCATGAAATTGGAGTCCCATAACACACACACACATATATATATATTTCAATTTGAACACAATTATAAATTTGAAAAAGATATTAGTAATTTAGTTGATAAAATAAACAGAAATCTAATGTCTGAAGCATTTAAACAGAGGTCTTAATAATAATAAAAAGGGGAAATAAATACTGAAAACAAAAATGAAAGTATTGGAATTTAAATACTGATCGATCAGATTTTCAATTGAATGGACGGTTGAAGATTTGGAGTGCGGAGTAGATTGAAGCCTGTCCATTAAAGTATGAAGATTGTCCTTCTTAATATATATCTGAGCACTTATAGTATATATGTGTAGACATGATAATCTGGACCAACTGATGATTGCTGGTTTAGCATGAAATACGTATATTGGTGATTATTTATCTTTTCAACATAAATGTGTTTAAGTGTATCATTGTTATTAGATAGAGTGGAGAGTGGTGGGTCGTGTGAAAGTCTGTGCTCATATATCCTATATTACGTAAAATAAAATTATATTATTAAATTTGTAAGGCATAGCTTACTTTATCTTACTAAAATATCTAAATAGCTAAATAAAAATGTGAAAATTAAAAAGTAAATAAAGATTAATCTAATTTTTCTCAGTTTGTTCAAAATGAAAAAAAAAAAAAAACATTCTCTAACACCCACTAATTCATCAACAAGTCAGATTGATAAATTTAGATTTACAAGAAAACACAATTTCTGTATAATATTTTAATCTGTATTTAGATAAACTGATTTTCTTAACTACATGAAAAACAAGCTATATAAGATTAAAACAATAAATTCATGTCACATATTGAGTATTCTTAGAAAAGATAAAAATAGTAAAAAATAAAAAAAAAACACACACACACACACACACACACAAAATAAACAGCTTACTTCAGGAAAAAAAAACAACTTCCAGTTGATTTTAAAAATATTTAAAAGTGCCAAAAATACTTCCATCTGTTTCTGTTTAAAGATTTGTTAAGGTTATGATATAGAGATAACAGGCTAAATAAATCAAAAACAGATTTAGATATATTTTAGAGAAGAGAAACTAAATTAAGAAAATGCATCTAAATATAAAAAAAAAAAAGCCTAAAATATAACTGTCTTTAGAGTTCAGTTTTAACACTAATAGAACTTCCCAGACTAATTTAACAATTAGAAATCAGTCAGGAAACATTTAGCCTAATTTAATTTAAATAAAACTTTAATAGTTTTTATTCATTTCATTTTTTAAAAAATATATATATATTATAAAAAATATATATAATCACTACACAATGTTTAGTAAAATTAAAAAATGGTAAGATATATTTTTAAAAAGTTATTTGTTTGTTTAAATTTCAAAAAAAAAGTTATTTGTTTATTCAGATTTAATAAAATATGTAACTTACTGAATAATAAAAGCAAGGTAATATCATTGTGCATTAAGAAAACAAAGTTATAATATTAATTTAAAATAAAAAATAATTTGATACAGATTGATATGTCCACCAGTTATAATATCCGCTGATGGACAATCTATGCAGGGAGCTAACCTTACCCTGCCTATATAGGTACACAATGTTTATAACCCAATAAGACTAATGGCGGTAGAATTAGGAAGTGCAAATTTAATTACAATGCAAGTGCAAAAGAAGTATTGATTATACATTAAATATAATTACACAAGCACATTAATATAATTATATGTTTATGCCATAAAGACTGAAGGCATACAAAAACTATAATAAAGATCAGTACGACCTGCTTTACAGTCCCTATGCTGACGTTCGGATGCCAGTGGTCAGCTCTAAAGATACCATATTAAATGAAGCAACATTCAGTGCCTTTTAAAAATCCATCTGCAGTGGTAGAGCTTAGAGTTGCTAGTGTCCCAAAATCTTTACACTACACTCATTTTCCATTGTTCTGATTCCCTGGATTTGATTGGTCACATTCAGATCAATCACTCCTAGTTCATGTGCAGTAGAAGATTTAGACTTAAAGTCTTAGTTTGATTAATTATCTTTGCAGCCGAATACTTTTTAATTACACACCTTGTTTATTTGCAAAGTTCCTCTGTCAATTAAACTTCTCATCTAAAGTGATTTTCTTAAGAAAAGATTAAATATTTTTTATATTATGTTTCATGTTCTAGTAGAGATAATTTGCATGTATACTGTATCAAACAAATGTAATTGTTTATTTATGTCTGTTTATAAATGCCTATGTAATAATTATGTTGATATAAATTTGTTGAATTTTTAGTCTAACAGAAATAATAATAGAATTAAGAGTTAAAGGTTCATGAATTGATTCCAGCTGAGAAAAAAAGTTTTTGTTCAGTTAAATGAAAGAGATAGTTGCACTCATCCCTCATTTTGATGTTTATAAAATTTGATCTCTTTATCAACTGGCTTTTCTCAGCATATGTCTAATGGATCACGTATATTATTCAAGTCTTCAGTTTCTTTAAACTTCACAACTGGCAAGTATTTGAAAGATTGTATCAACATCATCAGACTTTAATATATATATTAATGTATTATAAATATATATATTTTAGAAAAATTTATAAAACAAATATGTATATATAGCTTCTTTAGTTTTAGCAATCCTATTTATCCATATGCTATAAATATGTCTTGTTCCACAATAAGCATTTTACAAGTTTTTACACACAAATCTGTATTAGATTATCTTATCTATATAAGATTTTTAAGTGAGTTATCACGAAAGACATGCTTTTAAATTCATTTCTATAAAATTACAATTAAGTTAAATGGGAAAGACATTTGAATACGTAAACAAGTTTGAAAAACATCAACAGCCTGATATCAGTTTCTAGTGAGTAATGTTTGAATACTTTAAATGTGTCACAATGTATGCATTTATAATTTAAGATGCCAAATAAAAAAGAACATTCTTAAGTCATTAGTAGCAGTGCCAAAATACAGTTTAAGTACTAAGTTTAGCTTCATTTATTGTCATATTATTTAAAATAATCTCACTCAATGAAATATGAACTGTGTGTGCTAAAACCTGCTCATCACATCAAATATAAAAGTCTCTTTAAAATGATATTTTAAAATAAAATACCAATATACCGAATTACTTTATGTAGATTGTTTTATTTATGACATAGTATTTATTTTATAAACAATATCTATATTAAGGACATAATCAGGGGAAATTTTTTAAAATTAGCATAAAAAAGAATACTGGTAAAAAAAAATAACTGCAATAATATTTGAATAGTTAATTTAAATGATAAGATTAAAGTTTAATATTTGTGATTATTCCCATTAAACATTTCTAGTTTGCAATAATTATGTGTGTGCAGATATATATTTATTAACATGGTGTTGTGTGAATATTTGTTTGATATTTTATGTTAAGTATATCAAATATTATTTATGGTGATGATAACATTATATTAAATAATTAATATATTTATTATATAATTTTGATTGTTTTATTGTAGTATATAAATAATTGAATAAAAAAGTGTTAAAGACTTTCAACAGTCTATTTATTATGAGTATCAGATGTATGGAAAAAAAAAAAAATTGGCACTTAATAAAAATATGCGCACGTCATCTATGACACGTACAGTAGTTTTATTTTTTGACTGATGTTATCATTCTTGTTACAATTTTTTGTCTTGTATCATCTTTTTATCAGTTGTTTAGATCCAGCCAGCTACTGCAGAATCTGTGAGAAAGAAATTTTTTTAATTAATTGGAAGCATAAATTCAACAGAACTAGCATTTCAAACTTTTTAATTCTCTATTTATACATGTAAACACAGACTAAATAAAATTTTAAGCAAATAATGAAAATTAACTCTAAATTGTAATGTAGGTTTTATATTTAAATTCTTCAAAACAATGTTTAAAATAAAAACCAAAAAAGATTTATCAATCATAGAATAGAGAGAATTTGTCATTGAAACCTACCTTACATTTAAAATCTTATAGTGGATTTGAATATTTCATCTTCAATAAAAATGGAAATCATCAATTATATTTATCTGTATAATTATATAAAATATTTCTCTTTTTATTCTTAGAAATTCAACAATACAAATGAACAATTCATATTTGTTCTGTAAAAGTGATGTTTATATAGACATTATAAAACCATCATCACAGTTGATTTCCATCAGATATTTTTACAAAGCATGCTATCTTTTCTATTGTTTATCCTTCAGAACATTTGGACATTGTCAAAGAATGTTAGAATGTATGGTAATTATATGTGATTAAGATATTAGACTATTTCCATCATCTATCATTAAATGTTAAACATCTAGAATTTTTTAAACTTTTTTAAACAATCAGTTTCATTTGTTAAAAATTGTAGCTCTAAACATTTTATTGATGCTGGATTATCTGTTCCTGGAAAAGGTTTAATCTTCATAATTACACCATCTGCTATCACCCAAAAATTACCTCTAGAAGAAGCAGCACAACTACACTGGTGAGTTTAAAAAACACTTAAAAGTCATCAAAAGCAGAAATCAAACATTTCATGTGATAAGAGGAAAGCTATTAAATCCCTCAAACAAGATACATCTATAAAAATTATTCCTGCTGACAAATGTTTCACTGAACTTGTAAGAGATAAAACTAGTTATGATAACAAAATACAAGAACTTCTCACACAGACCAATACAAAAAAGTGGCAAAGACTCCAAGTTCAGAAATAAAGTTACAAGCATTACTCTAGAAGCATTGCAGGTGTTACACTTATTTGAAGAAAAAAAAGGAAAATTAGTTTCGTATTTCAGCAAAATTATTCATCTTTATGAATTACCTAAAATCCATAAAGACTATGTTCCATTAAGGCCTGTTGTTAGTTCTACAAATTCACCATGTCAAAAACTTGTCAAGATTTCTCAAAGTTTTTATTCTGTTGCCATACAGGACACAGTTCTTTGTCATGGATTCTAAACACTTTCTAGAATTAATCAGGGACATGAAAATTGAAAGAACTGATGTACTGGTAAGCTTTGATATGGAAAGTTTATTTACAAATGTATTCTGTGATGAAGCATTGTCTACTATATAGAAAATGTTATGTCTACTGTATAGAAAAGGTTATATCCACAAACCAGACCAACTTTATCTATGATAGATAAAGGAACTATTAACCTTTGACATGATAACAACAGACTTTCAATAAGAATTTTTATAGCAAAATCAAGAAATAGCCATAGTCTCACAATTGTCATCCTTACTTAGCAATATCTACATAAAAGAATTTGAAACTAGAATCATAAATACTACTCCATTTTCACCTAAAGTGTGGGTTCACTATGTTAATGATACATTTGTGGTATAGCCACATGGTTAAATATGATTAGTCATTCTGGGCACACGTCAACAACATATCTTCAGTTAAATTCACAATGGAATCAGAAAAAGAACAAAAATTGGCATTCTTAGATGCTCTTGTGATAAGATGAGCTCAGGGCAAAGTGAAAACAACAGTTTATAGTAAACTAACCCACACTGATACATCCAACCATGACAGAAGGACAAAACATGGAATTTTACTATGAAACAGAGCATTTGTTTGGAAACCAGTGATTTGGAAAATAAAAAGATTTACATAGAACAAATTATCATGAAGAATAGTCATCCATCAGCTAACATCAAGAAAATCTTTAATAGACAACAAAAGATACCAAAAGGAAAAACAATGATCGGTACCATAGTGTATCTCTCTCTCTCTCTCTCTCTCTCTCTCTCTCTATATATATATATATATATATATATATATATATATATATATATATATATATATATATATATATATATATATATATCAGGAATGGCAAACACTTTTTTTTCAAATCTGCCATTAATATAATATTAGAACAGCTTTCCAAAGCCATACTACATTTACTTCTACAATGCCTAAAATGGAAATGCTGAAAACAAAATCTGCATCTATGAAATATGATGTGAATGTGGAAGAAAGTATATTAGTGAGACCTGTCACACTGTTGAACAGCAATTAAAAGGGGGAAAAAGAGATGTGGCTATAGTAGCAGATGGTATAGGTATTAATGAACATATGTTTAATTGGGAAAATACAAAGATATTGGGTAGAGATGAAAAGATTCAAAAAAGAAAATTCAAAGAAGCTGCTCATATGATAATGGCAAATAATCCTAAAAGTGAAGCCAGTGTGGCAATACATAATGTCTGGAAGCCCCTAATTATCTTCACCCTTAACAAAAAAAAATTTAAAATTAAAAAAATTAGGAGAATTTGTACCAACTCCCATAGATAAGTATATGATACATCTAGTGACTGTTGATTTTGACAGAATAGTTTAGTTGGTTAGAGTAAGATGTAAGTTAGAATCCTATGCTAATATTATCACTAGTCAGACCAGCAACATCTGAAGAAAAGTGGAGAATAATACTACTCAAAACATTGTATAATTATTAACCTGTGTTCTCTATCAGTGTGTTATTACTAACAAGTTGTTGTATTTGAAAAGTTTAAATAAAGTTTAAAATTTTCTAGACATTCAACATTTAGTGATTGATGGTGGAAATAGTGCAACATATTATCACATCAAATATACCATCATCCAAAACCTTCAGGCAAATATTAATAATTATCAAAATGATTGAAGCAATTAATCTCTCATCTTAATAATGCTCTAATAGATTTTTATTATGAAAAGAGAGGGGAAATATATTTTTATTTTGATTATATAAAGTTAAAATTTTGTATGTCTTCCAGTTTATTTCTATTAATGTTAAAAGAATTGGTGAAATATGTAAAAAAAAAACATATACTTTTATTTCATGATTTAAATGAAATATATGTCAAAGTTGTAATATTTTAAATGATATAAACAAGAATAGTACATGCAGAGAAAAAACGTAAATGAATGATATTAGAATTATTAAAGAATTTCTTTATGAAAGTTTCAGAATTGATAAATACCATTAAAAAATGTCACAAACATATGTTCACACACACCAAAAATATTTTGTTACAGAATGTACATGAACAATAGCATATCTTATGTAAATGCATATATGTTTATGAATGATTTTGTTATGTATTCTAAAATTGTATTTTAAAATCTGACACACATTTTGTACATTATCACATCTCAGTAGAGCTTAGAATTTAATATTCACTCTAGTTGCATTGTCTTCATAAAATATATAAAATATATAAATGTATAAAATAGTTTGCATTATTTATATAATTGCTTCACCAAGTGTTGTCTCTCTAGGCCCTATTGCCAATTGTTATGTCTTGAAGCAGTCTTTACACTTTTGAGAAGGCAGATGCTTATATAGACTATGACAACTTGGGATTATGTTTTAGTACATAAATAATAAAAAACAATTATAAGATTATTAATATTACAAATACATATTATCAAATTACATACAATTTTATTACATACTAATTTGAAGACATACAAAATCACAATGAAGGTCAGTGTGACCTATTTAAGTTCCTAGACTGTGTAATGTCTGAAAGCAAGTCTTTCTATGGTAGAAGTAGTCACAGGTGACACACAATGATATCCAGCACAGAGGCATTGCAAATTTATGTGAATATATGTAGCTTCCAAGAGCAAATGTCAGATTTTTTTTCTGTTCCTTTTTAATTAATTATTAGAATTTATTTTCTACTTGGTTTATCCATTCAGATCCTGCTGATATTGTTTGATATATATTTTTTACCTGTAGATGCATCTGGCATAAGTAAAATTGTTCTCTTTTTAATTATTATTAATTAATTAGTTTTAGTTAGATTTTGATGGAATTCCATTAACTTATATCTTTTGAGATTTTAAAGAATCTAATTAAAGTTGTTACCTCAGTTTATAATTATTTTTTTTGTAAAACTAAATTATTTTATATGCTCGTTTAATAAATTTTATGTGCTGACTTTGTTGAACTACAAATGTGTATGCATTTCAACATACACACAGATACATAACATTCAAGTGTTTATAGCTTTATATGTGTATGTATTTTAATATACAGATACAAAGATAACACCCTTCCTCCAACTTCAGCGATTTAGATTTTCTCTGAAGTCAGAATAAAGTCATAAAGGTAACTCAGTTTTGTCAAGGTAAACATTTGGCCACCTGCTACCCTAGTCATTCAATCAAGAGCACTAGGTAAACTTATGGTCCTAGTGCTGCATAGGAATTTACCATGCTAGAGCCAAAGCTTAATGGCCCAATTGACCCAAATTAAACTGAGCTTTTAAACTGCATTGACTTTAATATATGCTCCCAGGGCTGAAATTATGGCAGCTGCTGGATCCAGATGCCCTCCAATAGATCCTCATCTCAAAGACTTGAAGTCATCTCATTTCAATTATGGAGTCTTATTAAAACTCTTGTATTATTACTTTCCCCAATTCTCTTTCAGAAAGGGGATAATTTGCGTGCCTGCTGCCTTCCTTAAATATGGTAGCCATATTAAAACTTGGTTTCCGATCAAATGTAACCATCACAGTAGGCACTGAATCTATCACTGAAAGTTGATAAAGTGGACACTCAAAAGCCTGATCAGCCTCAGAAGAGGAGAATCTGCTACCATTATTCAGAGCCATCAAGCTCCTAAACTTGCTTTGGCATATCCAAAGGCAACTCTCCATAAAAGAAGCAATCTAAGGCAGCACATCATGATATCCATTATCATGGTGATGCAAATCCAAGTTGAAACATATAGTTTCCACAAGCAAGTACCCCTTGGCTTTTTTTCTCTAAACCATGTGCTCACTTTTAATTAGTTATTAGAATTTCTTTTCTAATTTGTTGATTCTTCTTTAAACCATGTGCTCACTTTTAATTAGTTATTAGAATTTCTTTTCTAATTGGTTGATTCTTTCAGATCCTGCTGACATTGTTTAATATATTTTTATCTTTAGGTGCATCTGGCATAAGTAAATTCTACTTTTTATTTATTAATTAATTAGTTTTAGTTAGATTTTGACAAAATTCCATTAATATATCTCTTTTGAGATTTTAAAGAATTTAATTAAACTTGTTACTTCAGGTTGTAATTAATCTTTTTGTAAAACTGAATTCTTTTATATACTGATTTAATAAGTTGTAATTTTACTTATCTTATACTAAATTTTATATACTTACTTTTTCTAACTTTATATGTGTATGAATTTCAACATACATGCATATATATATATAATACTTAAATGTTTATAATTATTTGTCTAGGTTTATATGTGTATGTATTTTAATATACACATGCAAACATAACAAATGGTGATTAAGTTCAATATACTGAAGAAATTGAATCATTACTTATTGATGTTAGAAATAAAAAAATATAATTTGTGAATAAAAATGTTTTCATTTGCTTTTATATATTTATAATTACACATGAGAAATTTATTTACTGTATTGATAACGATGTTTCTAGAATTTTATATATATATTGTACCCTCACTTCTCGATATATGATATAACTTAAAATATGACTAGCTCAACTAAATCGTTATGCTTAGCTAAATACGTATTACTATCTTTAATATATTTTTATAATACTATATCTTATCAGATTTATTATAATTTATCAAAAATTAATATAGTCCAATATCATCTACTAATTAAATAAGTATTTACTAAAATCATGAGACTGTGAAGTGAAGTTACAATTGGTAATTGAATTTACATTGAACCAATGTCTTCCCAAGACATTATCTCAATGGCATAAGAATACTAATTACATCTTTATTATTTCATTACTACATCTACAGCACTCTTATGTCTTTCATAAATTAACTACCTTTCATAATAATAGATAAATAAATCTCAATCTTTTGTTAAGGAAATATAATTAAATAATCTCAGGTTCTTCTAATTATCTTAAAGTAATAATAATTCGTGCAAATAGGAATGATAAGGGATTTAATATCAAACCTAAATACACCTAACTTACTCCAATAACACTAACTAACAAGAATAATCTTTTAGTGTATAACTTAATGTTATCTATTCTTATTATACTATTAATCATTAAGAAAATAAGTAAATCATATACATGTTTTTATTTCCATATAGCATCTTAATTTTAAAATATACTAAATTCTTATAATTTAACCATTTGTGGCAATAAATAATATTATACTCTTATATTGTGCATTATAATTACTTTCTGACCATCATAATATTATATGTTAATGTCAATCAATTTCTATAAATTATATTAAGAAAATATTGTGTTTCTTTCTAAATAATAATAATAATAAATTCATATTGTGCAAATATTATGTTTATTCAAATTATCTGTTGTCAAATGCTGTGGTGTAAAATAATGAATTCGACACATTTTAAAATAACTTAACAAATTTTATTTACATCAACTATAACCAATAACTTATTTACACTATTTACATTAAAAGTGGAAACCAAAGAAAATAAAAAAAATAAGGAAAAATAATAATACAAGTTTTTTTTTTTTTACACTGTTACTATTTCCGTAATCATAAATAAATAATTTATACATTCTTTAAATGTTTTATCAACAACATTTAATTAAGTTGATGAACTTAAAATTTAATAGATATCATTTTGTCATCAATTAATACAAGAAAATTTTATGTAAAATATCCTAAAATGTAGCACATGTAAATAAACAAAACGTTAATTTAAATGCTACTTCACACAAGTATTTCTGCTATTTATCTTATAATGTACTAATATGCATTACATTTACTATTAGCATTACTCCAATGTCAAATAATGTATAAACTGATATAACTTTGTAATATAATAATCATTATTGATTATAATTATTTATTTCATTCTAATGTAATTTCATACTACATGTCTTACCAAAATATGCAATAAGTATATGTTCTTTTAAAATAATTTTTAAAAAATTATTCAACAATTACTGATTTTATAAGGTATTATATTAAATAAAATTCTATGATTCTTTTCTAGTTAAACCATTACTCTTCTTAACTTGTTATTCCTATTCCTTCCTAATAAACTTTTATCTACAAATATCATTTTAACCTTATTCAACTTCAGAAAAACAGATAACCAATTTTAAAAAAAAATAATAATTATCCAAACTCTCTTATACCTCATCATCTATATCCGATAAACCTTAAATCAAAATATAAATTTCTATGTAAAATTAACTTAACTTATCTAATAAAATAAAATAAAATATAGATTTTATATCTCTTCCTAACTTGAAAATAAAATAAATAACTTATACTAATATAATACATCTCATTCCTAACATTGTAACAGAAACATTAAAATTTATCCACGAAAGAATCATATAATTGTTTCTAGATTTCTCATATTACGTTGTATTAAATTTACATCATAAATTCAAAGTATGCATATTAAAATAAAACTGTTATTACTAATCTTATACGTGTATATTATTTAAATATTTATACATTCATTCAACAATCAAATAATATTTGGTTGATCTAAAGAAAACATATCAAAATACATCAAATTATTATTATTATATAATTTTTACCATAAATGATACTCTAATGTACAGTCCGCCATACGATGTCCTCCAGGATTATAGTTTTACAAAATAATTTCACATTTACACTCAACAATTATTCTTTAAAATATTATGTGTCGTATAATTATAAAAAATAAACTTTATGCAATGAAATGTTATATTAATATTTAGTTATTTTTTTTAAAAATGTAAATGTACCTTTCCTATCTTTAACAAATCAATAATTAATTAAATATTTATGTTAGTTAATAAATAAAAACATATTACATAAAATCCAACGGTGTCTTCTTTTACCCATAATTGTTCTTTTTCCTAGGCACAAACTTTCACCACACATTACTTCCTTTTCCGGTACATCACGTGTTTTAAAAGTTTTTATGAAAAAAAAATGAAAACGTTCTTTTTTTAAAAAAAATAAAATAAAAGTTAGTTCCACCATAAACAAAAACAAAATTAAAATAGTTTATAGGATCCGGATTCATTTCTTTAAGGAAAAATTATTTAAAAGTTATTATCTTTTAGAATTAGTCAATAGTTTATAAATTCTTATTTAATTATTCTAATTGACTTGGATATCCACGTATATTTTATTTGCGCATTCCTTAACAAATATCTAGGTAAGATTAATTTTTTTAATTCTTCTGTACGACCAGCGTTCAGACTTTAATAATATAATAATTTTACTTATAGGTATTTCTTGACCAATTAAACTTCCAATTTATTTGCCTTTTAAAACTGTCAAAATTTAGTCTTTTAAACCACAAAGACTTTACAAGGCAAGTATTTATATAATCATTATTATTTACCATATCTTTACCAAGATATATACTTAGATTTATAATTTACATATACTTTCTTCATAAAGAAGTATTTCTCTTTTTTTAAAATATTTGTCTTTATAAATTAATTACAATTAACTTTTAAATTTATATAATGTCCTACATATTACTTTTATCCATCTAGTAATTCTCTTAGTTAATCCAGCATTTGTTATATTTTTAGTATAAAATCTCCAATACATTTTATCCTTATACGATGTCTTCATGACTATTTGATAGTAAATTGAGCTTCGATAGAGACGATCAATAGGAAACTATAATTAATCTAGCACTGCATATTTGACGGTAAAACTTTTTATAAATTATTTAAAACCACTCTCTTATAATTTTTTTAAAAAAATGACTACGAGAGCGTCTATAATTTTACTTAGCTATCTTTAATAGCACACCTTACTTTAAAAATTACAATCATAATCCCCTCCGAACAATTGAACCTTGGTTTTATACCGGAATCAACTCCCCACTTGATTGGTAAATTAAACAATCAACTTGCTAGCCTATTTACATATTTTACCAACAATATAGAATTAAAAATAAATAATGACTTATTTAATATTTATTATTTATTACATTATTAAATTCTTAAATTAATCTTTATCATTTATTTAAATCCATTAAACATTTTTTTAAAATATACTTTCTTACTTTATTTCACTTTTAACTTTTATAAGATTATTTTTATAAACAAACTAAGTCTATTTTTATTCGTTATGTTTTTAAGCAGTATTTTAAAATCAGATTTAATATTTCACATTAACTATTTTTATTTTTATCTCGTGATAGCCAATATAATACTTATAAATTTTATAACAAAATTTTAAAATAGTTTTGGCAACTTTACTAAAAAAAACTCACAAGCATGTGTGTATATGTCTAACTAACATCTGTTTTACAACACAGATACAAACGCTTGTAATAATCTAAAAATAAACTAACAATTTCATTTTTTAAAAATAAATATTTTTAAAATAAACAATATATTATAACAACTTTTAAAATAATAATTCGATATTATTAAAATCAAATATTAATCTTCTATTATGTACTACTGATTATTAAAATATTTATATACACCTATTAAATATTAATCTTTATCAACAATAAATATATGCATTTAATTTTAACGTGTCTTTTTAAAACTTTTAGCTTTAAACATTTATTTATTAAATTTATTAATGCAGTATTAATTATGGCCAGTTTTCCCAACCATATACTATTATCATCTTTATTGAAACGTCTCTCTCAAACATCAGCACAATTTTCACATATCAAACACTCATAAATTACTTTAATTACACTTTTTGAAAGATTGTTATTAACAAAATTAACATCATATAGCTAAATATATCTTAAATTTAAAATTTTTTAAGCAGATTGATATAACAATTTATGGAGACCCATACAAAAGGGCACATATCGGAATATATATATATATATATGTGCCCTAGATACTGAATATAAATATATTTGTTTGAATTATTAATATATATATATATTGATAAGATTTTCATGCATTATAGATATAAATGATATATTTTATGGGTTCATTCTTGTATAATTTTGACTATAAATATATTGACATTTTAATAGAATATTATCAAGATGGTTGTAGAGGTACTGTAAACACTGATACAGATATACTTATTAAGTTTTGATACATTGCCATTATAAATATTAATGTAAAAATATTAAAACAGAGTTTAAATATAAAAATTTAGAAAGATTTATTGTACCAGTTTTCAACACTTTTGCATCATATTTATACTGAGAACATTAATTTTTTGCTGATTTGAAAGCTATTTGATTTGTGGTCATTACATATTCATTTTGTGTAATGAATTATACCTCCTTTATTTTACATTTGAGATTGTTTCTTTGTTTGCACATAATTTTGATAACACTTGTATCACAACTATGGCCATGCTCTCTTTCATGATTATGAAAGACAGATGAATTAATAGCTTTGGGTTTAATCTTAGATGTTTAAAAATACATTGATGAATTCTACTTTGTGAATTTAGTGAGATATATCTCAGCAAATGTAACAAACAAAATATATGCACAACCATATTAGAGATAAGTTTTGATTGTAAAATTAGTGAAGTGCACTAGTTGAATGTGGACTAGGCCTACTTTTCTAATTTTACAGTATAAAGCTTACCTCTAATACAGTTAAGCATATATTTTGTTTGTTATTAATGAATGTTGCACCATTCTAGTTCTAAGAATTGCCTTAGTTTTTTCATAATATACATATGGGCAGTCTTTGATGGCAGTTTACAGCATAAACAAATGTATTGAATTCACAAGCTTATTAATAACACAAAGAACAAGATTTAAATATCGGACTAGCCCAACATGGTCTATGCTGAAAATTGCAGTCAAAAAGATTGTCCATATGTATATTATGGTGATATCAGGCTAAATCATAAAATTAGAATGACTCAACATTCATTAATGTATAAAAAATCTAAGCTTAAGTCTGAAATGATTAATCCATGTCTTTCATAATCATTAAAAAGAGCATGGCTATAGTTGTAATTCAAGTGTTGTCAAAATTATACGTAAAAAAAGAAATAATAGCAAATGTAAAATAAAGGAGGTGGTCATTACACAAAATAAATATGTTAATGAATCAAAAATCAAATAACATTCAAATCAGCAAAACATTAGTGTTCTCCGTACACTAACCACGAATATGATGTCCACACATTAAAAGTATACTTGGTACAATAAATCTTTCTAAATTTTATATTTAAACTCTGTTTTAATATTTTTTACACACACATATATATATATATTATAACGGAAATGGTTATTTGGACGGTTGCTTGATTTGATTTAAATCTTTAATACTTTCAATTATATTTTAGACTTATTTATTATACTTTATTTTTTTCACAACTTTGATTCTTCCTTTCATTTATTTATTTATTATACATTTATTTTTTACAACTTTACTTATTCTTATTTGTTTACTAACAGTTTTGCTAACCGAAATATCCCGGCTTAGTTTCCAACTGCAATGGATTGTTTATTTATTTAACCATTGCCGTTACAATACAAGCAGAGAGCTAATAAAGATACAAATTTAACTTCATATCTATACCCTTGACTGAACCCCAAGGCAATACATACATATTATCTTGGCGTTATTTTTCCCAGCCAAGAACTCTCGGCTGCTGAACAGAGCAAACTATTTCAAAGAAACTTAACGAATGTCCAGCGCTTGCTATTTATTTTTTAGAATTGGGATTTCACACGAACAAGCAGCACATGAATATCTTAAACAAATCAGTATGCCCCTTTAATCACTACATACAGTTTCCCCCCTGTCGTAGCTTGGTAATAGGAGAATAAAGCAAGGATATGAAATTTAATGACAAATATGTTTAATAATAATATTCACACTTTATATAAAAAATTACATTATAATAATAATAATAAACACACACTTATAAAATACATGGCTATAATTAACATATGAAAATAGATCAGATATTAAAGTTCTTAAAGTCCTGTTGATAGAGTCCTATTTTATCAAATCATTAATTTTATATTTAGTTATGAATAGTAGACAAATGAAAATGCATGCATGCTTTTACCTAGGCTTTGTTGTAATTGTCCCATGGGTATTACTTCCGAGCACTCTTGATTAACCTCCTCAGTTTGTGGGGTTATTTCCGTTCCAGTTTTGCTTGTTGATTCCTTAGGTTCTCCATTAACTTCCTCAGTTTGTGGGGTTATTTTCATCCAGTTTGCTGGTTGATTCTTTAGGTTGAGTTTCAATTGACAGCTACAGAAGCAGCGGTCCCTCTAGCAGGTCAGGCAAAGATCTTACATTGCGAGTCATGAGATGGCTTGAATCCAAACCCATGTCCCTTTAACGCCACTAGCCATGCACTTCTTCCATTTTCTTTTAGCTGTTGCTTCTCTAAAGTCTCTACTAGCAAACTGGATGAAAATAACCCCACAAACTGAGGAAGTTAATGGAGAACCTAAGGAATCAACAAGCAAAACTGGAACGGAAATAACCCCACAAACTGAGGAGGTTAATCAAGAGTGCTCAGAAGAAATACCCATGGAACAATTACAACAAAGCCTAGGTAAAAGCATGCATGGATTTTCATTTGTCTACTATTCATAACTAAATATAAAATTAATGATTTGATAAAATAAAACTCTATCAACAGGACTTTAAGAACTTTAATATCTGATCTATTTTCATATGTTTATTATAGCCATGTATTTTATAAGTGTGTATTTATTATTATTATTATTATTATAATGTAATTTTTTATATAAAGTGTGAATATTATTATTAAACATATTTGTCATTAAATTTCGTATCCTTGCTTTATTCTCCTATCACTAAGCTACGACAGGGGGGAAACTGTAAGTAGTGATTAAAGGGGCATACTGATTTGTTTAAGATATTCATGTGCTGCTTGTTCGTGCGAAATGCCAATTCTAAAAAATAAATAGCAAGCGCTGGACATTCGTTAAGTTTCTTTGAAATAGTTTGCTCTGTTCAGCAGCTGAGAGTTCTTGGCTGGGAAAAATAACACCAAGATAATATGTATGTATTGCCTTGGGGTTCAGTCAAGGGTATAGATATGAAGTTAAATTTGTATCTGTATTAGCTCTCTGCTTGTATTGTAATGGCGATGGTTAAATAAATAAACAATCCATTATAGTTGGAAGCTAAGCCGGGATATTTCGGTTAGCAAAACTGTTAGTAAACAAATAAGAAATAAGAATAAGTAAAGTTGTAAAAAATAAATGTATAATAAATAAATAAATGAAAGGAAGAATCAAAGTTGTGAAAAAATAAAGTATAATAAATAAGTCTAAAATATAATTGAAAGTATTAAAGATTTAAATCAAATTAAGCAACCGTCCAAATAACCATTTCCGTTATAATTGGGGGCCAGTCCGGGATATTTTCACGTTTACAAGTTCAGCCAATTTGAGTATAACAAAATTAATAGTTTATGCAGTAATTAATAAACAAATCAAAAAATAGCTTGTTGGTAGACAAAGCAAGAAATAAAATAAATATTAGAGGGTAAAAGGAGAGAAAGAGAACGTGATTCAATTTGGGAAGTTAGGTTGTAAATTGGAGACAGTTGCGGAGGGGTCTTGAAGGCAGGCATGGGTGAGTGATGATTAGTGAGTGAGACGGGGAGAGCCGAACAAACGTACCTAGTGTCAGTGAAATATAAAGTTAGTAAAGTAATATAATCCTATAAGGATAAGGTTAGATAGTAAAGCTGTAGAATAAAATATAAGTGATTAATTAGTGTGTGTGTGTTAAATAAATTTGATGCACACCAGATCAAAATTAAAAATGGACGCTCTAGGGGGCGAAATAGGAAAACCCTCCGAAGAACTAATGGAACCGTCCGGAGAAATATCTAGTGATGGAGATATAGAAATTAGAAAGGGAATGGAGACAGGGGTTGATGATAAAAATAAAATGGAAAGCTATAATATAAGGGATATGTTCACGAAATTAATGGAAGGCCAGCAAAGGTTGTTTATGGAAATGAGGGAAATAGGTGAAAGAAATAGTAGGAAGATAGAAGAGTTGGACGAACGACTAAGTAAGAATTTTAACCAAAAATTTGAAGAAGTAAAGGATGAGATGGAGTATGTGAAGGCTAAGATGGAAACATTAGGCCAAGAAGTAGAAAATTTGAAAACAGAACAAGATGAGAAATTAGAGACTATAGCGGATGAAACTGAGAAAATCATAGAGAATATGAGAATAGGCGTCAATCAGTTAGCAGGAACAGTTGAGAAGATAGAAGTAAACGTAGGGGAAAGGGAAAATATGACAGAAGTAGCCAAGACTAATAATAAAGAGCAGAGAGGTGTGAGCGAATGCATGGATGCAGGCAGTGGAAATAACCCTGTGAATCCTGTTACAGTGAACCAGTTTTTAAAAATTTGAGTCTTCTCTGGTTACATTGGGGAAAGCCCAATGGAGCATCTTGGTAGCCTAGAGAGGTATTTCGCAGTAAACCGGCTGAGTGACGAGGCCATGATCGCCATTGCATGTAGTCATATTCAAGGTGCCGCACAATCTTGGTTGGATTCATTATTTAACGAACCAAATACGTTTATGGAGTACAAGGATGCCTTACTCGCCAGCTACTGGAGTGAAGATCATCAGGAAAATATTTTACATCGGACAACACAAGACAAATGGAGGCCTGGGGAGCCGTTCACCCCATTTTTCCGTCGCCAAGTGGAAAAGTTACGGGCGCTAACAGCCCATCCTTTGTCGGAGCGACAAATCATTCGGATAACAAGGCACAATTTTCCTCATAATATAGAACAGATGCTCATAGGCACTGAAAGGAAGACTGTCGAGCAGGTTGCTGAGTTGCTGAGTGCGTTCGACAGCACTAGGTCTAATTACAAGGCGGAGGATCAGGGATTTAAACCCCAGCCCAACGATCCGCACATCGTAAGAATGCAATACAATCCTCATCACAATTATTGGGAAGGAAGCCAGGCATTTCCTGATAGATCCGAAAGGGCTGAAATGTCCGAACAGACCGGAAGAAGTTCAGATCTCAATCATCCATATGAGCAAGCCGACTGTAGAGGACATCGAAACAGTGTTCCAGGTCCCAGCACAAGTGGATATAAATATAGTAGAAAAAATGATAAGAAGCCTCCAGACAAAAACTAATCTTAAAAGAAAATAAACGGACGGATAGGTCGGTTCAATCAAACGATAATGTAATGGGATCATGAAAAATAAAATTGTTTTTTTTTAAACGTATGACAGGTGGGGCAAATTGTCTCACGACAAATAATTAAAGTCACTATAATAAACAACAACAACAAAAAAGGGTAGTATTCACGGAGTGAAATTAATGATAAACTTAATGAGTGTTTAGGTGCAGTCAAGCACAGCAAGAGAAATGCAAATAAAAAAAAAAAAAAAAAGAAATCTATAAATAATTTATTCGTATCACAATCTGTCAATTATAAAGGCAGATAGAATTAACAATTAAATAGAAGTAAAAATAAAAATAAGAATCGTTTAGGCTCATTAAAGAGCCAGTTAATAATTAATAAAATAAATAAATGAATAGTAGTGATAATGTGTAAATGACAGATATCACTAGTAGGTGTATGAGGTTGCAGATTGAGGCATATATGTGTGTGTGTATGCATTATGTTTGGGTCGTATTTTGAGCTTGATTCAGCCGTCTCTTCGCACTTTAGATTCTCATGGCTCTCGATGGTTAAACTTTAAATGAAGTGCCAGTAAGAATCCTGGACTCATTATATAATAAGAATTAGTGTCTCAATATAATAAGAATTAGTGTCTCAAAATAAATGAATAAAGAAATAAGAATTATTGCCTCAAATAAAATAAATAAATAAATAAAGAATAAGAATTTGTTGTTTGCGCAAGATGAGCAGGCAGTAGAAATATCCTACTGTTCACATGCTTTAAACCCCTGTTATGTTTTTTTTTTGATAGAGTTAAGTTATGCCATGGTCTCGTATGTGTAGAGATTAAATTGGTTGATCAGCCAAAATCGATCAGAAAGAATTGTGTAGCTTTACCTAGCTGTCTCTCTGCAGTCATCCTCATCATCATTATCACTCATCATGACAGAGTGGGAAAGTATTAATAAAAGCAGAAGTAAGAGTTGAAAGCAAAGAATTAAAATAGGCTCTCATCTCAGAATAAGATTCGACCCGATTTTAATTCTCAAAAATGGGCGGAGTGTAATGTGACGACCACGTAAAGTCGTCGACACACATATATATTTATTAATAAAATTAGAAAGTAATAAAGGTGAAATAAATTAGCTAATAAATTTAAAAAAAAAAAAAGGACGGAAAAGAAAAAATTGAAATTCTAATGTCAAAATTACTGTGGATTTTGTAATAGTAAGAGAAGGGAAGGGGGGTGCATAAATAAAGAAATGCATCTATTTCTCTCTTGTAAGTCAAATGCTAGAAAGTTATTTTGTTTATTGTGGGAGAGGGGAAAAGGAAGCATAAAGAAATGCGTGTCTTCTCTCTCATTAAAAAAAAAAAACTATATAATAACAAATTAAAATAAAATGTAAAAAACAAATGTGAAAAAAAATGAATGAATTCTAAATTTAAATAAAATGTAATATGTGATATATAAAAGGAAAAACAATATGGCCATAGGTGTGAAAGTCTGTTGGACAAATGAAATTCCACGGACAAAGAAATGTTATCAATGGAAGATCTTTGCCTGATCTGTTAAATTAATTCGGACTTACATTCCAACAACTAATTAAATAAAGAAACATAATGATAAGAATTGGTTGGAAATCTAAGTCTTAATTAAAAAATTTTAAAAACAATGAACAAAAGAATGAGATTAAGAAAATTACAATTTTTGTCTGGCATTGCTAGTAGAGACTTTAGAGAAGCAACAGCTAAAATAAAATGGAAGAAGTGTGTGGCTAGTGGCATTAAAGGGACATGGGTTCGGATTCAAGCCGTCTCATCACTGACTCGCAATGTAAGATCTTTGCCTGACCTGCTAGAGGGTCTGCTGCTTCTGTAGCTGTCAATTGAAACTCAACCTAAAGAATCAACCAGCAAACTGGATGAAAATAACCCCACAAACTGAGGAGGTTAATCAAGAACCTAAGGAATCAACCAGCAAACTGGATGAAAATAACCCCACAAACTGAGGAGGTTAATCAAGAACGCTCAGGAGAAATACCCATGGGACAATTACAATAAAGCCTAGGTTAAAGCATGCATGCATTTTCATTTGTCTACTATTCATAACTAAATATAAAATTAATGATTTGATAAAATAGGACTCTATCAACAGGACTTTAAGAACTTTAATATCTGATCTATTTTCATATGTTATTATAACCATGTATTTATAAGTGTGTTTTTTGTTATTATTATTATTACGTATTTTTTTTTATATCAAGTGTGAGTATTAGTATTAAACATACTTATCATTAAATTTCGTGTCCTTGCTTTATTCTCCTATCACCAAGCTACGACAGGAAGGAAACTGTAATTAGTAATTAAAGGGTAATGCTGATTTTTTTAAAGGTATTCATGTGCTGCTTGTTCATGCGAATTCCCAATTATATAAAAATAAATAGCAAGCGCTGGACATTCTTTAGATTTCTTTGAAATAGTTTGCTCTGTTCACCAGCCGAGAGTTCTTGGCTGGGAAAAATAACGCCAAGATAATATGTATGTATTGCCTTGGGGTTCAGTCAAGGGTATAGATATGAAGTTAAATTTGTATCTGTATTAGCTCTCTGCTTGTACTGTAACGGCGATGGTTAAATAAATAAACAATCTATTACAGTTGGAAGCTAAGCCGGGATATTTCGGTTAGCAAAACTGTTAGTAAACAAATAAGAAATAAGATTAAGTAAAGTTGTAAAAAATAAATGTATAATAAATAGATAAATGAAAGGAAGAATCAAAGTTGTGAAAAAAATAAAGTATAATAAATAAGTCTAAAATATAATTGAAAGTATTAAAGATTTAAATCAAATCAAGCAACCATCCAAATAACCATTTCCATTATATATATATATATTGTAACGGAATAGCGTTACATAGGGTTTGAACCTAGGAAAGTTATATATATATTAACGACGAAATAAATGACGGGTACAAAACTTTTTAACAAAGCGATCTTGTTTTAAGAATAAACGAGAAACAGCCATGTCTAAAGCAGATCGCAGCTATACATGAGTACCTGTCAGATTTATTGAAATAAAATTAAAAGAGTTTTTATTTTTGAGGAATTAATTTATTTGTCAAGTTTGCTTTTTTTTGTCATTTCGTTTTAAAAGAAACAGGGAATGTTCGAGAACAAATTAGAAATTTTATTAAATCATTTTGAACAAAAGGGAAGGAAAAAAAAAAATAAGTAAATTAATTAATCTGTAATAGGTAAAAAAAATTCCAAGCGATCTAAAATATTTTGAATGGGGGGCAATTAGTAGAGTTAAATTTAGAGAAGTTGAAACAATAAGCAGGATGTATGTTGGTAAAGTCTAGATAACAATCCAAATTTAGAAGCAGAGGTGATAAAAAGTGTACACTGCTATTGTACTACTTAGACTTCTGACTCCGGCTAAAACAATATGTAAGAAAAATGGAAAAACTAAATTAAATTCCCACGTGGTGCAACTGTCACAGAAACTATTAAATAAAGAGGATCCTTGATTAGCAAATAAGAACTAATGACTCATGAGTGCATGATAGAGATTGGAGGAAAAATTCAAGGTGTCACGGCGGGAAAGAGGAGAGAAGAAAAAGGCAAGACGGAACCGAAAAAGGACACTAAATTGAAAGTTGTTGAAGGCGAAATCAAGTTGAATTGTAGCGGAAAGTATTATTAATTTTTTTTTTGCGGAGCTTCCGATTAAGTACTTGGACTTCCTAACCTACACTTGTGTAATATCGTAGCCGAAATGCGTTGCTGAATCCAAAATTCGCGGCTTGGCCGCCGAACCTTCGCACCTGGCACTGTTGATCGTCCTAGAATGCTCTCAACCTCAGAGAAAATGAACTCAAGGACCACACACACCCTGGAAGCCTCACCCAGAACCGACATGCGGAATTAATAAAATATCGCTCAGGATCCCATTACAGTATTCTCGTCCCACAGGTAGTTATTTTTAACATTTGCTTACACATTCATGCACCAGATAAATACTTTAAAGTGGAGAACGATTTACAAACATTAAGTATAAAATGATTAAATTGCTAATGACCAACCGAACCACTAAAGAACTCAACCAGTATAATATGTACAATTAATACTCAGCAAAGATCTATGTAAGTTAATATTCGCTTCCGTAATTGTGTTATCTAGACTTACTAAATTATATATCTGCATAATAATTTTATTTACCCAGTTTACAAATAAATCATTCACTTAATTAATGTTTCTTTTATTGATCGCTTGGAATTTCAAATGTATTTGACCAATGTTGAATGAGTGCGGAAGTGATCTATTTTATATAATTTGAATGGGTGCATTTAATATGTCAGTTAAGCGTTAAGTATATTTATAGCATTTATAATTGTCGTACCATTCTTAGGTTAAGGTTAAGTTTTGGGAGATTTATTCTGGGGGATATAGGGCGGGCCTAACCATGATAAAGGCATGTCAATAGTGTGTTAAGAGTAATGAGCGATATAGTTCGGAAATAGTGGCTGTGTTCATTTCTTGCTGTCCGCTGGAGCGATGCTTGGGCATGTTCTGTGATATAGTTGAGTGAGCGTGTGCACGTGCGTGGCGAGCTTGAAAAAGGTTCTCCTGGCGCCTATTACTCGGATTCAATCTGAATCTAGGTATGAAACAAATAAAACGTACGTGTATATGTGTTTGAAATTATTTTCACAAAACATTATGTAACCCCGGATGACAGAACACAGCGAGTTCGTAAAAAGGGAATCGTCAATAGAAAGCCAGTAGGAGAAATAGTGTCCACAGATATATAGACGAGGGTCCGGGTTACAATATATATATATATATATATTGTAGCCTTTTGGTTTATAGCATCTATAAACCAAATGTAATACAATGAAGTAATTGTGGAAATTTTTTTTTTTTGATGTAAGAAAAGTTAAGTTTTATTTGAGAAGGTAATGGCTATATAGCTCACAAGTAACATATATAGAGACAGTTTGTGTTTGTATAAAATGTCTATTACTAAAGAGTTGATGAGAATTAAGATTGAATTGATTGTCAGTAGCTTTAGATAACAGTTTCTTTCTAGAGAATAAGTTTAAAGTTATAGGGGATTATAGTGAATATTTATGTTTATGATTATCAGAAATTACAATTGATTTTATGCTTGTAATTATAAGAAATTATGATGGATATTTTATGTTCATATAATCTGAATAATCAGTTTTCTGTTTCATGTTCTGCACATGTATGTGTGTGTGATACAGATATATGAGTTTGATTTTTTTCTTTCCTTTATAGAAACTGACGTAATTTTTTTAAGTTATTAAAAATGTAACTCTAAATAAGAAATTATTTAGATCAAATAAATGTAACCTTTGTTTGACCAAAAGGTGTTAGTAAGCTTATGTTTTTAATTATATCTTCGTTGACTGATTTTCATAAATTGGTCACCAAAGTGTTAATTAAAGAGATCTGGTTTCAGATCAGACAAAGTTGTTAATCTAAACACTTAAGAAAGAGTCATTGTTCATTCTGAGTGGAGATTTTTTGATTAGACTTGAAGGAAAAACCACCTGTGGGGAGGAGAGGGAGTAGCATGTGTTTTTTCCTTCACTCTATAAAAGAGGTTGAGAAAAAGAAAAAAGGATATAGAGGAACTTTTTGCTAATTGAGAACAACGGGATAACTAAGAATTAATCTCCAAGTTTTTTTTAAAATTTTCTTTCTCAGAATTTAATAATGAAGTTAAGTTTTATAGTATACCAAAATATGAATTTCTAATTCATATATAGGTGGTGCATATCTCTTTTTCTCAAGTCAATTATGAATGAATCCGCTTTTAGTAAGACATTTTATACTAAATGCTACAACTTATCCATTCTGCTTATTAAAAATTCATTGAAGGAGAGAACTGTCAAAATTTTGTATGAAATTGAAACCCCAATTCAGATTATAATAATTATTTGGCTGTTTAAAATTCATTTAAAGAGACTGCAGCAAACTTCTGACAATGTTTAAAAAGTTAATTCATGTTTGCTAATCTGAAACTGCTTGTTGTATATGATTTGAACCTTCAAATGGAAAAGAAGAAAAGAAACCAAGGAATTCAAATCCAGAAAGAAAGTCATCAAATGGAAAGTAATCAACAGAACTCTTTTAAAATTTATTAATTCTCCTGTAGCTACACTTTTGATTTAAAATAACTCTCTACGTTTTTTATCTATCTTGATTCAAATGACTGTCTGTGCATTCTATACACATTTAATTCAAATAACTGTCTGATGTGCAATTATATAGCTATCTCAAGTAAAATGAACTGAATATATTAATTGATTGATGGTTAGTGGAAGGAAAAGACATTTAAAGAGACTATCTGTAATGTTGATATTTATTCTTTATTTTATTTCATTTATATAATATGTCATTTGTTTTTTTTTTTATATTTCATTTTGTTTATATGCTATGTCGCACTCTAATCACTAGATTATTTAATTTAATATTTTGTTTATGTTTCAAATGTTTGAAGGAAAGAGGGAAAATGATTTTGATACCATTTAAGTATAGATGCTCACATAAATTTAAATTTAAAAGTAAAGAGAGAAATGATATAAATATTTTTTTTTATTCTTAACAAAATTTTAATTTGTGCTTAATAGTAAATATGAAGAGTGAGAGGATGGTCATAAAACCCATAGTTATGCTCAAGTATTGTTGATCTGTTATTAATATAAATGTTAGGTATGTTGTTGGCTTGACTGTTTAAAATTGAAATAATTCATATATGCTTTGATTCGGGATTTGGTTAGTCTTTGTCATTTATCTAGGCTGTAATCGATATATATATATAATCGATATATATATATATATATATATATATATATATATATATATATATATGGCATATATAAAGCCATAAATGCTTGTCATTACTAACATAAAGTTATTCTACCACCCAATAGATGGGAAGTGGCTGTCTCATGATTTATATACCATGGCAGGTGGAGATGACTAAGTTTCACTCCATTTATTTGTTAAGATAGGGAATTATTAATAAAGTTACTGTTTAAGTGTAGAAAATGTTTTGTATGCCAATATAGAGAATAGGTGTTTAAGAGGAACTCTTTACACGTTTCTGGATCTTAAGAAAAGATCTCTCTCTCTCTCTGGCTCAAGCAAATAGGTTAAGTTTGAAGTTGATGTTGTTTTTTAATTTCCCTTACCAAGATGTGGCTGCGTGCGCGTTATAAATACTGCATGGTGATGTGTGATATGAAGAGAGTTTTCTTATGTGGGACAGAATACCTGAAAGGATAAGGATTCAGTCAGATGTATCTGTATGATGAAAAATGACAAAGATTTTAATTAATAAACTAACCGATCTGTGTTGATTTTTTTTGAATGATGGTAAATTGAGGTTGTGAAGCTGAGAGGACAAACTGACATATTAAGATATACAGTCAAAAATGTAAAGATCTGACAAGCATGAATGTAAAAGTGTGGGTTTTGAATTTAAACTCGTTTGCAAAATCAGTAGGGGATTTCTGTGGCATATTCTCCTTCTTCATTGGAAATGTGAAAATTATTGCTAGATAAAATGATTTAGAAATTTAACGTTATTTCACATTGTTAGTTAGAATAATTGAAGCGAATATATTATTTTGGAATAGTCCAATGGACAATGTTCACAATAAAAAGGGGGGAAATAGAAATTTATAGGTTTTTTTCTCTTTCAAGATATAAGTTTTCTTAAAGCTAAAATATACGGAATTCTGATTCCATGTGTGAGCGATCGTATTTATTATTATTATTAATTATTTATTTAATAAATGAATGGGTCAAAACAAGAAGTGAGTCATCCAGGAAATTAGTTAATTCAAACATGTATTCGAATAAGAGTCCTGAATAGATCAGAATCATATATTTGTGTGTAACAATATTATAATTTAGTGTGTTTTTATTTTAATTTTATTATTATTGTCAATGTAATAAAGTTTACTATTGTTATAAGATTACATTGTGTTTTGTGTTTTGGTGTTTCAAATATCTCCAGAATCTATATATCCAGCACCTATAGTTAAAGTAATATTAGTTCCTATTTAAATTTAATTATTTATTTTATAATGATGATTTATTTCCAAGATCGAGTTGCAGTAGTCATTATCATTCTGTTTCCATATTTGATTCACATAGTTAATTTTATATTTATACTTTGTTTCCACGATTGATTTACAGTGTTAATTTTACCTTGATTATTCCTATATTCGATTAATCTAATCCATTTTGTATAAGTCACTTTTATATAATTCATTTTAACATACTTTAGTTTCATCATTAATTTGCACAATCTGATTTATGATTTATTTCCGTAATTTACTTTCGTAAGTAAAATTTTGATTGATTTATCTGATTAATGTCCATGGTTTACTTCCATAGTTTACTTTAGCAAAATATGATAGGTTTAAAGTTATTGATTAAAATTTGGTCAATAAATTAGAAATAATAGAATAAAATGACAGGGAATAGTTGAGTTAAGTTTAATAAATTTAATCTTTTGATTCATTGTAATGTTGTGAATATTGGGAGCAGACATAAAATCCCTTTTCTGCCCTCGGTGTTTAGAGTGATTACCAATAGTAAATTCGTGTCAAATTTCAACTTAGCATATTTGGAATCATATCCATTACAATGTAATGGCTTATATGGGCACCTCTTGACAGATCTAGACCTTGAGAAAGAGCAGTTCAATTATTAATCTAAGAGCTAGTTTGGAAGTCAAGTAGCTTATTATAATAACATTATTATACAATTATAAAAGTAGGGATCATGAATTGATAGTTGATCAAAAGATCTATGTGTGTTAGAGAAATAAGATTAGGAATTCTCAGATTAGAGAACATAACACAGACATTCCGTGTTATATAATTGTAGCTATTGAAAGTGATAAATGCTGAGAACGAAAAATAAAGTAATGGAATTAAATGGGGAGGATTATTTGTGATAATCTTTATCTGGTACTAAATTAAATAATAATTTTATATTATGAACATCGATTATGAGTTCTCTGCATTCATTACTGATTTCTTTCCAGTTAGATATAAATGAGAACTGTGAATAGTATTTTCTGTAGTTACCACTCGAGATCAGATAATTATAATAAAGTTGTGGAAGAAAGTTGTCTCGTTATTATGAATTTTTATAATAAATTTATCATGAAATATTTGCATGACTCATCCGAGTTTGAAATTAAGACCACATAGATTAAATGGTTTTATCAATATTATTGTTATTATTATTTTTTGAGAGACAATTTAATTACTTTCTCCAGTATCTTCTATAGTCCTAAATATGGCTAATGATGATGATCTCTGGTGGGCATTACAATTTATAGCTGCAATTTGGCGCCCCCGGTATATTTAATCCTAAAGTATAAAATTCAATTGACTAGCTACTTGAAATAAATGAGAGTTTATTAAGATTAAATAAGTAAAAGAGTGCGCGGAGAAAGTTGAGGTGACAATATATATATATATATATAAAGAGAGAGAGGGTGAGATAAGAATTCCTGTATTTATTTGATAAAAATGATAAATTTTTAAAGACTTTAAATATATGAGATGTGAGATTCTTCTATAGATGAAGTTCTATATTTTGTGTTTATAGCAAACTGAAAATTGTTAATGTTGTCATAACACATTTATGATTAATTTTAAATGATGTTTGCAAATGAATGTAGATGATCATGCAGTATCTTAACTGTTTCTTTTTAAACTCTTAACTCATCTGTTATGAAAGTACAGTAAACTGGCAATATATTCTGTATACTTCAATTATATAATATCTAAAAAAATGTAAATAAACAAAAAAATCAGAAATTTTATAGCAGCAATTGTGTTTCTGTCATGGAATGCTATACATAATCAAGTTCAAAATAAAACATTAAAATTCATAAATTTAATAACTTAACAATGTAGGAGTAGTTACTTTTCCATCTCAAAGTAGATACATGATTGATCAGGTTTATTAATAATGTTTTTTTTTATTTGATGGTCTTTCAAAAATTTAATTTACAATATTTTGAATAATAAAATGTTTTATAATAAAATACTAAAAGTTTTATGAAATTTAAGAACATATGTCACCTCCTTCTTACATAAAATTAGAATCATATTTTCTTTTCCAAATAAAATACCAAATAATGAATAATATATGTAATCCATTCCGCACAAACGCCATAGGTATCATTATTTACTCTTGTCTACTTTGTCAGGGCATAGATAAATATATTTCTTAAATACTTACATATTAATTATTGGCATATGAGTACAACTGCCATTATTTATTGTACATTGTAATTCCTGTTCCAAAGACTAGAGAAAATTTATAATAATACGCATCATAAATATTTGAACAAATATTTGCTTATTATTAAATATTTTATATACATACTTGGTTTGATTGTTTATTATTTATTAATTAGTTTTAAATATTAATGCTCACTGCTTGCATTGGCAACCCAAATATACATATGTGAATTTATTCAGAAATATCTGTAGTCATTTTATCATACATCAGTTAGAGTCAAAAAAGTGGTCTCAGTAATCATCACATCCATTGAGCTAATTCATGGCACATAGTCTCATGTGCCATCAATAAGTGTTGTCCATTAGGTTTTGATATGAGCTCATGAATTGGGTTCGAATTCAGTTTGGTCTTTGATATAATTCTTTGGTTTGACTGGGTTTGAAGCCCGGTTTTGTGGGTTCAGGTCATGTTAAGTAGAAACTATCTTTTGACTGGTAGAATATATAATTATTAATATATATTTATATAGCTGTTATATATTATTTTTTTCCTTATTTATTATATAAAAGTACAGCATAATGGACTCCATTAATTTTCATTTTTGACAAAAATAACTTTTAATAATCTATAAATTGAAAGCTAAGAGGACTTAGGCATATGGGTCCTTTTTATAACTTCTCTTACTAATTGGATTAATTAATATAAGGAAATGGGTTTTAAATCCAATTTGTTTTTATGTTTGTATTCTTGGTACATAAATTGAAATGGTCTTAGTAAAGATTACATAAAGAGTTGATAAACAAGTGATGGGTCTATAATTGCAGATTTTATTTCCATCTTTCTTAAATAATAATATTATTAATGCATATTTTCAGTTAAGTAATACATTTTTAATATTTAGTCGTTTAGTATATTTCCAACAATTTCTTTATTTTATCATCTGATTTCTTAAGGTATCAATAATAATTCAATTAATTATTGAACTATTTACATTTTTCATAGATTTAATTGCATGTTTCATTTCTTTGTTTAAAAAAATTTGCATTTCAGAAGTCATTGTAGCTGTAGGAATTACTTGTAGTTCTTTGTAACATTCTTTTGTTTACTCCATGCTATCAATTCTTTTTTTTAGTAATAGTAATATCTTTTTTCTTATTGTCAAAATAACTTGTCTTTCAATACCAAGATATTTTATAGTTTTGAAATTTTTATTCTCTTCAATAATCTCCCTTACTAATTCATATATATGATTTTTAATCTCACTATTAAATAGTTTTATTAATATTTTATAGAATTCCAGATATTACTTTTTTTTAAATGGTTCATTTTTAAATATTTTAACATCTCTTCTTTAGGTAAAAATTTGTGAAGTGTTATCTTTTTGAATAGTTAATCTATGTTTCTGACCTTAATAGTGTAGAAACTATCTTCTTATTGAATATATTTGAATTTGACTTCGTAAGTCTGATACTTTAAAATAATTTTCAAGTTCTAATATAATATCATCAGAGTGTTTCTGGTTGTTTTTTTCTAATTTGCATTAATGCATATTTTATGTTTCTCTAATCAAAGATCATTTTATACTGAATATTATTTAGTAAATTACAATCTTGAAATATTTTCTGTTAGAAAATTAAATTAAATTTGTCTGTACTTTTATTTGGATTCTGCCATATTTATTTTCACTTTGACTTTCTTTCAAAAAAAAATTGTAATATACAATTTTTATTTATTTATAAATTTCACAAATTTATTTATTTTTTTATATTTATCTTCATAACAAAATTTGTATACAATATTTTCATCTTTCTATTGTTTTCTGATTATAATATTAAAATCTGTCATTATAATTTTAAAATACTGTTTGGTCTGATCAATATGATAATTTGCTACACAAAATTTAATGATATTCCAGTATTCCATTTAAATTGCACATTTTTTCCAATTCATGTAATCATTACAGTTGTAGATCGTTAATACAAAATCAAAAAAATAATAGCCTAGATTCATAATTACAAAATTCTTTAATACCTTTGCCTTCAGTCATTAATTACTGTTTTAGCTGATGATTTTATATTTTCCTAGAAATTAGATCTATAAAAAAAGAATTATTACTTACACACATACGCATACATTCAAGTTGCCTTTAAGAAACCCAACTATAATACATATCATTGGTCTTATCTCAAAAGATAAAATTCACTGAATTAATCACATAATAATAACAACTGCAATGACTTTTTGAAGCATTGCACCATAATACAAAGGTGTTTTCATTTATAATCAACACATTGATATTTATATTTCCAACTATGTATTATAATAAGTTCTTTACTCTCTGGTTAAAAGTAGATTGATTTACATATCGTAACTGGATAACTTAACTATTGAGGATAGAAGGGTAAGCTTATTTCTTTAATTAACATATAATATTTTAAACTCCACATTGGTTTGAATTTCGAGTTATATATATATATAGTAGGAAAATACAACAGATTATATGATTATATATTAAATAAAATTTAGAAATTAATACTGTTAACTTCGAGAATAGTTACATTCAACTATAGAGAGGTAAAAAAAAGTGTTTTAAAAATATTATGATATTGAGCCAAATTATAACATATGTCAAGTGCTTCCATCAACATCTGTGTTAGGAGCAGTAATCATCTTACGTCACTTCAGGATCATTTATTTTAATTGAGTAATTAATGACTATTAGATGGTAACACCGATCATATCACTACATAGTATAAATGTTTTTTTCTAAAAATAAAAAACATCCAAATATAAGACTAAAGTTTTAAACTTGTCTTTATTTTCTCATACGATAAAATAATTAAATAATTATTTGAATGCTTGTAAAGATCTTTGACAAAAATAATTCATACTATGTTTAATAAAATAAATATTTGCAAAAGTTTTTATGAGATAAAATTTTAATTATATATATATATGTAGACAATGCACGCACATAAGAAAAATTAAAGCGAATCAGAATGTTTACAAAGCACTTATGAACAGTTTTCAAACTAACCACTAATTTACATCATCTAGCATTTAAATTAAGCAATAGTAAATAAGTATCAAAAGTGATTTAAAATTAGAATTAAAAGAGAAGCTTCATGAAGGAAGGGAAATTAATGAAAAAAGAAAGATGTCAAATGAACTAAAATAAATTTGATGCCAGAATAAAAAATTGTCTTAGCAGAAATCTTAGCAAATATTTAATTAAAATGTAAAAAAAAACTAATTAAAAATATGAGAATTTTTAATATTATCATATTTATAAATAAAATTTAATTTTAAAATCGTTTATTGCTTGTGTGGTCATCTACATATGCACTGCATTTATATTTTATATTATTAATTAATCTTTAAAAACACTGTTGTCATTCATAGCTAGTTGGACAATGCCCATCTCTCCTCCCTATTTAGTTTGGCTGATATTTTAGAATATAAGCATCTATATAAGCAATATGTTTTCTCCATATATTTTATTTTAAATTTCTATGTCAGTTATTAAAAATTTTTGGATGTCAAGGAAAGTAATGTTCTGTTTTGTTTTATTTTTTTGGTGATGACTCATATATTACAAATCATTGAAGGCATTACATATTAGCTAAATACCAATACATTACATATAACATTCACTATAAATTATCCAGGCTTCCATTATATTTATAACAATTAAGTGCATGAAATTCGTTTTGCTTACATTGTCATATTTTCAAAGAAGAGATTGAAGCTTTTATTGTAGTTAAAAGATGAATTCTAAAATACTTTATGCTAACCTTGTCAAAAAATATTTACCATTAGCACATTATTAAGTTTCTGATTTTAGGATGTGATTCAATAAATAAAATTAAGAAGTTTAAAATCTTAGCATATTTGGATAGTATAAAAAATAAGATAGATGTTGAATGTGTATATGTAAATCAAATACTCCTCATTGATGAAGACTAATAATCAATAAATAATTTAGTGACTATAGCTGAAAATTATTAATTACTCAATTTTTAATAAATGACTGAAATAAAGTAAGGTGCTGACTACTCCTAATACAGATGTTGATAGATGCATTTAATGTATTATACAATTTTCTCAATATCATAATACTTTGGAAATGACATCTTTTTATATCTCTGTAGTAGAAGTATTAATATTATGTAAAAAGTTTGAAATTAAAAGCATTAATCTCTAAATTTTCTTAAATGTAAAATCAAATGGTCTGCTTCTTGAAAGCTCATATGGTAGTTTGCAAGTGATGAATTAAGCACAACAACTTCATTCCAATCACTAAATTAAAATGTTTTTGTTCTTTCCTTAGCTGAGTATTGATCCAAATATTTATAACTGAGCCTCCACTCTCACTGCAGTAAACTAACTAACTACATTGACCACATATTTACAATTTTAAAATCAAAGCAATAATATTCACAGCAAAATTTCTAACACTTTAAAAAAATTTAAAAAGAGTTCTAATAGATATTATTTAGCTAAAAAATAAAAATAAATAAAATTAATTCTAAAAATACAATGCTGCATGTTTTCATATTAGTAAATGTAGTGATTTCATTAAACTTCTAATGTTAAAAAAAAAAAAAAATAGCAAATATGCCAGAAGTTTCACACAAAAACACCAAATAACAAAAACTTTCTGAGTCATTTTCAAAATATATAGTGGATAAATTGATAAGACTAATACTTCTTCAAAAATGATTTAAGATTAAGTGTTTATATGTTCATTATAGACCAAGGTTAGTGAATAATGGAAAAAACTAATTATGACCAGAAAAATATAGACTTTCTTTAAAATATATCATTAAGAATTGTTTTCCATTTACATTTTTAATATGCACAAGAGATTTGTTTCAATGTTTTCATGTCATTTACAAAAATATATGCAATAACAAGAAATAATAATTAAATTTTAACTATGTATAGCATTGAGTAATTAATATTCCAAATTTACTCATTTTGACAATATTATAAGGTTAAATTCACAAATAACCATGCCTTCTTCGTTTTTTCTCTTAATAACCTCTTTCTCATCTCATATTTTATGGTTATTATCAAAATAAATGTATATTAATAAAATTGTGACAACATACCAAAGAAATATATACTAATTGCAAAATATCTGGATTAAGAAATTAATTACAGAATATTAATATAATCTATGTTCTTTAATACTGTTTACAATGCTTTTTTACAACCCACTAACTATATTTCACAATGAATTTTAGTACATCTATATATAATTTATTACATTAAAATATAATATTGATATCATCAATGTTCTTTATTACTTTTTAAAATACTTTTTTATAACTCACTATTGATGTTTTTGATTGCCCTAGCAATCTTCTTCAGAACTATAACAAACACAATACAAATACATGAATACAAATATACATAAACATATAATTTTACACTTTATATATATACATATCTCATAACCATTATTTATGTACCCACATATATCTTTATATACCTCTCTATATAATTATTTTTTATATATTGTACATTTTAATCTTTTTAATATTCTATATTAATCAATAATTCCTATATTCATATATATATATATGATTTTATTTCATTTATTTTTTATTTTACTTTTATTAATTTTTTTAATATTTAACTCTAACATTATATATTCATACTTTTATATTCTACATTATTATTATTATTCAATATGTATAATTTTCTTTAATCTATAATATTATTTTTTAACATATTTTTATACCTAACTTCTATTTATATTTCCTAATCATAACTGTTAAATTCAAACTTTTATATTTTACAGTTATATTTTAGTAGTTCCCTCTTTCAATTTTTTATATAATTAAATCTTTTTTTTTTTACTTTTTTATGTCAAAATATTTTTAGACCCAAATCTCTATTTAATACTGCCTTAATATTATTAATATAAATAGCTTCTATTATTTTTTATCCCTTTTATTATTTGTTAATTGTATTACCTTTATGCAATCCTTTCCAAATTCATGCCCTGTTTCTAATGTATGTAAATATATTGACAAATTTTTATTATATTTATGTTGTAATAGTCTTCTATATATTGAATTCTTTGTTTTTCCTGCATAATTTACTTTTATATTATTTGTTTGACACATTTTGCAATTAATTTCATTTATTTCATTGTCTGAATTATATTATAATTATTAATATACGTACTTAATTTCTAAAATACTAATCATATTTTTTCTCTTTTTATTAACTATTCTAATATTTATTATATTAATTTTTTTATTAATTTTATCTACAACTTTATATATATTCTTAACTACACAGTTATTTCCTGTCTTTATACCTGTATAATTAACTTTATCTACATTATTATTACTACTTTTTTCTTATTTTCTATTAATCTAATATTATCATTTATAAATTTATTTGGATAATCATTATTTATAAATTCTTTTTTTTTATTAAACCTATTTGTTTAAGATAATCTTCTTTACTTGAACAATAATTTACTCTCTATGAATTCTAGAATTTATTGTATTTATTTTAAATTTGTATTTGAGTGGCAATTAGTTATATTATTATCTATATTACTTTTCTTATGAGTTGATGTCTCAATCATACATTTCAATTCTTTATTTACCTCAATCAACTTTATATCTACATATGTCAGTGTATTATTATCTTCTTTTTCTACAGAAAATTTATTATTTTTATCCATCTTATTAATATTTTCTATAGTAAATTTAATATTTTTATCCATCTTATTAATATCATCTATAAATAAATCTATCTGTCTTTGTGTTTTATTAAATATCAATAAATAATCACCTACAAAACTTCTCCAAATTATTTATATAAATATTACTCAACGTTACATTTAATGCTCCTCCTATTAGTAAACCTTCTTTTTTGTTCGTAAACCCTATCATTAAATTGAAACGTTATTTCTTTACAACCCATTTCTATAATCTCCTTTGATTGTTTTATTGGTATATTTATTTCTTTATTATTATCCTTTTTATATCTATTAATTATTATATCTGTCTGTTTTCTCCACATTAATATTTTTTTTACATTGATACAATGTCCATTTTAATCACTGTTAAATTATAATTACTATATTTACTTATTACATTTTTAATTTCACTTATTTTTATATATGATTTACATGTAGTATTAATATATTTCTTTAACACTTTATTTTCCAACCATTTAGATACTTTATCATAATATGAATTACTACTATTAATAATTGGCTTCTTTAAAAATATTAGTTGCTTCATAAATTTTAAATGCTATACAATCCTTTATAGTTAAGTAATCAAATATATTATAATCAATTATATACTTTTTATAAAAGTCTCTTATGATTGCATATACTCTCACATTCAATAAATTAGAATCATGTTATTTAATTCTCCCAAATATATTGTTTCAACATATTCATTTTTTCTATATAATCCTCTTTATTTATCATTACCAATTTATTCCTTTTATCTGACTTTGTAAAAACTATCATCATCCTTATTAATTCTTTTATTTTGATGTTTTTTCTTTATTCTATAAATCATATCATCAACTTCAATATTAAATTCTTTTATCCATATTTTATCTTTATTCCTAATAATTTTATTACTATCTATATTCTGATAATAATAGATTTTGTAATTCTTCTCTACATACTTCTGTGCTATTTTCAGTTTAATGTTCTCAATTCTATTATATCATTATTACCGTTATATCCATATGATACATATTTAATCCCTTTACTTATAATTTTCTTTTCTTTTTTTTTTTGTTAATTCTATACATGTCATATTATAAATTTTACCCTTATAATTATTCACTTTCTTCTCATCTGTCTTTAGTCCTTTTTCTTCTTTCAACCTCATTATTTTCTTATTATGTCTATTCCCTGTATCATTTATCAATATATTTTTTTAACCTACATAATTCTCTTAAAAAATTATTTTTCCTTAGTACATAATCCTCCTATTATAGAAGGATTAGGAAAGAGGGTATTAAAAGTATTTATTATTAATAATTATAATATAAAACAAAGGTTATATAAAGATATTTTAAATATTTAATCAATACTAACAAGTAAAATAACAAAGGAAAAAGAAATTTTTTTTAGAGAATTATATAGGTTAAAAAAGATATTGATAAATAAGGATACAGAGAATAAATATAATAAGAAAATAAGGAGGTTAAAAGAGGAAAAAGGACTAAAGAAAGATGACAAGAAAATGAATAATTATAAGGGTAAAATTTATAATATGACACGTATAGAATTAACAGAAAAAGAAAAGGATAATATAAGTAAAGGGATTACATATGTACTATATGGATATAATGATAGTAATGATATAATAGAATTGAGAACATTAAAAAAATAGCACAGACATCAATTATTATCAGAATATAGATAGTAATAAAATTATTAGTAATAAAGATAAAATATGGATAAAATAATTTAATAATGAAATAGTCAATGTGATTTATAGAATAAAGAAGAAACAAAAAATCAAGAAATTAATAAGGATGATGATGTTGTTTAAATAAAGAATATTAAAGAAATAAAGAATAAATATAAGGCTAAAATTCTTTCTGACAAAGACAGATAAAGGGAATAAATTGGTAATGATAAATAAATAGGATTATATATAAAAATAAATAATATGTTAAAAGACAATAAATTTGGAAGAATTAAAAAAGATGATACTAAATTATTGAATGTAAGAGTATATTCAATAATAAAAGACTTTTCTAAAAAGGATATATTTGATTATCATACATTTGATTATTTAGCAGTAAAAGATTGTATAGCAGCTAAAATTTATGAAGCCCCTAAAATGTTTAAAGAAATTGCACCATTAAGACCAGTTATTAATGGTAGTAGTTCATATTATGATAAAGTATCTAAATGGTTGGCAAATAAGGTGTTAAAGAAATCTATTAATACTACGTGTAAATCATATATAAAAAATAAGTTTTAATAAGTGAAATTAAAAATGTAATAAATAAATATAGTAATTATAATTTAATGATTAAAATGGATATTGTATCAATGTAAAAAATATTAATGTGGAGAAAGCAATAGATATAGTAATTAATAGATGTAAAAAGGATAATAATGAAGAAATAAATACACATATAAAACAATTATAGAAGATTATACAAATATGTTGTAAGGAAATAACATTTCAATTTAATGATAGGTTTTATAAACAAAAAGGTTTACTTGTAGGAGGAACATTAAGTGGAGTATTGGGTAACATTTATATGGAAGAATTTGACAAGTTAATGTTAGTGAATACTAATGCTCCAATATTTATTAAAAGATATATAGATTATTATTTACTGACATTTAATAAAACACAAAGACAGATAGATTTATTTATAGAAGATATTAATAAGATGGATAAAAATATTAAATTTACTATAGAAAAAGAAGAGAATCATTTACTGACATGTTTAGATCTAAAGTTGATTAAATCAAATGAAGAAGGAAATACAGGATTGAAATATCCATTCAAAAAAAAGTACTATAGATAATAATATAATTAATTGGCACTGAAATACAAATAAAATAAATACAATACATTCTAGAATTCACAGAGGAGTAAATTATTGTTCAAAAAAAATATGTTAAACAAATAGGTTCAATAAAAAAGGAATTTATAAATAATGATTATAGCCTAAAAACGATTTACTCGCTGACGAAGAAGCTTCCAAATAAACAAAACAAATTTTGCTTAAAACTATTAAATGGGCCAAGCGCTTTCGAGGTTTGCCCTCATATTCATGGCCGACGAAAGTAATAAATCTTTACGTAGTGTTATTAAATAACAAATATGCAAATGTAAATGCAAATCAGTTTGACCATTTTTTTGAAATGGAAAGACACGTGTCGCGTCTATTGATAGAATTGTTGTCGCAAACAATAAAGTACGCCTCTTTGATCTTTCTTTTACAGTCGTTGGTTTCAGGGCATACAATCCTGGGGTTGCCTGGTTCGAACACATGGCCAGTCTGCTTTTCATGTTCCAGAAATGTTGAAAAGTTATCGCTGTTCTTTTTTGCTCTTCTATAGGTATACAAGTGTTGAGCAGCTCTGTTGTGAACAGTGGCCTTAGTTTCCCCATAGTATATGGCTTTGTATCCGGCCTGTGGACATGACATGCTGTAAATCACCTGGGGTGTTTGAGATGGGTCTGTTCTATCCTTTGAATTATTAATGAGTCTGTTAGAATTAGGGGGAGTACGAAAACCAACCTTAAATTCCCCAGTTAAAGGCTTTATTATCTGTTGTGATACTTTGGGAATATAAGGGAGTGTAATTTGAGGCTTATCCTTATTTTTGTGGTTAGCTATTAGTTTACTGTGAAATTGCTTAATTTTCCTTGCAATTGATCTGTAGCTGAAACCTACGCTAAGCAAATCTTTTATATAAATTGTGATGTTGGTCTTTCTATCGGCTTCAAATTTACATAAATTTTGATTTCTAAATAAAAACGCATTGAGCCCTGTGAATTTATGTGCAGTAGGTGATATGGATTTCGGGTGAGTAAAGCCTCGGATCTCAAGGGGTTTAACTATCATACTATAATGCAGATCTCTGTTTTCTCTATGGACCAGCAAATCCAAATATTTAAGCTTCTGCCCTTCATTCTCCCAAGTGGTGTTTATGATCAATTTAGATTGTAGTTGTAATTCATTTTGAATATTGACAATTACATTTTTTGGCGCTGCCATAAATACATAGTCTACATAGCGCACGTAAATTAATCCAGCAACGTTAGCAGTGTGTTTAACAATGGTATGTTTTTCAAAAAAGTTTAAGAAGATGCTGGATATTATTCCACTTAGGGGAAGACCCATAGGCCAACCTTCTTTGATATATTACCAACGACCCTCAAAAGTTGTAAAGATGTTATGCAAATAAATTTATAAATGATAATATTAGATTAATAGAAAATATAATAGAGATATAGAAAATATGATAGATTATTGAAGTGGTCAAACTGAAAGCCAGATTGAGCTTCAGGTGCCACACAACATATCACCACCAGATAGGGTTCAAACCTTACCTTCTATGCAGATACCCATACTCACATCTTCCAAAAGAATTTTTTATTATTTTATCATATATTATCATTAAAAATAGAAAAGGCATATAAATAACCCATTTAGTAAAGGCAATAACTGTATAATACAGTTGTTGCTTAAAAGTCATGTATGTGCGGTGAATTGTATATATGTAGTAGGTGAGGAAAAATATTATTAAACCAAACATTTTTCATTATTATTATTTATTATATTGATATTTACCATTTTCTCATATGTTAATGTATATATCAGTAAAAAGATGATGCAATCTTTTTGAATATTCTTGAACAAATTTAAAGTAATTTAATATAGCAATCTATTAATGGTATTTGGAAAGAAAAATTATATAAAAACAATGTATAAACCATTAATGGAAATTTTATCTATTTGAAATCTGTTTCTAAAAGCTAAAAATAGATTTTAAACAATCAATCAAAATATATCAGGCTGATTGCATTTTTTTTTACGAATATCTGTTCATAATCCTAGGACAGTAGCTGTATTTTACAATGCCTCAGGTAATATTGTTCAAAAGCATTTCTGAAACATCACAAAGGAGTATAAAAAGGACTACAATTTAATACAGAAACATCAGAGAGTTATATTTTGAATCAATAGCTTACCTAGTGCACACCAGCCAAAATTGCAATATGACGTTTACCGAGTAGAGGGGAGAAATGCACCATTCCCAGTCATTCCAAAACTATCTCAAAATTGCTGGCCTATGCTTGTAAATAAAAGAACTAATATAACTATGCTTAAAGAATGAATCATGGAGTAATGCTACCTGAACTGCAGAGAGGAAAATGAAATACATTTAGGTCCCAAGATGAGCCACATTGGAGTGTTGTGGACCCATCAATCAACAAGAAACTCAGCAAGAGTAGAAGGTAATAATGCAATGCCACCATTAAAGACTTTATGAGGCCTCCCTAGTAATCTAAAAAGTTCTTTTAAAATGTAGATGTATTAACAATCATAATTTAATCTAAAAATTGGGACTTAGACCATTCATTAAAACCTCTTATAATATTATATTATTTGGTTCACTTTCTTTCTGATTATGTATGAACTCATAAAATTCTTTTGTAATGTGCTTCGTAAACTAATCTGATTTTTCTAATTTGGTGTGGCAATTATTTTATCATTTAATATTGTATGTATATCTCATATTTTGTCTTAAACTAAAAGTAGTATGCCAATATGCCAATAAAAACAAACCAACCTTGCAAGTCCACTTACTTTAGTTCAGATACCCATCATTGTTGGGAAGCACTAACCAATTAATTGTTATATTTTTAATCATAGGCACTTGCCAGATTGGGGAGATGTTTGAGTATATATTCTAATTATCTGTCAGTGACAAGGTGGAAACAAATCCACTTTCATTTAAATATTATAATAAATGATTTAAATTATTATTACTATAAATTCTTAGTGATATTTAAAACTTCCAAAATGGTGGTTCATTAATTATTTAATTACAATTTATTACCCTCATTTGATTTCAATGGCCACCACCCAATGATTGTATGTAATATTTAATAGGTCATTCTAAATCTGTTAAAGCGCCCCTCTTATCGTAGTATTATAGTTTTGTTTAATGTGTGTGTGAGTTATATGTATGTAATAAATGAAAAGGGGGTCTTAGCTACTTTAATCTAGATTTTATGGTATTAAAATTAAACCTTTTAATTCAGGTTCAGAAACTAGATCAAACCATTATGTGTGATATTTTTGGATATTATAGTCTGTAATTAAAATAATGCTAGTAGTAACTATTAGTATAAGCATTGCCAGCTTCGCCTTATAATTTATTTTTTTGTTAAACATCACTTTATCATATGGGTGTGTCAGAAATCCGAGCCCCACATCTCTTCACATGTAGTTCCGAAAACTGTTAGCCTGCATAGTGGTAGCTTTGCATGGGATGACCCTAGGACAGCTGGCCCATAGCATCTCCATCCAGGTTCCTCTTCAAACAAGCCAATTCTGTGGTAGATGGGTAAAGAAAATTGGTTTATTATTATTATTGTGTTTTTTAAAATGATGAAGCATTTCATTGAACTCCTAAAGTCGGATCAAAATTATGGATTGGTATTATGCTGGTACCATTATTGTTATTTTCTAATTAAGTATAATAACTGAACTCATCCTCTCTTTCTAAGTGATTTCTTTTTCTTTCATGCATCACTCATCAAGCGTATCTTATCTACATTGAAAATAAATGTTTCCCACTTACATTATGACTAATTTTTTACATATGTTAAGCATTATGAATTATTTGTCTCTCAATAAAATGTAATGAAAACAGTAAAATTCACTTAACAGTTAATAAAATGATATGTAATCGACTTCTAAAAAATGATAAAGTGTTGTCAATGATAAACATTAAAGGTGTGTCATATGATTGTGTGTACCTTTATATAATAGTGTTAATACTATTGTTTACCTCTCTTATAAGTACCTCATTATTGGCATTTAAATTAAACTGCACCAGAACTAATGTATTTGAAAATGCATGTATATTCATGCTAGGGTGTAAAATAAAATACATCAAATAATATGAAATGTAACATGAGGCTTATAATAATTAACAGGGAATCAATATGTACAAATGTGAATTGTATTTATTGTATGATTATTGTTATTAAATTATATTTTGAATTCGATCAATTGTTTAGAATCATTGCCTATTATTGATATTGATATTTCAATACACCTGGGTCTCTTTTTACGTGGACTTATTTAACATGATTTTGAAGTGACGCAATTTGTGTTTCACTGGAAGTCGATTTCCGATAATGCGCTATTACTTTAAATAATAAATTTTGCGCAATTACGTTATATTGAAAGTAATAACACATTATTGGAATTCAACTTTCGTCTTAGTAATTTCAATATTTTCAGTGCTTTATAATAGTAAGATTTTATGCAACAATGAAATTAAAATCATGATTTCCACATTTTATGTATACACATATTAAATTTTACAAGATTATAATGTGAATTTGTTCAAACATTATGTATGTTAATTTTGCATTTTAAATCACATTCTGTTTTTGCTTTTTAAAAAAGAATGTAATCAATTATTATTTTCTTATTAATGACACTAATCATTAACATGCTCTTAAATTCCAATGAGAGCTAAATGGTTGTATGTCTGGAAATCGAGAGCTTCGTAAACAATTAATAAACTCATCGTCTCAAAGATTAATTACTAATTACATTGTCACCAGAAAATCATAATAATTAAAACGTGTATAAAAAAAATGTAAATTACTGTACTGTAAATTATGCATAAAAATATATTATTTTGAATAAAATTAAATATTATAGTTAAAAAAAGTTTGTCTTGTATCAATTTTTTTCAAATTTGAAATTTTTTATTAGTCATATTTTATTTCCTTATTTTTTTTCTGCACGAATTTTAAAGTAATTTTACATTGGTGCTTTGCTTTTACACGAATTTTGAAAAATCACAGACCACACACCCCCCTTTTCAATGTAAGTTACATCTATTTTTGTGCAATTTCGTTTGCATGTGTTTTCTGAGAAACCTATCTATCGTGTAAAATGAGACCCAGGTGTACTCAATTTATAGATTTTTTTTTATTTTGTCTTACAAAATCAATATGGCTAGTTCTAAGATCTCATAATTATATATTGCATGATAGGATAGGTCTTGAGTCTTTCCATATGGGTAGATTCATGTAAGCATGATTGTATCAATGGGTTTGCCATGGTGTCAATGTTCAATCACTCTGCTTGTATCTCCACCATGCTTCTGGCCAGGAAGGATAAATTGGATTGGTTATCATCAGAATTGATGCTCAAAAGTTGATAGGTCTGGAAGATGTGTAAAGAGGGCAGGGTTCATGAGTTCTCCAGACACAGGTATCTTGAGCATGAATGGGTTTGAGATATTTTTGCTCAGATTCTAGATCTTGTCTCACGAACATACAAATATGACCAGTACATGTTTTTTTTCCCTGGTTTGGCCCACAACATGGGTTTTATGAATATTTACATACCCTGAGTAGATTATATAAAAATTTTCAACCCTATGTAATAACAATATTCTGTATTGTATCACAAACCTACACATATGGCACAAACTAAACAAACATATGTGTATGTATACAATGTTGTGTATTGTTATATAAGCGGATCGTCTAGCTAATTATTAGGTATATGAGTTTAAATAATATAATGCAAGAATGACCACAAATACATTAAAAATTTTGTCAACAGGTGGTAGATCAAAGTAACAGAATATTGTAAGCAATGATTCAAATTTGAAAAGTGAGTGATATAAAGAATTATTCCTCAGGTATTATGTATGTATATTCCTGCTGAGTTATGATGATATATTAATCAATAATTTATGAGCCTGTTTCAGGTGCAAAGGAACAACCAAAAACAAAAAGCCAAGAAAGAAAAAGAGGTCATATGTAGAGAATAGTAATAAAAAAAATTTTTGATTGAAAATTAATACAACATATATTAGCAACATAGGATAATATCAGATAGTCTTATAAATAGAAGTAATGCAAGATAGCATAATAAAGGAGACAGGACAAGCATATGAAGGGTTTTGAAAGTGAAGTAGCATGATGAGAGGCAGGAGATTACTGAATGGATTGGGGGAAAGTGTATATCCCATTAAGAAAAAGAAAAAAAAACATTTTTTTAGAAAAATAACAAAACAATGGATTGTCAGAAAAGAGAGGATGTGGATAGTGAAAAACCTGAAATTGAAGATGCCGAGGAAATAGAACAACGGAAGGACAATAGCAGCATGAGGTGTGATCAAGAATCATTAAATAAAATAAACTCTCTGGGAACACCTACCCTAGAAATTGCAATCAAGAAACCAAGGATGCTACTACATAATTTGGATTTAAGACCAAAGATGACAGAAGTGGATCAAACATTGGCAGCAATGGTGCACAGCTTGAAACAAAGGTTGATAGAAGAAATAAGACAAGAACTCAAAAAACACATTGAAATAACAAAAAAGGAATCAAAATTTGAATTGGAAGAAGCAATGGAAAGCCTGCATAGGGAAATGGAACAGATGAAAACTGCATGGGAACAAACTTATAGTGGCAGGAAAGGACTGGAAACAGAGGACCACCAAATCCATAAGAGCTCAGAACCAATGCAAATACCACAGCATGAAGAGAGTGAGGATTGGAAAAAAGAAGTCACAATCAGCTACCATAATAAAAAGACAAACCACTGTTGAGATCATTCAAGATGCAGAACAGCCTATCAGCCAGAAGAGGCAATCTGGTATTGCATGCTTTATGCAAGTACAAATTTTCAAGGAAGAACCTGAAGAAAATCCACAGGAACACTTGGACAATTTGATAGAATTATTTTTCTTTTATCCATTCAACCATGAAGAACAGGTAGCCATTGCAAGCCATTATCTCAAGAAGAGTACAAAGGACTGGTGTTACTCGAAGAAAAGAAGACCTACCACATTCAGAGATTATGAGTTAGTTGTTTTTTATATCTATTTTAATTCTCTATAATTTTTTGATAACTTTTCCTTTAATGTCTTTTGTCCTTGATGATAATCTGTTTTGACATTCTTGGCTTTTATATTTTTTTTTCAGGAGATATTACTATTCTACTAGTCTTTTTATTTCACTCATTTTAAAACTTAATTTTAACTTTATATGAACCATAAAATTTATGACTTGGATTATATCTTTTTTAATTTAATTGCTTTTTATTCACTTTTATTATACCCTTTTCATTTGATCCAACTTTTGGTCCATTATTTTAGCTATTTTTGTTCCATTTTTGCTTCCTTGTTTTCATATCTTCTTTCATTTCTTGATTTCTCTTGGCTATTTTATTTTCCATTCTTCCCATCTTTTAGTTTATTTGAAATATAATTTATTGGCCTAATATATCTTGGCTATCTTATTTTCCATTCTTCCCATCTTTTAGTTTATTTGAATAATTTCTATTATAATTTATTAGCCTAAAGACTTTATTTCTTCCATAATTTCTGAGTTAACTGGTATGGTTTGTTGACATTTTATCTGAGTCTTTCATTTTATAATTGTTAACTCCATCTCTACCATACTATTATACTTAATATAGTCAAATTTTTCTTTTTTGTAGTAAAGTTTTATATCACATTTAATTATTCTTATATAGACTCATCTTCATAAATTAATTATATAAGTCTATATAATTAATAATTTATTTCATATAATTAAAATTTATATTTGGTGCACTCTTCTAATTTAATTTATATAGTTTATTATAATCTCTTAATTTTTCTTCTCACATGAATATTGGAAAATCATATAACATATGAAAAATATATGTAAGGTAAAACAAATTGTTGTATGAAAGTATATTTGAGTATGCAAAATAAAAAATTCAAAAGAAATTATAAGTATTTAGTTTATTTAGTAATCCTCTTGTATGAGGTAGTAGCAGACATTAATAAGTAGTTTAGGTATTGGATTTGGTAAAAAAAAGTTTAATTTGGTTGATGTTAGGAAAATGGGAATCCTTATTTAAAGATCATCTTCCTATATAAAAAATTAAAAAATCTAAAACAAAGCTGATCTAAAACGTCCTAATTCATAAAATCTTGTTAATTGCCATGCTTGATGGTTTTTGTTTCAAAAACACAAGTACCTGGTGAGACTTTTTAAAATTATATATATATTATATTACTAGAGCTAAAAAAATTATCATAAATTAAGATTGATATATCCAGATTTCTAAATAATCATTAAATGGTTAAAACATTTTTTTTTGGAAGAAAAAAAACATCAAGTATTTTTTTCCATTGTAAGATTTATCTTAGTATTCCCTATTCTTATAATTTGTAGATATGAGTAAGGCTATTAAAAAGTGATAGACCTTTAATTCCTTGTTGGATAATATTATTACAGTAACTCTATTAAAATAGCTTTTTTCTTTGAGATGTCATTCAGCATGTAATAAAAGAAGTAAACTATGGCCAAAGTTATTAGAAATTGACTCTGTGAACTTTAATGGTTTATTGTTACATTTTTGCATAACACATGGATAAAACAAATACAACAAAATAGATTCTAAAAATATAAATTAATATAACATAAATACTTTTGGAGAAATTGTATATCATTATACTCTAGTGTTAAAAGAATATGCACAAAAAAACCAAGTGCTATTGCAAATACACTAATTTTAAAAAAAATACCACTGTTCAAGCCAAATTTTAACAGCTGCTAAATAGTAAGTTAATATTTTCAAATTTGTCAAAGTACCAAGGTATTGAGTTCTCTAAATAGTCTGTTGTACATATAAATAAGTCTGTTTGTAATTTTGTGAATGGTTTAATTTTCACTATGGTGATTTCATTTCATAAACTTCAGAGATAACAGTACAGAATTATTAATCAATTATACTATTTTATTTAATAATATTCAGAAAATTGAAATACAAGTGTACACAATGTTTAGTTTCAATTTAATTATATGTACATAATATAAAATTCAATTGTCACTATTGTTAGTGAATTTCAGTTTAAGCCAAAATATGCTTATGAAGCAGAATTACAATGCTCTAAACATAAACTTAGAAATTAACAGTTCTGATGACAGTTTTTATTGAGCTGATTTTGTTTCATATATAATAAAGATCACAATATGGCATGTATTATTTTTGAAATAATTTAAAAATTGTGAGTATAACATAAAACACCTTTAAAGCATTAGGCCTTATTAAAGAGGAGCATTCGATTTGTATTATTCAAATTGCAATTGTTGACTCAAATAAAATAATAGAGTAAATTATTGTTTGTAATGCCCTAAAAGAGTGAATTCAGTTAGTGTGTAATTTAGGTCACTAAATAAATAGTTTTTAATAGTGTAAAACTTCTATAGCTAGACAATCAAGACAGTATAGATTTTAAACTTCATAGTGTTTAAATCTTATATTATTAGTTAGGGTAGTACAAAACAAAGTATAAACATTTTTTGAATGTATTAATTCATCATATATTATTAATTATGTTCTATAGCCCAGAAACAAGTCAGGAAATTTAATTAATATTGTCATCTACACTTAATGATTACACATTTTGGATATTTAGTTCATTATTAGAGTAATTACTAATTTAATATATAATAGTTTGTTGTAAGCTCATTACTACAAGAAAATAGTTTAGGTTTAACTGAATGAAAAAAAAATGTGAAAAAAAAAAAATTATCTAAGTAAGATGATTTTTTTTATATATATAGTAACCATGATAGCTGTACTATTATTTCTAGGATCTTCCATGTTGTAGAGTCATAAAACACTAGTGACTAATAGTCAGAAATTATCAATGAATGAGAATGATGCAGAAAATGTGCATAAAATTAGTTTAATAGTAATTCATCTGCGATGCATATATAGCATCGCATTTCTCTAAATTATATTTCTTCATGAATAAAAATCAACAGAAATTTAATCGCAAAATATTTTTTTTATTAGTTGAGACGAAATTATTATTTAAAATAATGTAAATAAAGATATAAATCTCAATGCTAATAATTAAGATAGATTTTTCCCGATTTTTTTTTTTAAAATTATTTAAACAAACGTTCGCCATAAAGATTAATGTATATTAAATCTTTGATGGGTTTCCTTGTCGCAATAACATGGAAAAAAAAAAACTTGTCAAAGATTTTCTTTTCTTCTGATTACACGTGTATTGTTATTCTGCTTTAATTATTATTATTAACATTCAAATATATATATATATTGATTAAACAATGTTGTGGAAAGTGGAAGACTTGTTCCATTATTATCATTATATCATCTAATAGTGTGCTGTCTATGGAAGTAAATGAAATATTAAACTAGTTTTTAATAACATTTCCATATCTATCATACTTTATGAGAATTTTTCCTTTCATAAAAAATTACTAAAATTAAAACACTTATTTATCCTATGTGGTTCAGTTAATAAAGCATACTCATTACTTCTAGAATAAAGTGCTCTAACAACATCTTTTTAACATTAGTGCATTGACTTTCTTAAACACTTGTATAACTGCCTAATGGAAGAAAATATTAATATCGCTAGTGTCTTTTTTTTTTTAAAGTGTCACAGCATCGGCCAGGATGCGAACCCGCAACCCGGGCAACTTGCCTGCTAGTGCAAGGCAGTCGCGCTGACCTCTCGACCACCAATGCAAGACTTATAGTGTAACATGAAATATATGAAATTGTGCTACAGTTTGACAGCATAGCATGTTAATAGTTTAAAGATATGCAAAAGTCTCTATTCAGCATTTTATTTCACAAAAACAATTTTATCACAAAAACAATTTTTATGTTAAATATACATGATTATATGCAGATATGTCATTAGTCAAAAAAATGCATAATAACCCATGCCTTATTTTGTCTTATAGCTTGAATAAATTACACAATACATTAAATTTGTTGTGCTCTTAATATATGTGTTAAAAATCTTAAGGTAAGTGTAATATTACAATTTGTTCTTTGATACATTTTAATACTATATTTTAGATCCACTACAAATTCAGAATGAATAAATTTGATGAATAACTGTTGCATGATTGGTAGTTTATTGACATCAATTGGATCACTTAGTTCTATTGATAAAAAACTAAAAATAAAGACAAAAAAAAAAAATCAGTAATGGAAAATTTAAGTATAAAAATTGAAATATATTCAGTATTTCAATATTAAATATTATAATACCTTGGCTACTAAAATGTATAACAAAAACAAATTATTTTGTTGATTATGTCCTCTTTTTTTAATAAAAAAGGATTAAAATTAAGCTGTCTTTAATTAATGTATTTAAATAGTTTATTTAAAACTTAAAATTAGTATGAAACATTGTTAAATCATCAAAAGCAATGATTTTATTTAAAATATTTTGTTCAGTTCATGTTGATTAAACTATAACTATACAAATAGCTTTAAGTATTTTGAATCAAAATAAAATAATTTAAGATTGGAACATCTAATTGGTACATGTCACATATCATAAAAAATTATCATTATTGCAATAGAGATAACAGTATTTATACTATGAATTTGTTAATTAATTATGATGGAATTTTCAAATGTATCAGTACAAAGATCTTTCTCATTGCTAAATAAAATGAAATAATGACAGTATGCTGCTGTCAGGATCGCCTTTCAAAATTTGCTTTAAAGTCAATAAAGAAATTTTTTATTAATCAATTTGCCTAATAATCATGTAAAAATATGTACGAAAGAAATAATTTGTTTGTTTAGCATTTACTTTTCTTAGACAATTTAACTACTAATAAAATGTCATAAAGTAATATGTAGAGATTCCAAATAATAAATACTTTCACTAGTGGCTTTATTAATCCCCACAATTTTCATTATAGACACACTTTCAAAAGATATTAATATGTAATATGTAGTCTGAGTTATATTTGTTTTTGTCCAAATCTTTATATATCATTGTCTGTCATGAATCTGTTGATGATACTCTAATAGCATTTGGAATGATGGTTATGGAAAAGAAACTTATTAGGACCTTATACAAATTCCATTTTTATATCGTAGTTCTTTGTTTGCAAGTACACAATTAAAATCCAAAAAGATCTTGATTTGAGAAGAGTCTTAAGTTAATGAAAATATGACTTCATAGATAATGGAAAGTCTGATCTACCTAACAACTTTTTATTTATATTCCATGAAACTTCTTTTCTGATATCTGGTGAAGAAATATTGAAAAATAGGAATCCACTGTAAAAAAGTGCACTTGAATGTGTTAGTAATATTCCTCATGGTGATATTTAATTTAATAGGCAGTAGTTTAGTATAGGCACTTTTTCTCCCAATAGAGCACAATATTTCCCAGGAATAACTAGCTATCCATTAAGTATTTGCATCACAATAAAATATCTTACCTTATCATTATTATAGTGTGCTTCCAATGCACACCAGTGAAGCTATTATTTTAATTGTGTTAATTTTCACTTAGTGTTTTTGGGGAATATTTGCTCCCATATTCATAGCCTGTGTCACTCTTCATTATGTGTTATCATTAGTATATGCAAATTATTTAACCAGTCCATTTCTTGGAAATTGAGAAGCAGGAATCTCATCTGTTGGTGGACTTTGGGTCATTCATAATGAAATGTGCTTCTTTTATTTTGTTTGTGTTTGGCATCATTTCTTTCCAATCACATGATTTTGGCATTTGTGAATTCAAATCTGTGATTAGATGTTTTTAGAGTTCTAGGAATATTGAACTGCCTTTGTTTTTAATATGTGATCTATTATATATGTACATGTGTTGAGCTACTCTGGTGGTAACAGTAGCTTGAGTTTCCCCATAGTATGTAGCCCTGCAGCTGGCTTGTGGGAATGCTATCTTATATACCATTTGGGGGGTTTGGTCTGGATTGATTTTATCCTTGGAGTTGTAAATAAGTCTGCTAGTAGCTGGGGGGTTCGAAAACCTTTAAATTGTTTGGATAGATTTTTAACTAGGTCTTTGGACACTTTGGATAAGTATGGTAATACTATGTGTGGCTTATCCTCTTCTTGCTGGTTATTTGTTAACTTTTGTGAATCTGCTTGATCCTCTCTGCTATTGTTCTGTGTTTGAATCCTATGCTTATTAAGTGTCTGACATAGCATGTGATGTTGGTTTTCCTATCTGCTTCAACCTTACACAAATAGTGATTTCTAAATAAGAATGCTGATACAATTTATGTGCCTTGGGTGCATTCAAATTCAGATTTGTGTAACCTTTGATTTCCAATGGCTTAATGATTATTCTGTAATTGAGTCTTTCTTCATCTCTTTGCATCTGTAAATTCAAATATCTCATGATCTTTATCTTATTTTCCCATGTGCTATTTAGTACTAGTTGTTTAAGTTCTTGAAAGTCATTTTGAATACTCACAATTATGTTTTCAAGTGCTGCTATAAATAAATTATCCATGTACCATGTGTATATTGTTTTAGGGGCTATTTCCAAGTATTTCAGTATTGCTTGCTGTTCAAAGTGATTGAAGAAGATACTTGATACAATCCCGCTTATAGGGAGACCCATTGGCGAACAATCCTTCCTTCTTTACGATGTCCCTTCAAATATTACCATAATGTTGCCATCGAGTCATGGCAAGAATTCTGTTATGAACTTAACATGCTTGTCAGGGTAATTTTATTCTTAGCTCTTTATTAATTATACTAATTGACAGCTTCCTGTCAATAGATCTGTATAGTTTGGCTACATCCAGCATGACAATTTTAAAGTCCAGTTCGATTTCATTCAGCTTAATTCTTTCTATGAATTCAAATGATGATTTGATTGTGTAATCTCCAAAACTAATGACTTCACCAGCCACTGATTCACCAGCTTTGCCATATTAAAATAGTGCAGCCCCTCTCTTGAAGTCCAACATGAGCCTTAGGGGTCAATTTTTAAAACGAATTTCCAATCTTTTCATACCATTATTGAGAGAATTTCTATTTTAGGAAAAAAATAACTTTTAAGAAGACAAAGTAATATCATCAGCATAGACAATTTTCCTGAAATCTGTTTGTGAAAAATCACTGTTGAATGTATTTTTAAAAAAGATGAGAGAACTGAATTCTATAGTAAACCATTCTGTAAAAATTATCATATACTACAATTAGCTTTTAGTGCCATTTGAATTCATTACTTGAATTTTTCTACTAGAGAACACTTTGTCAATTAAATTAATAGTTTAAAAATTTTAAGAAAATATTTTCCAAATACAATCTAAGCTGAGATTATATCAATAATGATAGTTCTAGTTTTTAATTTATTTTGAAAATCTTTTTTTCCATGTAAACGGTTAAAGATAAAACTTGTTCACAGTAGTTACTTACTTAACCCAGTGTGAACTATACATACATAGTTTTAAACTTTTAGCAAAATTAGTATTAATATCAGTATTTTAGAAAGCTTGTACAGAATATGTAATAATGATATAGAATGATAATTTATTTTGATCATTAATAAATATTTAGTTTTAATACTGCCATAGATTTGTTTTTATGTCTCAAATTTTTTTCATAGCTTATGTATGAATAATGTTACTAAATAATTTTGTTAACTTTCTAAATGTTTTTATAAATTCTCAAAGTATGCTATCAGTTCCTGGACTTTTCCTATTTTAGAATAATCAAGGGCAAGTTATTAATATCAGATTGATATTTAAAAAAAACATTGTGAAAAAGAAACTTGCAATATTATTTGAATGATGTTTTTCTCATTCTATCAATATTGGATTTAGAAGTCTGTTATGTTACTCCAATAGCAGTCATAGTAGTAATTAATTTTAGGTAGTTTTGCACTTGCAAAGTTTTTTTCTCTCTAGTCTCTCCCACTTTTCTCTCATCAAGTAGCAATTTTACAAGCCTGTTTACAATTGCTGAACCTTTAGTATACAAAATTAGCTACACAAAAATATGTCTGGTTTTATTTCAATTTGAAATAAAATGTTTTCAATATCCACAGAGGTGATTCTTTGACAGTTACTGTTATGTGTTTGTTAAACCTATTACAACAAAAGTGAATTGAAAAAATTGTATTCTTTTCAAGATATCCAACATAAACAACATAGTTCAGCATGTAATGATGAATCATTTTTGTCAAAATAAAATATTATATCAGGAGATATATGGCTCTGTCCCCCATCTGCCTGAAAGAAATGTTTTCTTTGTGTAGCATCATAATGTCATTTTCTTTAAATCCATCCCTTTAAAAATTTGACAATCTGCTTGATCCTCATTTACATATCCCCAATAAGTACTATACATAGTGGAAGATAAAATTCATAAGACAGACAAAGATCTGGAAAAGACACTTAGAGATAATTTATATTAGAAATATTTGTAAATATTGCATACATAAAAATAATTTAATCAAATGATGACTGCAATATCATTTAAACTAACTTCAATGGACATTGTTCAATTTACAAAAGATTTAAAACAAAAGTAACTAATATGTTTAGAGAGCATTACATTAATAATCAATGTAAATCAAAAAAATTTAAAAATATGTGCATTATTAAAAGAATGATGAGTCCCCTAATATACAATTGCATCAGTATTTATGCTGATGTGGAGATATCCACATTTGATTCTGATATACCTTCAATATTAAATTGAAATAATTTTACTGTATTTCATGAGAGAAGAAAATATTGCTCTTTAGAGAATATATCAGGTATTTGAGATATTCCATGTGTACTGGTCAAAACAAGTATATCCATCTAACATGAGCTGGAACTCACAAAATGTACTTCAAACCCAGTCAAGCCTGAGATTTAGGTCAGGGACCAGCCTGTATTCGAACCCACTCTCTAAGCCCCAGATCAAACACCTAATGGACAACATAACATGATGGCACATGAGAATTAATTTTAAATCTGGCCTACTAGCAAAGGTGAGCAAAACAATGAGACATCTATTAACTATGACTAAACTAATATATATATATAAGCATGGCTGTAATATGTGGAAGTGGAGAAAAAGGAATTTGAACTACTCAAATAATATGTGCGTGAATGAGCAAGTGGTCTACCAAATGATAGATAATTATATATTGTCATTCACGCTATTATTTCTCATATGCTCTTTTATTAACTAAATGATATATTATAAATAAGCACACATTGCCAATCGATTATTAGAAAGAATTTCCATAAATTTGCTATTACGGTTCTGAAACATGGTGACTAACATTATTTCAGGGAGCATTCTGAGATTCATTACAGATATAATACAAACCATGATCATGCCATTACAGTCATAAAAATAAATAAAATACATTTGAAAACATATTTGATTGTATGATTACAATATTTAATGAAAATTCTTTCAATTAGCCCTGGTAAGAAGAACACTTTATTTTTTCCCAAGGCATATAGATACTCTTAAATACAGAAATAAGTTATGATGGTGGAACTGTATAATAAGATTAAAATAACATTATAAATTAATAAAGTTAATAATATTTGGCATTTATATATATATATATTGAGCAGAGTGCAATTTCAATATTATTAGAGCACTAAAATTAGGTCATAAGCAAAAGAAATAATAATAAGAATAAGATGAGGTACCGGCATAGGCAGAGAACTCAAAGATAAGGTCATGCTTCTGGATGAAAAACGAAATGGATAGGCATGCCATGGTCAGCGCTGATGTGCAGGCCTTTTTCTACGAAGAAAGTGGATAGGCATAGCTTGTGCCAGACTTAGGGATCACCACCAGAGGCCTTTTTATCCGAACAATGATTATACATACCGTGTGCCAAACTTACAGGAATCACTGCCAGAGGCATTTAATACAGAATAAGTCCCCATGGGACAGGACATAATGAGAAATCTATGGGTTCGATCTTGTCGTAACCGCCAGATTAGATTAGAAGCACGTAATATATATAATTCATGAAGATAAGGCTGAATGTCAGTAACGCAGTAATGGTAAATGTCACTAACGCCATTGAATAAGTTTACTGCTTTAAAAATAAATGACCCTAGTTTGAATGCCATAATTTATACAGATAATACATTATGCAGTTATACATAGAGAGAGATTTCCCTAAATAAAATATATGTTAAGGTTTTACTTAGTAAAAGAAACATTAAGATTTACCCCCATCCCATTTTCTGCTATTTAAAATAAATATATCCCAACTTCGTCGATTTTACAATAACTGGAATTTAAATAAGTACTGTATTTGATATTTTAAGAGTATGTAAAAATAAAATTAGCAGTTATAGAAAATAACTAATCGGTCACCTTTTCAGAATTGAATAACAACATTTATAAAATAAATAAGGTTTCAAAGCATTAATTAGCTTGGGTTCTGGATTCACCCCGAGTAGAAAATCCAGAGTTAAACAAATATATATTTTTTATATTAAAGTATAAACAAAATGTTGACGTAAAAACAATTTGGCGAGTGTATTAATTAATAATGCATTATATTTTAAAGGGACATTAATAATCTTGATTCATGAAGGCTTACTTAAAAAGAAAAAAAGATTTTACAAAATTCAACTCATTGGATTATTAGAGATTGGCATAATAATAAAAGCATATAAAATCAAGTAATGAATAACTATAAATAAAAGACCGCACCAAAATTAAAGAACGTTAGAGCATATGAGATAGGATTAAATTTATAGAAATTATTTAAGAGCAAATTACATTTACATATTTTAAAAAAAGGTAAAGTTAAATAACACATTAGAAGAAATCTTGATAGATGAGTTCGAATTTAGTTTGAGGTGACAGCTTGAAAAGTTATCTTGCAATTTTAAAAAGTCCAATTTAAAGTATGGCATGTGTACGGCAATTGAAATGCAAGTTTCTGGTGGCAGCAAGCTTTTATTAGCATTAAAGTTCTTAGGTTGAGCTTTTACTTCACTCTTGGGCAGTAGAATGATACGGCCATGGAAGATGATGACCCAACAGGGCTGAGAAGGGTGGTGGATTTACACTACATCATTTGTAGTTTACCATGATGTTAACAATAAGTTATCACTAGAGTAGCTAATCTATCTCTGTTTTGTGATTCAAAATACAGCCATTTTATAATTTTTCTTTATCGATTGTTTTTGAAGATGCAACCGTAAGATAACGTCCAAAAATAAATTCAAATATATTTCCAGATTAGAAATAGATTTGACAAAATGTTTATAGCAAAAGTATCTTTAATCTTAATCCCATTTTATTTTAAGTAAAAACTTTAATTAAAAATACCTTCCCCAGATTAAAACAATAGTGCTTCCAACCCTTTAATTATTTTTAGACAATTAACTGTAGCATCTTCCATATTGGATTTTACAAAATATACAGTTTAAAAGAAAAAAACAAGCAATTTAAAAAAAAAAGTTTAAAAAATGATGTATAATAAAATATTTTTAAAAAAATCAATATTTTGTTAGTATTTTGCTCCTATATATATATATTTGAGCCGCACCTATATATTTCAATAAAAAGAATTAATAATCATAAAATTAATAATAATAAAAATGTTAATTTAAAAGTTAAAATTTTATAATTTAGGTGCGCATCTCAAATGTATACATAAAATATATAGACATGACAAAAGGAGCGGGATGTGATACAGGGTTTAAACACAGGTTAATAGGTGGAAACATGAAGTTCAATCTTAAGCTAAGATTGACTGCTCCACATGACTGACAATCCCATATTGTAAATTATTCATATTTAAAACAGCCTAGGATCTAACTTCTATAGTTGTGTTTATTCCTATAACATTCTTGGCATTCACATTAATAGCTTTATTGTGTATTTTCATAATTTTCTGTCTATAATCAGGATTTCATCAAGATGTGGTCTGATTTCCAAGAGGAGAAAATTAATTTCATGATTTTATACATGGAATCAGTCATGAAGTTTTTGTAAACAAGAAAAAATAGCTTTATATGAATGCTGTTTACAAGCACACTAACAGGATCCAAGTTTATACATGTATGTTCACTAATTATCTGCTATCTAATTATCTCAATTTATAATGTACAGTTTATTTCCATTTTTATTATGATACTAATTTACAAAACTCAAATCCATTGCACAATTTGTATATAAAGATTAGTCCTCTATTTGCACTGGTTAGTATGAATACTTTTATTTCTCATGGCTCTCATCATATCCATCTTCCATTTCTTGTTATTTTGTCAATTGCCATATTTCATATACTATTTCTTATAGTTTTGATTACATTATCATTTTAGTTTCATTATATGATGTTATATTTTCTTAGCTAGTATTCATATTAATATTTAACAGACATATTTTCTACCACTTTCTAATATGTTCAAAATATACAAACTGATATTTTGCAAATTCATTACATATATCTCATTATTTCATTCTTAAATGTATCTTCTTCCAAAGAGTAAGCTTGTGGTTTTAAGACCTGTAGAGGTCCCTACTATCACATTTTTATACACATGTGCTTGAGGCTACAGCCTTAATGAATATTACTTATTTAATTAGTAATAACATTAATAAAGTAGCTTCATTGCTTGAAAAATCATAAAAAGTTGTGTACCAGAATTACCAGTGCTGGAAATGATCCAAAGATTTAACTTCCCAAAATCTGACACTCTACCACTGCACTAAACTATGGAAGGTAATTTAACCAGTATAACTGAGGTATATGAGTGGGTATTGTAACAACTTTTATAGTGTTGTGAACATGTCCTTCATCCACAAATTATTGTGGCATTCCCAGCTTGTGTCAGTTCTTATCCAGTTTGGAATAGATTACTGGTGGCTTTATTACTACTGTCATTTTGGTCTCCAAAGTGTGCAATATCCCTTACCATATCAAAGGCATTAGTCTTAATAATTTATAAATATTTTTATTGTATAATTTATATCCCTTTTTTTACTGAACTTTTGTTTTAAAAAAATAAATACATTTTATTATTTTAGAAATGTCTAATTCAAAATTGCGAATTTAATTTCATATTTTTTCAAAGAAATATTTATAAACAATAAAAAATATTATTTTAAAACAATACAAAAATAATTGTATTAAAAATATTTCACTTACAGCAAATTTAAAATAATTTTTGTGTTCTATTTAAAAATAAATAACTATAGTTTTTTGTAAAGTATTATTATCATTCAGAATGAATTCATTGTACAAAGTGAAAGAATAATTATCTAGCAACAGGTGAAAAATTTATTCCTATCTTTAGTTGAAAAATGAAAAATATATCAGCATCATATGATATTCTTTTTCTGATTCAGCAATGAAATTATATATATACCATAACCACTTATAGTATTAATTTCACCACATATACTTTAATCACATAAATAAATACATCTAATACAGATAAGATGCATTTCGTGCTGCACTATCACTCTTCAGTTGGCCCAAATCACTTTTTTTTTTACATATCTTCATTATCTTTACCAACTTTCCTGATTTACAATCATAGCACAAATCTCCTCAAAATAAAAATTATTACAATAATCATTAATTAAAGCTTAAAATGTGTATGAGTTAATTTCACATAATACATTTCTAACCTAGTAAATGATTAATAATAATCATTAAGGTATTTTCTGATGAAGATGGTAAGTGCAAAAATTTTAGCATATTTAAATTAAAATATTAATATTATAGTTTTATAATATTAATATTATTTTTAAAAGGAATTTGCTTTGACAACAGTTTGAAATTGATATTGGGATTGTCTAAATATTGACTGACTTTTAATAATATTATATATATATATATAAAGATTTTAATAATAATAAAAGTTTTTATAGATTATTTAAGAGCAGAAACCTCTAGAGTACTTTTTTATCCATAAAGAAACACTGAGGAGCACATTATATACTCAGCTTAATTATTGCTAGTAATAAATTTTAGCAGTTTAAGTTTTATTTAAAACTTAAGAAGAATCAGTTATCTATCTCAAATTAATATCTGCTGATCATTAATCTGAATTTTATGAAATTGTAATTAAAATAAATATTTAAGTATCTTATATCACTTTATCACATGACAAAAAAAAAGAGATTTCAAAGACTGCCATACAGTTATTGTATCAGAAAACTAAAAATTTCAAAAATTTGCATGAATGAAAATAATTATAGATTAATTTTCAATTAGATAATAATTGTCAGTCTTAATATTAATAAGAACAGCAAAAAAAAAAAAAGATATGACTCTCCCCAATTTTTCTATCAAAGAGTTTATCAGTATTTTTTTTTATGTTTCATCAGAACATATACAAAGATAGTGATAGAATTTTTATTTAAGCTACACTTGAGTGCAGAGCTTTTTCTCTCTAATAAAATTAATACTATATGAAATGGTAAATTTTCTGATCAGATAAACCCATTAGTTTTTTTATCAGAAGTTTATTTTTCAGTTTCTTGGCATGCAAAAAAGCCAATTCAATTTATTTGTCTGATACAAAAACAAAAATTCACTTGATAAAGTTTAAAATGTCTTTTTAAAAATGTAGTTGGGTGTTTATGATAAAAATATAGCTATAAAACATGTAATTGCTGATTAATTAATCACTTTTCATTGCTGATTTAACTTTTAATTCTATGAGAAATGTATACTCTCTAAAAAATATCATCATAATATACATTCTTTACAGAAGCTACATAAAACTTGGAATAGTGAACAAAGTGTAAGATTCCATTTTAATATATATTATTAATAAAGTAAAAAATAAATTCTAAAAAAATATATAAATTTATCCTATCTTGCAAAAAGCTTTAAAAATCTCTATATGGATGAAAATCAACCCCATCCCCCCAGTATTGCCATTACCATAAAACCAAAGAAAAAATAATAAAGAAGCTGAAAAATTAGAACTCCTGTGGATGTCTGTCAAATGTTTGCATTCATTAAACATGGGTTTTCTTATATTGGAATTTTTAAATATGATATTTTTTGTGAATAAATGACTCAAATCAAACCATAGTCTTGTGGGCGTATGTGGTGTTTGTAAGATTTACCAATGATATCCTCATATTTGAAAAATTTTCTGCATCACACTATCATGATTTAATCAGTTATTTCTTTTTATCATACATTTCTTTCAACTGCTTACAAATTTAGAGAAACATGTTTTAACCTGAAAAAAAAAAACTAATAGCCCATTTGATGTTTATAAAAGATTGTAATTCAAGTTTTGTTTTATTTTATGGGAGCAAACCAAACACCTTTTCATAATAATTTTTTTCAGTCTCTAGAAAAATAAAACTTTCCTTAAATAAATACAGACAAATTGTGAGAAAACTGATTTCTTAAACACTCATGATAGCTTTTGATGCTGTTGCTTATTTAAAAATAGCCTGTTTGAAAGCAGTTGTTGGTTAGTTTTTTGTTTTATTTGGAGACTTGATTTTTTTTTTAAAAAAAAATTGTTAAAATGATTGTTGAAAGAGTCCATAATTTTTTTAAAAAAAGGAAAATTGTGTATTTAATAAGAATGCAATTATATATTAAAAATATTTACTTGATCACTATCTCATACTAGCACAATAATTGTTATTAAACAATCCAAAACAAAGCAAAACTCTTTATATAGTAGTGCCATCTTGTGCTAAGATCTAGGTGCAGTGCTCTCAGATCCAAGGCTCCTCACTGATGAAGGCCACAAGCCAGAAACTAGTCTGGGGATATTGGATGAGTAGGCTCTAGATAGGGATTTTATGCACAAGCCTTCTGGCATCCATTGATTGCTCTTGTTAGCACAAGATGGCACTACTATATAAAGAGTTTTGCTTTGTTTTGGATTGTTTAAAAATATTTACTATATAAATTCAAAAGAAAAAGTTGTTATAAGAAATTTAAAAAAGGAAACTATGGATAAGAATAAGATTAGGTGATATATGGGACTATCATGAAAGGACAGAATTTAGAAATGAGGAACAAAGCAATAGGTGAGTATACAGAACATATTATACATGGAAAGAGTATGCAAACAATGTAAACAAAATTATCAAGGCAAGCAATACAATAGTGAATAGAAGTTTAGAAAAACGAAAAAGAACCATAAATGATTTAATGCAAAAAATAAAAAAACTACAGAGACTACAAACCTACAAAAAATTCAATGAAATGAAGGAGTATAAAATTTGGATAAGGGAAAATGGCATTCTAAAACTTAAATAGATCGTGAAAATGCTAAATATATGCTTAAGTAATATAATATTTTTTATTATGCATTTAAAAAATGACTAAAATGATATTATTGTGTATAAATGTTGAAAATTAAGTAAATTTAATAGTTCAACAAAACTATTAATGTAATTTTTATTAAAATAGAAAGGACTTTTGAATCTATGAAAACAGGCATTATGCATTTAAAATCATGAACAACATTCATGTTCTACAATAGACGAGGTTTTAATACAAAATATTTCTAAAAGATTTTTGAATTTTACTTATAAAACTATAATATATATATACTTCCAGGAAATATGTAATAACAATAAATTGATCTAGCTCAGATAAATAATTATGTTCATCTAAAATGTATCTAATAAATAATAACTATATTCTTTAATACTATCTATTATTAATTAGTTCAAATTAACAAATAATAATATGGTTTTGATTCTTAAATTAAATAAATAAACATTTAATAAAAATCATGAGACTATGAAGTGAGTTTACAAGTGGCAAAACGAATACATTAAGCCAATATCCCACAGGATATCACCTCAATGGCATAAGAATATTATCCTAACTCTTATTACTTAAACAATAAATCTATAGTACTCCTAGTCTTTAATCAAAATTAATTAAGTAAATGATTCTTAATAAATTAATCTGAATATATTCATCAAAATGATTTAGCTCAAGTTATCTCAGGTTCTTTTAAAATAATTCTAAAATAATTATAACTTTTATAATTAAGTATGATAAGGGATTTAATATCACTCCTAACTACATCTAACTAATACTAATAATAAAATAATAATAATAATAATCTTCAATTTATAATTTAATCTCATATCTTTTCTACTTGTAATATTGACCATGTATAACAAATAATAATAATGTAATGTAATCTTCTATTATTCATATGGCATTTTAAACAAACATATATGGTATAATCTTATAATCTGAGAATATGTGGCAATCACTAATAATATAATTCTGTGTAAATCTTTTGTGATTATTCTATGACCATCATAAAGATATAATAAATGAAATTTCTTTAATAAAATCATATCAATAAAACATTATAACTCTTAAATTATAACTTTATTTATGTTGTGCAAATATTGTCTTTATTCTAATTATCTGTGATTATGTAATTGTGATGTGAAGAAATTGAGTCGACACCAAGATTTATAAACAAAACTTAACAAATTTATTAATAAACTTTAACAATAAATTATATACAGTATATACAATATGAATGAACTTTGTTTTACTCCCATTTAGGTAATCTCACGAAAAATAGATTAAATTTAATATCAGATACAAAAAAAATTGCTTTATAAAATTCTTATTATTAAAATATTACCATAATATTTTTATGACCTCCATTAAGTTTCTTTAAATTATTATATTGCAAAAGTATTATTTAAATTATTAATTCAATATACCTTTATTATTTATTATTTAGTTTTCAAAATACTTTTATTATCTCATATAATTATTTCTAACCTATTCATAATGTAAATAATCTTAACTAATAACATATCCATTAATCTAGACTGCTTATTACTCATCAATGTAATGTCAAATAAAATGTAAGTATTGATGTGTTATTATTAGAGAATACTTTTTATATAAAATTATGATCACTTATACTCATCAAATGTGATTTAGTTATATCTCTTTTACTTGTAAAAAATATGCATTAAAATTGAATCTTTTAAAACTTAATGACTAAATAATATCTTTAGAAAACACACTTTATTCATCATTTATTAATTTGTAATATATAAATAAATGAGTCCCAAATATAAAAAGTTTATGATTCCTTATTAACAAGTTATAATCGTGTACTCTTTACATTTACTTTAAAACAATATAACCCATCTTATCCTCTTCAATAAGACATCTGCATTTTAAACTTATTCATCATTTCATATTTTGAAATACTATCCTTTATGATGCAATCTGAACAATATCGATAGTAAATACACAAGTAGGTATATGGAATAAATTACATTTTAATTTAATAGCACTTCTATTAAATAACCATCATGGTAACAGTGTATCATAAATAAAGTATGACTACTTTAGTTCATCACCTCTAATAATAAACATAATGTCCAAGCTATTTATTCAGCTCTAAGAAACATTACAACTTCAACATACAGAAAATAACACTACCATGAACATATACAAGCTATAGGGCTAAGTTATCTATACTTGCACAATAACCACTATCGTCTATACTTATTCCCATATAAACAACTCCTACCTAAAATATTATCTTGATCCTATTTAACTTAATACCAAGCTTACATTGCTAAATCTATTCTTACATTCTTGTAACAATAAATTAATTCATGTCTAAAATAACCGTCTAACTAATCAATAAGAAAAGATTATTTTATCCCTTAGTAACTTTAAACATAAATACAAACAATCAGTATTGAGATCCCAGTTTATTATTTTGATCACTTAAAATAAACCTTAGATTCAGTTATAATAGAATCATATACTTATATTTCCCTTATATTAAAATGTACTTATAATATTACTAAAAGTATGAGTATTCTTTAACATGAATAAACAAATTATAAGCTATGTGTATGCATTGTGTTTTTCATACTCGTTTCATACATCCATACTAAAATATACATAATAAAATACATAATAAAATGATCAATACTTTTATAATCGTTACCATCAAAAATACATCTTCATTGTCGATTATTCCATTAATATTTTTGGATCACGAACTAAATAAAACATTATTTAAATATCACTCATTCCACATCATCATACTTTAAAAATATTAAGTTTCTTTTTTAAAATTTATTAAAGATTTTTTTAATAGTTAAGCACTAGGTTAGTAAATAATTTAATGTTCTATGTTCCTACCCTACTTCTATTTTATAAGCATTATTATGAAAGTTAGTAAAATAAGATTTAAAAATTCATATTTACGAAATAAACTCCAACAAACTTCATTATAGAAATGTTCTTTTCCTCCTGTACAGTATTTGTTGACAAAAAAATACATCTTCCTTTAACGCCAAAAAACCAATACATGCTCCAATGGTTCCACTTTCATGACATGTCCAACAATTCTTTTTTTAAAATAAAGAAAATAACACAAAAGTAAGTCGACCTATAAAATATTCCAATTGCAATACAAATAGTTCAGAGCTCTTCTTTTATTTCCAACAGTAATTGTTAAATGCATTTTTTAATCTTCTATTACGACATATGTCTTCTAAAATTTTACTGCTTTCAGTTAAATTTCCTACCAGTCAGTATTCCTGGATACAACACAGTGTCTGACAGTATTTATTATATAATTTTAAATATTTTTATAAGTACTTTTCCAAAATCTTTTGCATGTCCAGCATACAACAACTAACTTATTTAAAAGATTTTCCCAATGTAATATAAATTATATTACCAATAATCTTACTTTTATCTCTTTTTTAAAATCAATTTTCAATATTTCTTCATAAAGAAATATTTCAACGTCTTAAATAATTGTTATTTTACATTAACAGTTTTTTTTTAAAAAAAACTATTCTATTTAAAAATAGCTTTCAGAATAAAAGATTTCATATTTTTTCTTTCCATCTCTGACGAGCTTTTCTGAATCTTTTCTGTGAAGTTCTGTCTATTAAATTTACTATTAAATTAGCACGATTGCTCAAAAATAGGCAAAATTATGTGCCTAGTAGGAAAATAATAATTAGATATTTTCCTCCATAAATTTAAGTTCAGTAATGACTCCTCCATGTTTAAGTTGATGTTAAATTGGATGAAATAAATTAGCAAGCAAGGAATTACTTAATTTTTCAGCCACACATTTCTATATCACACGATCTTATAATAATAAATTACTGTACTTTTAGAATTTTAAAGTAAATAAAATTGACTATTATTTTAACAATTAATTGACCGAAGTTGTGGTAACAATAATGACGGTATAACAGTAATCTGCAAAATCTGTGCAGCTCTTATATAATCAAGCCTACTCCACATTTTATTGGACAATTAAACAATGCTTATTTCCAATGACCCTGGGAAAACAATGCTAGATTAAAGTTAAAACAAATAATAATTTACTAAATATTTATTTTTTATTATATTATTCAATTCTTAATTAATTTTCATATTTTATTTACACTTAATAAAAACTCTAAAATAACTTTTAAAAATCACATTATACTATTTATTACTATTTCTATCCTTCTTTGAAACAAAATGTATTTATTTTCAAAATAAAATACAAATCTGGTTTTATTTATTATATTCATTTTTAAGACCCAATTTAATATTTATAATAGATAATATTATTTTATTCTGAGATAGACAAATCTAATATTTTTAAAACTTATATTAGAATTTTAAAATAGTTTTACTTTATTAAAAAACTTTGCAAGCACACATGTAAACATCATGTGGTTTACAAAAATACATGAGATACTAATAATTTAACCGAAAATAAAATAAATAATTTAATTTATAAAATATTACATAAAAATATTATAGCAAAATTTTAAATAATTATCCCAATATTATAAAATCAAATATGCACTTTTCTCCCACATTATTACTTTTAATTAAATAATTTTTTAAATATAACTATGAAATACAATTATTATTATTAAATAGTCTATTCGTTTAACTTTAAATTACTACTTTTAAAATTTACTTTGAGCACTTATTTATAAGACTTTTTAAATCAGTATTTACTATGGCCAGCTTTCCCAACCATACAATCTTATAATGATTTTTAGTTAACTGTTTTCTTTCAAATACTCGCACAATATTATATAACAATTATTCTACTTGTCCTAACTAAATTATTAAAAGATCATCCACACATAACATATATCATTCCCTTACTTAGCTTTGAAATTTAAAAATTTCCAGTAAACTGATCTAAACAATTCATTCTTACCTAAACAAAAGGGTACAATATATATATATATATATAATAAAAATAATAAACATAAGAGTAATTAACTATTACATACAGTTTTTTAATCTGCAGAAGTACTTTTGGTTAATTCATTAACCCTCCTCAACTGCTATTAAATTAAAAAAACATAACTAAATGGAAACAACATCATCAACTCAAATCCCATGAATACATTAGTAGCTTGTCTATTAATTATATTCATTTTATTTCTATTTATTAAATGACCACCTTAATTTTTCTATTATTATGGTTTCTTGCTTCATAGAGAATCTTAACACTTTCAATATCAAACTTAAATTTATGTTTACATGTCATTTCATAATCCAAGAAAACTGAAATAGTCATTAAATCATTGCTGTTTTTACTTTTCACTTGCTTGTATAACAATTCATGATCCTTTATTCTTTTTTGAATCATGAATTGTTATACAAACATGTGAAAAGTAAAAATAATAATGATTTAATGACTGCTTCAGTTTGCTTGGACCATGAAAGGACATGTAAATATAAATTTAAGTTTGATATTGAAAGAATTAAGATTCTTTATGAAGAGAGAAACCATAATAAAAGAAAAATTAAGGCAATTTTAATAAAAAGTAATAAAATGAATCTAATTAATTGACAAGCTACTAATGTTAAAATTCAGAATTCACAAGATTTGAGTTAATGATGTTTGCTTCTGTTATTTTTTTTTAATTTACTAGCAGTTGAGGAGGATTAAGGAATTAACTGAAAGTACTTCTGCAGAATAAAAGACTGTGTATAATAGTTAATTACCATTATATTATCATTTTTATTGTTATTACAATCATTTTAATTAACTTTTTAATGGACAATTAATTTTATTGGCTGAGTAAGGTAAAACTCTAAACTTTTAATTGGTCAATTCACAAACTCAACTGTCAAAATATATTCATGTTTTAATATTATATTCACTTTAGTTTCATTTGTAAAAAGTATATTAATAATTTGTCAGGTTATGAAAGTGAACGAAAGTTTTTTCAAAAATAAATTTTTGTTTATAATTGTAAAAATATTCGATAGCAGCAAATCTAAAATGAACGTTACTCACCACCTAAAAAGTTTTGCTGACATCAGTGATTTCTTTCCCAATTTTATGTTGCGGAAAAGTAAATAATTTTTGCTAAAGTCTTAACTATTTTTCTAAAATAATTTTATTTTTAGTATATTTTATCAAAATTATTCACAATATGTCAAAAAATACTTTTAAAATGGTCTAAAACATTCGTTTATCACTTTTGAAATGAAAGAAAAGAAATCATAATGGTGCAAGTTATTGACAAGCGGTTTTCTTTGTCTTTAATGGTTTAACAGCCAATCAGCATCAAGAACAGGCTGACCTTTTCCTTTTTTAGACCTTCATCATCACTTTTATTGATTTTTTTACTTAAAAAATAATTCAAGAGAGGGCAGCATCTTACAAAACTTTTTATAACCTTTCAAATGATGGTAAAATATTTACCGTACCAATAAAAATGATGAAATTCAAGCAACTTGAAGTGGCTTCGAATCATCTTGTAAAGCTCCTTTAAAGAATTAATGGACATTTTATTTGTATTATATATATATATATTAATTCTAATATTCTTATGGATGCATGATGAATTCATAGTATTATTTTGGGGAGCTTCCATGTAATAAAAATATAATAGTTAAATAGCTGATGTTTGAGTACAATAACAAGTACTTTCCTCAGAACTTCTTTCTCAAATCAAAAGAATGTGTGTGATAAGATTTAAAATTGTTATTTTTTTCATTTGTTATTTTCTCCTCATTTTCAAATTCTATTAGATTTAAAAAATATTTTATCCTCCAATAGCTTTTCCCAAATACTGTTACTTTTCTTTAATTCATGCTTTTCATTTATGCTCTTAAGCCTTTTAAAAATCGCTATAGCTTCCCTTAGCAGTCTATGGTCATATTGTTCAATTTTTGCCAAAATGTGTTTTATTAAATATCAGTATAACTTACCACATACTTATAATCTATTTCACTTTATCAAATGATAAATTAGCTATATACGTATACTTTTCACATAATATTAAAAATAATTAGGAAGCTAATAATTCTCTAGAAAAAAAAGAATATTATATTTAAGATGTTTTAATTATAATAATCAATTATTCCCAAACTACATGATTAGTACACTTATTATAAAAAAATTTCAAAGTCCATAAACCTGTTGCTTCCCTGTCTAAAAGAATACACTTATTTAAAAAAAATATTGAAAAGATATATAGATTTAAAGCTATAAATGAATATGTATATAAAATGTCTATTCTTTATTTTTTTATGGAAAAAATACTGAGAATAAATATGTATAAATTACATATTCTAGAACATACTAGTATTGACAATTAATCTCTTATGAGTCATTTAATAACATTTCACTCTTCTTATACTTTAAAGCAAAATATATTTATTTATTCTTTAGTTTCAACTGTTCCTATCAGTCTTTGTCAGATCTACAAAATTTAAACATTATATCAATACAACCATATTTTATACATATATCTATTATAATCTTACAATTTTATCAACTTAATTATTGACATCACTTTATTCATTACTATTCTATAACTTTTAACTTTTTAATTCTATTTTATCCTTTATTTTTCTTATTTATTTTTATTCTTAATTATTATATTTATATTTATTCACCTTTTACCTTTGCCATAATAGAAATAAAAGTTAATGATAGTAGTATAGTAAGGGGAATTAATAATATTATTAGAAAAATTAAAAAACAATTTAAAAATGATATTAAATATAAAGTAGTGAATAAAAGAAAGAAAAATGTAAGGAATATTTTAGATAATGGGTATAGAAGTGGAGAAAAAATATGTAAATGGGGTTTATGATATAGAATGTAGAAAATGTAAGGATAAAGGAATTACAAATAAATATGTAGGTAAAATGAAAAATTCAATATATACTAGGTTAAAACAACATAAATATGATACAGGATCACTGGTATATATGCATTTTATGGAGATGGGTCATAAACTAGAAAATGAGAATATTAGAATGATAAGTTATGCAAGTAGTAGAAGAGATAGAAAAATAAGGAATGCAATTTTAATAAAGAAGATAAAACCAAATATTAATAGAGAAGATGGTTAAAAACAATTTTAATATATAAAAAATATAAAAAGGGTAAAAAATAAAAAATAAAATAAATAAGTAGTTTGTATAATAAATAATAGAGGGAGCTGTATATAAATATAAAAAATGAAAAAAAATTAGGAAGGAAGATGGGATAGAAAAAAATGGTGGAAGAAAGAGAAAAAAGTAATAAAATAAAAATACATATAAAAATAATTTTATAAAAATTAAGTAAATGGAATAAGATAATAAAAAATTAAGATAGTATGTAGAAATAAGTGAAATCAAAAATAAGATTAAATATAGGAATATAGTAATATAAGAAAGGTTTCATAAATATTACATTCAATTTCTAAAATTATGGTAAAGGTAAAAGGTGAATAAATATAATAATAATTAAGAATAAAAAAAAATAAAAAATAAAGAATAAAATAGAAGTTAAAAGTTATAGAATAATAAGTTTAATGAATAAAGTGATGTTAATAATTAAGTTGATAAAATTGTAAGATTATAATACATATATGTATCAAATATGGTTGTATTGATATAATGTTTAAATTTTGTAGAGCTGATGAAGACCGCTAGTGACAGTCAAAACTGTAAAGAATAAATAAATATATTTTGCTTTAAAGTGTAAGAAGAGTGAAATGTTATTATATGTTATATAAAAAAGCAAAAATAAAGAAGTAAAAAGGAAGAGAAAGTATTGAAGATTATACATCATTTATCATTAAAATGCCTAAGCATATTCTTCATTGGCATTCAACTATAAACTTACACATTTGTATATATATATTGTGCTGGTCAAAATCATGTATTCATTCAACAAGACCAATAATCCAAGCAAAAGTACCTTGAATCCAACCATGCACAAGATACATATGTCAGGACAAGGATGAATCTTAACCTATTTGCCTAAACTATTGCCTCTCTGACTAACGGATAACGTTTGTGATGACACTAGCAGTGCTTGGTTTTATTCCATCCCAGCTGGAGGTCATGGTTCACATAGAGACTCAAAATAATAAAGGGTTTATATGAAAAACCAATGATTTAATGGATTCTGATGATTGCAGAATGGTACAGATATGATTTGATCGATTACTAATGGATTGAATTATAATAATGATAATTCTTTCTGGCAACATTATAAAGAAGTGAAATTAAATCAAAGAAATATTTAAATAAATAGAGTAATTACCCTTAGAGTTTGGGAGTGATGACAAACTAAGCTTATTTAAAATAACAATACTATAGGAATTTATTAAGGAATTTAGTACAAAATAAGTAGTCTTTGTTTATACAACTTGGTTATTTTCTTTAATTTGTTTTGATGCGGCTTTGACAAACAATGTAAAAGTTTGTTAATTGGTCAGCCAAAAACCAATCAGCAATAAAATAAGATATTACAAATAAATCTGTTTTATATATATATTACAAGACATAAGAGATGGGCATTTAAAACACTATTACAGTTAAAATCATTTGTATATAATGAGTGTGGGAAGCAAAATAGTTCTTAAATAAATAATTGACAATTATACAGTCAGATGTAATTAATTAACAAAATTTGTTTGTGAAGGACATGCCATCATGTAAGAGAGCATTTCAGGTTTCCTAAATAAAGATATAAAATGATGAAGAAGGCAGTATGCTATTATAGATTACAACAAAATAAATGAGATCTGTTATGAACCTCTGGGTGGCTTTACTAAAAGAAATTCCTGATATATACAGGTAGATAAGAGAAATGTTGGCCCTCTAGCCAAAGCATGTCTCTGAATAATAATTAAATATTTTGATGTGCTGTACTTCCCATACACATCTTAAATGGCAATGCCCGAAAAGAATCCCTTGGTATGAACTATGTCTACTTTGAGGAAGTGTGAAAGATTGGACTGGTCAATTAAATTTCCAAAGGTCCTAAGAGGTTTATAGCAATGCAAGAATAGCAATAAATGAATTGTTGTAGCTATAAATACATAATGCCTTAGACATATATAGTAGATAATGAATCACTAACAAAATTAATAACTTAATTTCTAATTAAACTATCTCCCTGCAATAATGGAAGGTCCCAGAAACCTTAGGCCTTTATTAAATGGATCATAATTTACAATACAAAAGGATGGCAAGAATTAAGACTAAAATATAAATTGCTTTCCACACTTCCAAATATTTCATTTATTAATAAGTAGCTCATCATTGAAGATTGCAAAATAAATCAGTCTTTTAATTAACATAAACAAACTGGGTATTAAATCTCAAATTCACTTCTGGTGAATTTTAAATATATATCATAATAAATTGTAAGTCATAATTTTAATATTTTCTGACAAATAAAATATGTGTATGAAATATATACTGATAAAATTTTATGATAAATGTGCTTTTAATGATTTTTCTTTCAAGATATACATTTTACAGAAATTGTAATAGGTTTAGCTAATCGATTTAATTACAAGAGCAATTTTAAATTGGAGGTAATAATAAGATTTTAAAAATAATTTCAATCATAAATAAATTTAAAATGAATTTATAATATAAAAGGTACAAAACTAAACAAGCTTTTCTATTAATTAATTTATGGGAAGTAAGTGTCCTGTAATGATCTTGACTGGAAAATTATGAGGGAGAGAATTTAAAGTTAATAGCTCATTGAATTTCGTACTTGGAAATTTCAGTAAATCAAATATTCTAAATAAACCAACAAAATTAATTTAATTTGCCGCACCAAATAATGTAAGATTTTATAAGAATTGATATTTTAAATTTAATAAATTTAAAAGACGCATTTTAAACCAAGCCGTATAAACATTACACAGATATAAAATATAAATTAATATAGATTTTGAAAACAAGTAAAATAAAATCAATGGCTTGCTGCGAATTGGACGTTACCTCCGAATCAATCAGTTAATACAGGCAGTTAATACAGTCAGATCATTTCAGGCTTCCTCGACACAGACAGTCTCTGGATAGATGTTTAAAGTACTGGAAAGGCATGGATGGGCTGGTGGAACAGACCTTTGAGAAGCAAATGACCGATCTTTTCACCCCATCATTTCTTTAGGCACAATATATATATAGATTAATCACTTCTCTTCAGTAAACTCAATAATAATCCTCAATTATCAAAGATCCCCTATTTATGTGATCTGGCTTTATCTATAGGATTGAATCTACAGTGACAACTGCCAATTGCAATCACTCTAAATGTTTCTCTGAGGTTGGTGCCTGCTTTGCTAAAGGAAATTATAATTCTGCATGAACATGCCCCAAGGGTTGATTTGCTAATTAAAAAACAACAACAAGCATATTAAGTTTATCAGTCATTCTATTAACAAGCCTATTTAATTAAGGTTTAGATTAACAAAAATGTAGATTTTATTCAGAAAATTTTTAGGAATTTGGTACAATGACTTTCAAACTGATATTTGACATAAACTTAAATAGAAATTTACAAAATATAATTGATCCTTTAATGTACATTTATCAAAAGATAAATATAAAATATTACCAACTGATTAATTTAAGAAAAATGAACTTTAATGAAGAATTTAAAATATTTGTAACATTTTATAGATATCTAGGATTCAATTACATGTAAATGCCAATTTAATAAAATAAACATAGTATACATTTTTACAAATATAAAATAATAAACTAATATAAAAAGGTTTGTTTTCATTATAAAATAAGATTAATGAAATATAAAAGATTATAATATTGCTTAAAATATACTACCACCTAATATGAGATAGGTGTCAGTTAATAAGGATTGGGTTCAAACCCAGCCTAGTGCTGATGACATTGGCACTAGGTGAAGCAGAAATATGTACTATATTTCCAGCTTCAATATATATATATATAATTTTGCATATATATGTTGATATGTTTTCTGAAGAATGCAATTTTTGTACCTACAATGTTTCATGTTTTCCAGTTAGTTTTTAAAATGATATATATATTTTGGAAAGCATCACAATCATTTTCAACCATTATTGATCCTCTACAGAATGAAGATCTCTTCAAGTTCAGTCCATCTTTTCTGAAGTCTAGTCTCTCATCTCCATACAATACCAATGCACTTTTTTATTTCATTTATCTATCTCACATAAGTTTTTTCTAGGTCTTTTATAATCTCTTTGAATCCAGTTTAGGATTTCAACTGTCCATCTATTATTACCTTTTCTAGCAATATGTCTAGTCCAACTCCACTTCTGTCTCATAATTCTTTCACTGATGTCTGTAACATCTGTTTGTTTTCTCATGGATGTATTTTGTTTTTGATCTTTTCTTGCTATTCCTAACATACATCTCTCCATACTTCTTTGAGTGGTCTGAAGTCTCTGTATTTGCTCTTTTGATAAGTGTCCAAGTTTCAGATCAGGAAGTAAGAATTGGTAACACCTTCCTTTTCAATCACATAGGCATATTTCCTTTTAAAATTAAGTTACTGCTACTAAAAGCACTACCAAGTTTAATTCTATAATTAATTTCATCCATTATGTGTATCTGTGATAATAATCTGACCATGGTATTTATAGTTCTTAACTTCTTGTAACTCATTATTATCAATCTTTTTTCTGCTTTTGAGCAAATCCTTTGAACTTTACTTTATACTTTTTAACATATAACTTTAATCCTAATTTCTTACTTTCATCTGATGGTTCTTACCACATTTCCTGAAGCTCTAAAGCATTATTTGCAAAACCAACTACGTCACATAAGAAAATCTAGATAACTTCATTAATCTCTACTTATTTTTATTCCCTCAGATCCCTATTTTAATCCACAAAATAATTTTTGCAAAATTGCCATAAAAACTTTTTGAGATATGAAGTTACTTTGTCATACACCCTTTGCAATGTTAATCTTTTTAGTAACATTACTTAACGTAATTATTGCTGCTGCATTTTATAAAAATTCTTCAGAATATGTCAGTACCCTGGGTCTACACCATGATGATACAATGCCTTAATTACTGCAAAAATGCTTATAGAATCAAATGCCTTATCATAGTCTACAAATCCAAGGTATAATAACATCATACATTCATTGGTCCTTTCTATAACTTCTCGCAATATTTGAATATGATCCACAATACTAACACACTTTAAATCCAGCTTGTTCTTTTAGTTGGTTAAAATTCAAAGTTCACTGTAAATGAGTTGTAATTATTTTGGTAAAATTTTTGTATAGAACTGATAAAAGACTGGTTGTTCTGTAATTTCTGATATCTTCTTTATCACATTTGAAAAATATTAATATTTAATACTGCATTCCTCCAATCATCTGGTACATCTTTATTACTTAGACATTTGGTATATAACTTTGCTAAAAAATTATCTTTCTTCACCTATTTCTTTTAAGATATTGATTATAATTTCAACATTATCTAGAGATTTTCCTTTCTTCATAAATTTAGTTGCATATCTCACTTCTTCATTTAAAATCCTGGGCAATTCAGAAAATATAGTAGTTGTAGGAGATACTTTTCTTTGTTCTTTATTATTATATAATTCTTGATAGAACTCTTCTATACATTTCATGACATCATCTCTCTTTTTAATAATAATTCCATCTTTTTCTTTTATTGCAATACCAAAATGTTGTTTTACACTCTTGAGTCTTTTATTCTCTTCTATAGCTTTCCTTGCTAGTTCCCAATTATACTTTCTTATATCATTATTAATTCTTTTTGCACCATTTTACAATATTTGAAATATTCAATCCTTCTTAATACATCATTTTTATATAGTTTCATGTTCCTTATTTTCTTCATAAATTGTATCTTGTTTCAGTAGAAATTTTACTGGTCAATTGCTGCTTTTCATACCATCTATCTTTGCTGCAGTTTTTAAAAGTGCATCAGTTATCTTCCTATTGATTTTGTTCAAATCTATATCGTGTTCAGAATCTGTTAATATATGAAAATGATTTACACATTCTAATTTAAATTAATTCAATGTTTCTGAAGATTAAGAATAGCAATTATGAACACTGTTTTTCATAATAATTTTTGTCTTTCTAGTTTTGCATTAACAAGTATCTTACATCTCACTAACTGATGATCACTTTCTGTGTTGAATTTGTTAAAAACATTCCTATCTTAAAATATGTATTTCCTGTTAGTCAAAATGGAATCCAATTCTGCTACACCTTCATTTGGATGCTTCCAAGTCCATTTCCATTTAACATTTTTCTCAAAAAAGTAATTCACAATATGAAATTTGTCTTTTTCTGCAATTTCCACAAATCTATGTCCTCTCTTATTTCTATCACCATAAGCAAGTTGATCTACAGCAATTTCATCTTCCCATTGTTTATAAATTGTAGCATTAGAGTCTTCCAAGACAGTTTTAAAATATTGTTTAGTCTGATAAAAAGTTTTTTGTACTTCTGCATTATAATTAGAACTCTTTGGGTCATAAACATAAATTATCTGCATTTTATATCTGCTATTAAGTTGAATAACTAGAGATGCTACTCTGTCTGATACACCATAAATCACCACAATGTTCCTCCATTTTTTATTTGCAAAAAATCCTATTCCATTTTTTCTTATAATTTCACAAAGTCCAATAATGTCCCTTTAATATTAGATAGTTCTTCCAATTCTTGCAATCTTTCTTCATTTGAAAGTGATTTGCAATTGTAAATACCTAAATAAATGATCATCATCAAATGGCAGCCTGGGTCCACAATCACAAGATTCTTACTACCATCTGCCATTGATCACCAACCACTGTGAATAAAGTCCATAATTTATTTTTTGTCTGCCATGATTGTAAATATTCATTTAAAAAAATTCATTCATACACATATTCAATCTTTCTTCAAGAAAATTTAATTGATATTTCAGTTAAGAGCTATGAGGCAACTGAAAATAAAAAAAAACAGTGTTTCTTGATCTTAATCTCACAGATACATGGCCAATAAATTCATCAAACTGGCTATTGCATGTTGGTGAGTGGCCCATCCATGTGTTATATACTATATGAATAATCACAGTTATAGCAGCTTCAATAATGGAATGTATGGAATGAATCTTAGAAAACTGCCCTGCTTGGTTCCTTTAAAGCCTCCAAAAGAAATCAAAGGGTATCCTTTCAGTTAATAGCAATTTCCTTTCTGTGGCCTTGGAAAGCATATCAACATATATAATCGAAATTTATCATATATAATTAATAAAATTTAGAAGTATTATATATATGTGTGTGGGCGTGTGTGAATCATACACTTTAGAATCATTGTAATTCTAGTTAAAATCATTTTAATTATAAAATAAAAAAGTGGTTAGTTTAATTAAAGAAACAAACCAATAGCAGTTATCCTCCAGTACACACACAAAAAAGCTAAAGAAAAGCATTGTAAATAAATACAATATTTATACTATCACCAAAAATGAAAATCAATGAAGGCCATTATGCTGTGTTTTCATATAAATTATAATAAATAATAAAAATATCATATGTAACAACTATATAAATATGTATATATATATATTAATAATTTACATAAACAGCATTTTTCAGCACATGGTTTTATGCACCTTTTCAAATGCTAAACATCTCTTAACATTAATCTATTATTGCACATAGAAAGCTATCTTGTGTTTTATAATAAAATAAAACATGAATAAAACAAAATAAAATTATGATACAGAGATTCAATAAAAGTTGAAAGAATTAATTATATAACATAATAATATATAAAATCAATAAAAATATACCCTATACAACTTTATAAATACTCCATTATTGTATAATTTTCCATTCATTTTTAATTGACCAGTTATTAACTAAATTTATTGAAGTTTTATAAATATTTTATACAGTTATTTAAGTTATGCTTAATATAAAATGATTCATACATTTGTCCTCCATTTGGATCTTTAATGTAATTTAAAGCTTTAATACTTTTTATAGTATCTAATTTATAATCATATGTTAAATGTGTAAAGCAGATTTATCATCTCACCTATTGATTGCATTGTTATGTTCTTTAGCTTTTGTATTGCAATGGTAAAAATTAATTTTGCATATGATTTCTTTTTTTATATATATTTTATATCTTAAAATACAAAATAAAATAAGAGATGATAAATCTTCTTTATACATTCATTATTTAGTATATGGACACAACACAGATGCTACAAAAATATTAAATCTATAAATAACACTAAAGATCCAAAAGGAAAACAAATATATGAAACACATTTCATTAAGTATAGCTTAAATAATTGTATGAATATTTATAAAACTTCAGTAAATTTAATTAATAACTAGTCAATTAAAAATGAATGGAAAATTACATAATAATGTTTTTTTATATATATTTTTTCTGCACATTAATATGTAACATAGTTAATTCTTTCAATATTTAATAAATCTCTATATCATTAATTTTATTTTGTTTTAGTTATGTTTATTTTGTTATTTATAATCATATAGAGAAAAGCTTTCTTACAATTTATTTTATTTTATGTGCTTAGTTAATTAATGCATGTAATTTTATAATTATATTTTACTTCTAGTATAAAACACTATATAGTGTCATAATTACCATTACATATATATATATATAATTTATATAGCTGCTATATATGACATTTTCTTGTTTATTACAGTCTTTATAATAAAGCAATAGATGTGAGCATGTTGTGTGCATGCTTGTTTGACATTTCATTTGTTCATGTTATTTAAATATTTTATGTAAAGGGGTATGAACAAAAGTCCAGCTATATCTTTGTTTTGCATCATGATAGTTGTAATACTCTATTAACATCACCATCATATAAACTGCTACTGATTGAAAAATTAACATTTTAAAAATATTGTTTACTCATTAACCGATTTTAGGCAGCATAATTAATATAATTAAGAATATATATATATAAAAGCATTAAAAAATGTCGGCAAATGATTAAACCATTCAATAATAATTATTACCTCATTATTTCATCAAAGTTCAACAAATTGATTTCTCTTTACATTCTTTCTAATAGAGAATAGATTACAGGCAATGTCAATAAAATCTTGTGAAAGAATCAACTTTTTAATTTAATTTCTCTTTTGATAGAAAAATTTATTTCACTCAATTATAAAAACTTATCATTAGTACTTAAAAAAAAATCCAAATCATCAAATTTGTTGTTCAAGAAAAAAAAAAAGCATGTAAGCTAATTATAATCAGCAATAAATCTAAAAGAAAAAACTACATTATTAATTAAAATTTGCTTAAACACTTCATTCCCTTAATATGAGTTAATTAAACCTACATATCATAAACATAAAATAAATTTAAAGTAAACATTCAATGGATCAAAAAAACTTAATTAAAATGATAATCTATTTCTATTACATAATTGTTTTTGTTTTATTTATTAAATGTACATATATGTATGTGAAAGATTGTGTGCATGATTGTTAGAGGCCACAGATAAAGAATACTATACTTTAAAATTAAAATAAACACTCTAGTTATGGATTAGCATATTGATAGCCAGTCTGGAATGTGAATTAAAATGTTAATTTAAATTTTATTTTAAACAATGTCAAAGTATTAAAAAATTATTTGTTTCATTTATAATGTTAGAAACCAATGGAAAAAATACATTAGTTTTATCAATTTTCTAAAGCTGACAGTTTTTTAAAGTATTGGAAATTTATATTTAAATTATTATATATAAACTAAAAATTAAATATGACAATAGAAAAACGTTTTTATATGTAAGAAAAGTAAGAAGAAAAAAATTAAATCATTTAATGTTTCTAATCTGTCTTTGAAGATATATAAAAAATATTTATAACAACATCGATTTATCAGCTTTGACAATAATTTAAAATGCATTATAATATCTATTATCACAAAAATTAATAAGCTTATCTTCCATTATTATACTATCTGTTGTCTATAATACGTGTCTATAATATAATGTTAAAGCAGAGAACTAGCATGCTTTAGCAGGCTGCTAAAAAATTACATTAGATTAATAGCAGTCCCTAGATTTATTGACTAAATTGTTTGTAGCATATATATTAGTAATAATAATATTTACAGTCATGAATGATGGTTTATTATCTTTTTTAAATGCCTTAATCTAATACTTCAAATATTTTGATTACCTTGCCATCTTCTTTAGAGATGTAGCATAAAGAAAAGATAGGAAAGAACTACTGAAAGATGCTTTCAAGTAAACCTTTAACACAATGATGCAATTCTAACTCACTAAAATACCTATCATATAATTTATCTATAACATAATTTTTTCTTCTCTTCCATATTTTAAAGAATTATTTTAAAATACAATAAATATAAAACAAAAAATTATTAAGCTTCAGATGATTCTTTATGATATTTTGTATGACACATTTTAATATTAAAAATAATTTAAAGCCATTTTATCTTTAATAATAAAAAATCTTTTTAAAATAAATTTAGAATTAGTGCTATTTTTACAGATCTGATCTCAGTTTATACTTCTGTTTGAGAAAATAGTCTTCTGAAAGTCGCTAAAATTCTCAAATGGGGGGAAACAATTACTTTACTTAACAAAATGGTTTCCAATAAAAAAATTCATGTGTAATTCAATTGTAATCATAATAAATACAAAATTTTACAGAAAGATCTACAGAAATATTAAGTTATCTCAGCTACTTTATTTAATATATTTGTCAAGGATCTCCCAGATAAATTCATCTATGCTGATAATATTACTTTGACTTCTCAAAAACATTCCAAAATTAGAAAAATCTCTCAATAAAGATATGAAAAAATTGCAAATGTTTTTCAAAGACTAGGGTCTTATTCCTAATCCAATAAAGACAGCATATTTAATTTTTCATGTATAAATAATAGAAAATGATTTGTGCTCTTAATATAATCTTTTACAATAGTTCTCAAAAATATGATTCTATTCCATATTATTCAGGAACAACCATTCCATAGCCAAACATTTTTCTTGTTTATCTAAATTTAGATCAAAAATTAATGTCTAAGAATAATCATCTTAAATATCTAAGTGGTACTATCTGAGGTTATGATGCAAGTATTCTATGGACAGCTTTCTTATAATTAATGTATTCTTTTGATGAATATTGTCCTCCTATTTGGATAAAAAATTTTGTTCTCATACTAATTTTCTGGTTATTCAATTAAATATTACCATGAAAAATATTACTGGCACACTTAAAACTACTTCTTTAAAGTATATTTCTGCTCCTTTTTACACATTCTCACACTATGTAAAAAAAAAAAATTGTCCACAAAAAATCTATAAAAAAATATTAAGCAGATCAGACTTACCAATAATTCAAGATTTGGTTTTATCACCCAAGACAGAGCTCATATCAGGATTTTCTTTTTGAATATTCAAGTAATTCTCTACCACTGAAGAATTATGGCACTAACATTCAAAATAAATTTCTATTTCCATATCCAATGCTAAAGCCAGCTGAAGTATCATCAACAGATTGAGAACAATCCATAATCATTGTGAACATTTGCTTCATAAATGACATTTATCAGTCACTGATTCATGTAAATATGGGCAAATAAAAACTATGGACCACATCTTGAATTTATATTCTCACTGGAATCTCTATAGATTCATTTACAATATCTTGCTAACATCACACTAGTTTTCATTTCTTACAGGAATATTTTCAAGATATTTACTATCCAATGCTTTCATAACAAAACTATTTTATAGCCTCTTCTGCTAGTGACCATACTGAAATAAAAGGAAATAAATTGATTGTACTTATCTTGTTTTATTTTATTTTGATGAGGACCATTAAAAGAGTAGCTACAAATAATTTTATCATGCAAGTATTAGGTGATAAACATTTTGAAAAGATTCCTTTAAGAATGTGATAGTGAAATAAACTTTATTTAATAAATAAACATATATTATATAATTTTATATAGGAAATAATATTATGAGTAATTTAATATTTATAATTGACAATTTGCAATGAAAAAATATATCAATAAAAAACTTATGTGTGTATCATTCCCCAAAATACATACATAATAAGAGATTGTGATCCAAAGATTTTATATTGTTAGGTAGCTGTTATAGAAATTTTATATTTGTTAAGCTATACACACATATATGTATTTTATAAGTGTGGCTAGATCAAATACATCTTAAGAATCATTAGCATACTTTTTTCAATACCTAAAATTTACAATATAATGCACAGCTTTAATTATAATTTCTAGAAATATACATCAAAGAGATGAATAATTAAAAAATTAAAATTGTTAATTTTTGTACTTGCATAATATATTTGTCTTTTATTAAATTTAAAGTCTATATATGCATAAGATTAAGAGAAATGTAATATTTTTAATCTAATAAAGAATGATTATAATTATTCATTGGAAGAAAATTATTGTGAATAAATACTTGCTAAAAGTACTTATAAAATAAATTATATAAGCCAAAAAAATAATTTGAAGGTTTTGACATGCTTTATGTGCCCTTGAACTAAATGAAAAAATCTGGTTGAATTAAAATGTATCCATTAGGTTGTATTTTTTAATAATGCCCATAATCTCATGCTTAAAATATAAGGGCATTAATTGTGCTTTCTAAAAATACATATATAATATATGGCATGTCTTGGCTGATCAACAAAAATAAAACTTAATATAATAATAAATCATATTTAAAAAAGAACAAACTACCAAAAATGTTTAGCACAAAATTTCTGTGAGCTAAAACTTCCAGTTCATTTCTTTCATAAATTATGATATAACATTAAATATTACAAATAAATACCATCACTCAATGCTACAATGTAATGTTATTTTTCTTGAAACAAGATATAACATTAAATATTATAGTCACATATAAATATATCAGCATCTACTACAGGATGAGGTTCTCTTCAGGTTTAATCTAGTTTTTTTCCAATTTCTAGCCTCTCTTCTCTATTTACTTTAGTAATGTTCCTTATATCATCAATCCATCCATCTCAAATGTCATTGCTTTCTAGGACTTTTATAATCCCTTGGGATCCAGTTTAATATTTCATACATTCATCTATTATTATCTCTTCTAGCAATATGTCCAGTTGAACTCCACTTCTATCTTTTAATTCTTTCAATGATGCCATTAATAACTGTTTGTTCTCTCACCTTTGTATTTCATTTTCCATCCTTTCTTGTTACTCCTAACATACATCTCTATATACTTTGTAGAGTGGTCTGCAGTTTCTATACAGCACTTATAATAAATGTCCAAGTCTCAGATCCCTAAGTAAAGAACTGGTAAAACATTTATTAACACTTTCTTTTTCAAATACATATGCATATTTGATTTTAACATTAAGTTATTTCTACCAAAAGAACTCCATCACCAAGTTTATTTCTATAATTGATTTCATCTAATTATGTTTCCATCTGTAGTAATAATCTAGCCAAGGTATTTGTAGTTGCTAACTTCTTCTAATTCATCATTATCAATCTTTATTTTATTTTTTTGGAAAAAATCCATTGACAACTACTTTAATCTTGTTAATATTTACCTTTAGTCCCTACTTTCTTACATCTGATAATTATTGCAACATTTCCTGAAGTTCTAAAGTATTATTTCCAAAAGAAAATATGTCATCAGCAAAATCTAGATGATTAAATAATCTCCATTTACTTTTTATTCCTTTAACTTTTCATTTTAATTAACCAAATACTTCTTGCAGCAATGCTGTAAAATGTTTTGGAGCTATGGAGTCATCCTGTTGCACACCCTTCACAATGCTAATCTTCTTAGTACAACTATGTAATTTAATCATGGCTGCTGCATTTTTATAGATATTTTTCAGAATATGACAATATATTAACTCTATTTCTTGATGATCCAATGCTTTAAAAACTGGGGAACTGTTTATAGAATAAAATGTCTTTTCATAATTCAGAAATCCAAAACATAGTAGTAACTCATATTCATTGTTTTTTTTTTTTATAACTTCTCTCAATACTTGGATGGGATCTACTGTCCTTTTGGTTGGTTAACATTCAAAATTCACTATAGGCAGATTATAATTATCTTGGTAAAAATTTTTTATAAATCTGATAAATGATTGATATGTTTATCATTTCTAATATCTTCTTTATCATCTTATCTATATATCAAAATCACAACTGCATTTTTCCAATCATATGATACATTTTATTATGTAGACATTTGATATATATAATTTTGCCAACAATTTTTCTATTTGTTATCTGCTTTTTTAAGATATCAATTATAATTCCACTATTACTTGGGATCTTTTCCCTTCTTCATACATTTAATTGCATGTCTCATTTCTTCATTTAAAATCTGGACAATTTAGAAGCTTTAATAATTGTAGAGATATTTTTTGTAGTTTTTTATTATATAATTCTTTACAGAATTCTTCCACACATCATGATATCATCTCCTTTTTTAGTAATAGTTCATCTTTTTTTCTTCTTGGAAAAATGTTTTCTATCAATAAAGATGCTTTATACGTTGGAAATTTTTACTTTTTTATAAATTTCTTTTATTTTTCTATAGTTTTCCTTGCTCATTTACAATTATATTTTCTTATATCAACATTAATTCTTTCTCATACCACTTTACAAATTCTAGATATTCAATCCTTTTTAATGAATCATTTTTATATACTTTCATATTCCATCTTTTCTTCACAAATTGTTTTGTTAATCCTAGGATCCAGGTGCAATGCTCTCAGATACACGGTTCCTCACTGATGAAAGCCACAAGCGAGAAAATAGTCTAGAGATATTGGATGAGCAAGCACTAGATAACGATTTTAAGCACAAGCCTTCTGGCATCCATTGATTACTTTGGCTTGCACTGAATGGCACTACTGTATGGAGAATTTTGCCTGTTTTAATAACAGTTATGAGCAAGCATAAGAAATGGTGATCATGTGAGGTTTAGTGGTTTAAATTATTTTGTCTTAATAGAAATTTTACTGATCAGCCACTGGTTTTTCATATCAGCTATTTTTCTTGCAGTTTTAATATTATATCAGTTATTTTTGCATTGATTTCATTCAAATCTAAATTATTTTCAAAATCTGTGAATATTTTTTTTAAACTTTGCAAATTTTCATTTTAATTCATTGGACTGTTACCAAAGGTTAGAAATATCAACTGAAAATGTTTTTTCTTAATAATTTTTATCTCTTTAGTTTAATAATAATACTTATCTTACATCTTACTAATCAATGATTACTTTCTGTGTTGAATTTATTAAGAACATTACAATCTTGAAATATATATTTTCTGTTAGTCAAAATATAATCCAATTCTTCCATATCTTCATTTAGAGCTTCCATGTCCATTTCCATTTAGTATTTTTCTCAAAAAAATAATTTACAATAATGTTTTTCTTTTACTTCAAAATCAACCATTCTTTATTGTTTCTAGCACCATAACCAAATTTACTCACAACACTCTCATCTTCCAATTATTTACCAATTCTAGCATTAAAATCTCCCATTAAAATTTTAAAAGTCTTTTATACGTCCATATAAAAATCCTCTACTTTTTCATCACAATGAGAACTTGTTAGGGCATAAACCTGAATTGTCTACATTTAGTATCTGCTATTCAGTTGAATAATTAATCTTGCCATTCTATCTAATATCCCATCAGTCTCCACAATGTTATTTTTCCACTTTTGATTTATAATGAATCCAATTTGTGTTTCAATATTTTCTTTATAGTAAAATGTGTGACTACTTTTTAAATCAGTTATCTCTGCATTTTTTCCCAATTTCAAAAAATCCAACAATGTCCCATTTAATATTAGTCAATTCTTCCAATTAATGCAATTTTCTTCATTTAAAAATGATTTGCAGTTGGTAAATGTCTAAATAAAAAGTTATCACTAAATGGCATTCTGAGAGTTCTGATCACCAACCATTGCCTTGACTGATGACTTTACAGTTTTCTGGAAATAAGGGCCATGATTTAGTTTTGTCTGACATACCTGTAAATATCTGTCTTAAAAAAGTTCATTTATGTGTGCATTCATTTTTTCTTCAAGAAATCTCAATTAATATTTCAGTTAAGAATTACCAGACAAATGAGAAGAAAACCATGGTATTTCTTGATCTTAAACTCCAAGGTAAAAAGTCAATAAGCTCACCACACTGACTAATTTTTGTTGCTGAACATCCTATCCATGTTTGTATCCTATATAAATAATCATACAGTAATAATAGCTACACTGACAAGAACATATGAAGTGGACATTAGAAATTTCCTCTGCTTGGTTTCTTGTTAATTATCAGCAAACTCCTTTCAGCAGCTATAAATATTGAACCAGTCAAAACATATTTATCCACCTAACATGAGCTGGAACTCATGAAATGTACTTCAAAGCCCAGTCAAGCCTGAGATTTAGGACAAGGACCATCCTGGATTCGAATCCACTCTCTAAGCCTCAGATCAAACACCTAATGAATAACATAATAGTGATGGCACATGAGAATTAATTTTAATCTGGCCCACTAGCAAAGTGGAGAAGACAATGAGACATCTATTAACTATGGCTAAACTAAAATATATATAAGCATGGCTGTACATTTGGAAGTAGAGAAAAAGGAATTTGAACTACTCAAACAAGTTAGACAATAAAAATTAGTTTAATATAATGACAAATTATTTACATACATTTATAAATTGCAAACATTAGAATGTGGGTGAATGAGAAAGTGGTCTATCAAACGATAGATAATTATATATTGTCATTCACGCTATTATTTCTCATATGCTCTTTTATTAGCTAAATAATATATTATAAATAAACACACATCTTTGGTGGGTCCAATATTAAGATGCCAATTGTTTATTAAAAGGATTACATAATATTGCCATTAATGCTTTGATTTATGGTTCTAAAACATGGTGACTAACATTATGATTTTGGGGAGTGTTCTGGGATTCATTACAGATATAATAAAAACTATTTTCATGCCATTACAGGCATGAAAATAAATAAAACATATTCGAAAATTACATTTAATTTTATGACAAATATTTATTAAAAAAAACATATAAAAGTCAGAACGCTTGATTTTGCCCAAGGCAGATACTCTTAAACATAGAAATAAATTATGATGGTGGGATTGTATAATAAAACTAAAATAATATTAGTAATTAATCTAGCTAGTAATATTTGGCATTCATATATATTTTGAGCAGAGCACAATTTTAATATTATTACAGCACTAAAATTAGGTCATATGCAAATGAAATAATAACATGAATAAGTAGCAGTACTAACATAGGCAGAGAACTCAAAAATAAGGTCGTGCTTCTGGATGAAAAACAAAATCTAACACCCCCTTTTCTAGGGCAATGTTTAGAGAAAAGTGGATAGGCATGGTGTGGCCCAGACTTTTACTGGTATAACTGACGCAAGAGGCCTTTTTCTACGAAGAAGTGAATATGCATAGACTGTGCCAAACTTATGGGAATCACCATGGTCATGGAAAGATTAACTATCCTCAGAACAAGGTTTAAGAAAAAATCTATGGGTTTGAACTTGTCGCAACCCCCAGATTAAGAAGCACATATATATAATCATGAAGATGAGCCAAATGTCAGTAATGCAGTATGAATGAATGTCACTAATGACATGAAATATGATTTACTGCTTTAAAGTAAATGACCCTTGTTTGAATACCATAATTTAGACAAATAATATGCTATGCAGTTATTGTAGTTATAATATATATATAGAGAGAGATTTAGAGTTCATTTACTAAAATATACGTTTAGATTTGACCCCCCCCTTCTGATATTTAAAATAATTCAATCTCACCTTCGTGGATTTTATAACAACTGAGAATATTTAAGCATATACTATTTTAAGAATATAGAAAAAAATAAAATAACTAGCAGTTATATATAGAAAACAATTAATGTCACTCATTCAGAATTGAATAAATAATATTTTAAATGATTTCAGAGTGTTAATTAGCTTGAGTTCTGGATTCACCCTGGGTAGAAAATCCAGAGTTAAACAAGTATATTTTTATACTAAAACATAAATAAAATGTTGGCTCATAAAACAATCTGGTGAGCATATTAATTAATAATGCTTTAAGGGAACATTAATAATCTCAATTCATGAAGGTTTACTTAAAAGATGAGAAGATTTTAGAAGTTCAACTCGTCAGATTGCTTGAGACAGGCATATTAATAATAAAAACATACATATAAATAAATGACCACACCAGAGTTAAAGAAAGTTAGAGCATATGAGAGAGAATTAAATTTATAGAAATCATTTGAGAGCAATTACATATTAGAAAAGTTACAAAATTAGATTATAAATTAGGAGAAATTGATAGTAGAATTTGAGATTAGTTAGACTAGTTTTACTTGCGGCTTGAAAATTTACCTTGCACTATTTTAAGAGTCCATAATTTGAAGTCTTCTCATGCATGGCAATCGGTTCTTAAATAACAGCAAGCTTTTATTCAGCTTTCCACAATTCTCCAGTCAGGTTCTTACTTCATTCTATGGGAGCATATTATAACGGCAGCGGAAGATGACTCATGCAGGTCAGAAAGGTGATGAGCTTTCTATGCTTACATTTCAACACAGCTTGGATTCAGTTAACTGCACAATTCTTTCAATAGTAGCTAATCTATCTGTTGGTGATTTAAAATCCGGCCATTTTATATTCTGCTCAGGTATTTTTGGAATGATTTTAATTACTTAGTTTTAGCCTTAAAATCTAATCTCTGATCTAACAGAAATTTTACATTTCTTTATCCATTGTTTTTGAAAGATGCAACTGTTAGATAACATTCCAAAAATAAATTCAAATTTATTTCCAGATTAGAAATAGATTTGACAAAAATGTTTATAACAAAAGAAAATCGTTAATCTTAATCCCCATTTTAAGTAAAAACTTTAATTAAAAATACCTTCCCAGATTAAAACAATAATGTTTCCAACCCTTTAATTATTTTTGGATAATTACCGGTTACATCTTCCATCTTGGATTTTATAAAATACAGTTTAATAGGAAAAAAAGTACTTTAAAAAGAAAAAGTTGTATAAATGACATATAATAAAAGATTTTTTAAAAAATCAATATTTTGTTAGTATTTTGCTCCTATATACATATATATTTGAGCCACACCTATGTATTTTAATAAAAAAGAACTAATAATTAATAAAAATGAATTAATAATAATTTTAAAAATGTTACTGAAATGTTAAAATTTTATAACTTAGGCATGCATACCAAATATATACATACATGACAAATGGAGTGGGATGGGATATAGGGTTTGAATACAGGTTAGTAGGTGGAAACATAAAGCTCAATCTTATGCTAAGATTGACTGCTTCAATATATAAATATCTCGTATAATATGTGAATATATAAAAGACATATATTCATTGATTAGTTTTTTCTATATAAATAAAATCAATTGTTACTAATTTTCCTTTCACACACAAGTTTAGTTTCTGATGATTTCTTCTTATAAATAAGAGTCTGTTAAATTATTGAACTGATTTTATTAATAATTCTTAGAGGAGACATTATTATAGTTATGATCAAATCTCATTTATGAAAGAAATTTGATTTAGAAGACTTCTTTTTCTTTTAAAAGAAAATTCTATAGGGGACTTCATTTTTAGTTTATGCAAGATTAAACATAATCTAGTAAAATATTAGATGCATTGCAAAATATTTAATGAGCAGCACACAAATTTTTATCCTGAAAAGGTAGTGATAAAAGATGTGAACTGATGATTTAAGCAGCACATTTTATTCAATAGAAATGTGGCTACAATTAAAATAAACACAATTTATACAACAAAAACATAATTTATACAACAAAACCTTAAATATGTTTTTCTTGGTTGAATTTATTTTAGCTGTTATAGCCAGCTGAATCTAAAATTTTGTTTCTCATCTATTAATAATAACCTATATAGTAAGTGATGTTTATACCCCTGCTATATACCTTCTAAATTGTATTTCCTTTGATGGTTTTCAGTTTTGATTGTTGTGATGTCTAATTTTAATTTATTTTTATCTTTAACATTAAATAAAAATATTTCTTTATTTTTTTTCTTTTAAAAATATAGATATATCAACGATGCAAACAGTAAAACAAAGGCTTTCACATATACATATATATGTCTATTTCTAATATTATTTTTATGTACAGTAAAAAACTACTAATAGAGATAATTTAATAAAATATTAATTTAAAATGGTAGCAGTATTAATTATGATAAATGTCATTTACAGCATTTAAATTATTTTAGCAGTCTTGCGTTGTTAGCCGAGAGGTATCGCAGTCGCCATGCAAGCAAGTAGTTGGTTGCAGACGGTTGTGGGTTCGTGTCCCGGCCGATGCTATGACATATGAAAAAAAAAAAAATTATTTTAGCAGATTTTAATTGTCTGTTATTACACTATTGTTTTGATAAATCATTCCCCAAAATAATATAGGATGACTAAGTTTAAAGTATCATCTTCATTATATCTATACTACTATATATAAAAAACAAAGTTTAAACCAAAATAGTTAAAACATTTTTAGAAATGTATTTGGTAAAAAAATTAAATATATATATATATATTTTTATGAGAAGAGAATAAATATTTCATCAAGATAAGTTGCTTATACAATATTAATTAAATATTATTATTTTAAGTAATCAAAAAAAAAGCCTATAAGAATAACATAAATGCAATAAATCATGGTTTACTAGTGCATTGGTTAATAAAATAATGAAAAGAGATACCAATATTAAATAAGAAGTCATAACCAAAGAAAAAGACGAATAAAAAACAAAAACATATAAATGTTGAAAAATTTGAGTAAAAGAAAAATACATAAAGTTTTATTTTTTTCATGTGTTATAGCAACGGCAGGAAGATGAGCCCACTAACCCGAGGCAACTGCTTGTAAGGCAATGCTTGACAAAAAAATTAGATTTATAGCAAAAATAAACAATGGTTAGCAGAAGTATATATTGTGGGGAGGAAACAAAAAAAAAAAAAAAAATAAGACTGACAGAAATAAATCTGATAATGAAACAAAAATCAAAAAATTTTTGGTAGAAATGATAAATATTTTTGAAAAATATAAGAAAAGCAATTTAAAAGTGAAAATGAATAATATATAAAGACTCAGATTATAAATAAAAAAATAAAGAATTGATTAACATTAGATATATAATTTATATATTTTCTGAGTGATCAATAGATATTTTTAAATCCAATAATAAAAAAGTTCTAAAAAGCAATTAATGAATAAAATTTGAGATTTATCTACAAATTACTGAAATGACACTAATCTACATATAAATATATTTACCTATATTCACTCTGCAAAATTCATTCATCATATTTTTCAATTTGACATATGTAATTTTAAAAGCTTAGTTTCAATGGCATTGTTTATTGTGATTACAATTACAGAAAATCATATTAATAATAATACTATTTTTTTAATATTTTTAAAATATTTATATATATTTTTTCTCTTCTGCTTAAAAGTACCCAACAAAAGAGAAAATATATTCATGGTAATTCTAATATAACTTCTAATATTTCATATGGTTTGATCTTACATGATTTACTTTACTCTAATCATTTTTAAATATAGTTTTGACATTGTTGTTTTATTTGTGTGTGTGCGTGTGTGTACTATGTTGGTTTGAAAAGTCAACTTAAATAAAATTCTTGAAGAAAATAGCATTTTTTTAATGTATTTAATGTAAGCAGTTATGTAAAGTGATCATTTACACATTAATGTAAATGAAAAGCAAAATTTCCGTTTAAAAGACTTTGCAAAGTCAAACCTTTAAAAAAATATGAAATTGTTAAAATATTTTTATGAGTTTTAAATAAAAAATTGTTGGTAGTTTAACTGGGGTTTATATAATGAGATCCTTATGTGACTAAGAGAAAAATAAGCACATAAGTGTCAATCAATTGATACACTTTTTATTTTATTTTCCTCAGCTGGAAATCAATCCAGAAACTTTTAATTCTTGAATTCACTGCTCTGCCAATGTGTATCAATATACCATACACCATAAACTACCTGTCTATCATGATTTACTCCTTTACAAATTGAATAAGAAATAAATTAAAAATACATTTGTACTATTTTTTTACCATTGTATAAGCTTTTGAAATATAAAATATGTGTAATTCAAGGTTTAATATTAATTTATATAACGACTATGACAAATTGTATGCATAAGGTTAAATTTCCTATAAACCATTTATCAGAAGGGACGATATATATATTTTTTATTGAGAAACTGTGAACTTATTATAAAAACATCTTTTACTTGTGAAAAGAAAGTTTTAAACATTATTAATTTTATAAATATTAGAAGTATTCTGAAATATTATTTTTATTAAAAGCAAAGTAAATGCTTTTTTTCTACAAGTAGAGCTTTTATTTGTTACTTATACAACTTCAATTTATACAAACTTTACGGTAATCTTAATATTTGTTTTGAAATACCACAATTCAGTTCACCTGAGACATTAGGAAAGGGGGAGGATGCAAAATTGAATTAAACATTCTTTTCTCAAGTCCAATATAATCTGATTTCATAGAAAATCTACATGAAATAGAAACATGACCATCTGCTTTAAATATTAAATCTTCAACACTGAAGAAATGATTTAGAGTGTAAAAAAAAAAATAGACATTTTTCTTTCAAAAATGATTAGAAGAAAAAACATTTAAAATGAATTTGTCTTGTAAAACAAATCAATTTCACAGTCATAGACTTCTCTCTCTCTCTCTCATAGTGATAAAAAAATAATTCATCAAAAAAATAAAAACATTTTGAAATTCTTTGTTTTATATATAAATAATTCAATGTAAAACAATATCAGCAGATAATTTTTTTAAAGAAAATTTCAAAATGAATCACACAAACATATATATTTAGTTCAAATGTTTAATTCTTTTTAAATATGTATGTTTGCAGAAAAGAAAGTTTTCTATAAAATAAAATCCTTTTAATTTGTCACTGAGACAATATTCTCATCATTGTAGCTGCTAATAATACTTTGTAATTATTGCATTAATATATCATTAACCGGCTCATATGAAACATCATGATGAGTTTTCTTAATTTCACATCTCAATAAGATCATCAAGAAAATACCAATCTTCCTTTCAAATAACAGATAATTTCTAATTGATGTATTAGTTTGATTTCTTAAAGAAAAAAATGAATATATAGATGCAAGAAAGTAAAATAATCACTGTTCATAAAATCTAAAATCATAAGCCAAGACAATAAATAGTCAACAAATATACAGAGATCTATAAATCGCCAGATTTTACGTTTAGGCTGCCATTATAACATTTTATGTGGCCATCTACAATTCTAAATAATTTAAAAATGAATGAAGATTTAATTAATAGAAAAAAATAATCAAATATTATATGGGATATTGTCAAACTTTGTAGGTGAGAAGAAAGAGAATAAGTTACTTTAATAATAAAAGCACAAATAGTGAAAATACAAGTTGGTGGGTTTTATTAAAAATAAAAAAAAACATTATAAATAATGGAATGCCAATTTTAATGAGAAATAAATACTTCTATTATCAAAAATATTTTTAATAGCATTATTTGATCATGTATTCAAAGGAAATTATCAGAATAAAAATTAAACTTTTTAATTTAAGAACCTGGTCTATAAAAAAATTTAGATTTCTAGAAGAAATTGAAAATATCCATATATCAAATAATGTAATCACAATTTTAAAAATGAAAAAAAAAATCACAATATTCACAATCATTTTCACTATAGACAAAAATCAACTAAGTTAATACTTATGTAATTAAAAGCTGTTATTTTTTAAATTTTAAACTTATCCTGATTCAAATGCTTAGATTTCATATTATTTTTTAAATTGAACAGGTGTCCTTTCCAGTACCTTCATAACTATGTTTTTATTTTGTAAGAATCAAATTATTTTTGACTTTAGCTTATATAGTTTTAATTTGCCCTCCACCTCTTTCAAGTCTTTTTCAAATGACATTTTGTTTCTAATTTTTAAGATTGATATTATAAAAGTTATTGTAACTAATGATAACAATAATAAAAAGCAAATTTATTATAAGAAATCAATCATTTGAATCCAGTTAAACAAAAAAATGATTTTATTTATTTATTATTGCAAGTTTATGGCTATATTTTTTTTATTTTTTTATAACATATATTGTAAATAATGCTGACAATAGAAAAATCAAATTTGAAATATTGCAGTAAAAATGTTAATATACTGCCATGCACAACTACTACTCTTAATAATACATAAAGTTCAAAAAATCAAGACTGCTGAAAGATAAAGGTAAAGGAAAACTTTTTTTTTTAATTTTGATTTTTACAAATAGAGCATGAAGAGTTAACTAGTTATACGAATTACACAGTTATTTCATATTTTGTTAAAACAATAACTGATAATTAGATGATTTTGCTATAGGATAATGACTGGAAAAAAATTCCTAAACCTGATTATGATAGGAAAAAATACAGATTCAGTCTGTCTAAACTTCATATTGCAAGAATGGAAAGTGGATATTTTAATCTCATTATCACAAAGATTGTCTAGAAAACTTAAATAATTACAAAAAAAAGTTATACCTACATATATAATAACCAACAAGATCTCTTAGATAATCATAAATATTAAATATATATGCTTAAAACATTATCTACTGTTGTATCATATGTGTAATATTATATAACAAATAACAATAATGATGAAATTTTCCATAATTGTTTATGAATTAATAAACAACATAAATAAAAAATGTTTTGAAATTAATTAGATGACATATCAATCATTTAAAAATATTTTCTGTCAAAACATGTCAAACCTAACTAAAACTTATTTAACAAAACTTTCACTAAATAAAGTTTCACTAAAAGTATTTTACTATATAATTTTACAATCGAATGAATATTTTTTCTTTATTTTAAAATCCCATAAGTAAATTAATTAATTAATTAATTCTATAACTTCACCAAATCAAATATTTTATTCCAGTGCTGTGCATGTATATTCACTTACATTTTTCTCTCAAACAAATAATCGATACAAAAGTAAAGAAAACAAAGGTTTCATTAACTTATTGTAAAATTTAATTTTGGAAAAAAGAGAGACAGAAAAAGTTTTATAAAAGTTATCTGTGATAAAAGTTTTAACTAACTTTCAAAGTATAAAGAACATGGTATTTTGAAATAAATAAATTTGCAATATTAAATGAATAAAAATTATTACTTTTGTATTTTCTTTTATCTTTCTTTATTTCCAATCATGATAAATCATCATATATTTTTCCATGTGTTTTACATGTTTATGAAAAACCAGATTTTGAAAATAGTTGTAAAGAGCATTTTGTAAATCAATCTATTTATTGATAAAGATGTTATATATTGAATGAAAGCAATTAAGTTTGTAATATATAAAAGGGCTGTCATAAGTTCAGTAGTCAGTCCACTTAGTCCAGCCTAAAGTTTGAAGAGAATACTAGCATGGAATCACATATTATATATGTGCATTAGAAATTAAAAAGTAAAAAAGTATGTGATATAAATCAACTATGTAATGGTTTTATATGGACATACAGTACATATTAAACCAATGGCACACTAGAAACTTAAGTATTCATCTTTCAACTGTACAGAGTCCAAGGACAAAGAAGATAAAATATCTAGTTGAATAACCTAGCATGGTAAAGAATCTTAGTTAAACATGTTCTACCCAGGAAAGAAAAAATGATGGAAAATGACCAGCTAACCATAAACTAATCATTAGGGAAATGCCATGACCATTTTATTAAACTTACTTTTAAAAGAAAAAAAACCATATGGATAAATTTTTTCAATCTGCATAGGAATAAATAGTGAATGGGGGACTCATTTTAATTAAACTGTGAATAAATTAGAAATATACTTTAAAAAAATCATCAAAAGGAATATAATAAATGGATAAATTGTTAATTTTTTTATATCAATGACTACATTTTTTTCTGATAAAAGACCTGATTCAATAGAAAAGGACTAAGTATAAGAAAAGAAGTATGATAAACTATTTAGTTTTCATTATATTTATAAATGTGTATAAGTATTTTTTTTATCTTTCTATAAATTGTTAATTATCAACTATACTAATTTATTGCTATATGTTATATATATAGTTTATAATTAGATATTCGCAGTATATATATTCAAGTTTTTTTAATATGATTGTTGTTTTGAGAGAGAGTGTGTACCATTCACATATTGATACTGGAACAGTTCTGCCTTTGTTCACTTTTCACATGTGCATTTCGTCAAGTTAGTTAAGTAGTGGAACATTACCATTGAGTTTTAAAAATCCTGAGCTATGATCCAAAGCAGACATGATCTCTTCAAAGAATATAGGTTTAAACTTAGGTTGCTAGTGATGCTATTATAGTGTTTAGTAATATGTTTTTCCAGAACTAATAAATATTCTAGTATACTTAGGTAGCATGAGTTTATAATCATATGATAAGCATGAAATATTACTGATATTATTAGCAATAGGTTGTAAGCTGATAATGTTCCTTGGTATGCTCAACATAGTTTATTATCAGACTAATAGGTCAGTTACAGACCTGACTAAGGGTGGTCTGATCAAAATATCATATATATGTTATTAAAACTGGCAATATGTGGTTGAAGGATTGTAGTGCATTTGGCTATCAAGTTTAAGAGTGGTACATTAGAGAGATCAAAAACCAACTTTATTTTCCAAAAAACATATTTGGAGAATTTTTTAAATACTGATTGTAATAAAGTGTTTAGAGTTAGGATTCCAAATGATTGAACAATATCTAATGATAGGAAAAACCAATGAAAAAATAATTTAAATTTTGTATTATCACTGAAACGATGAGTGTTATAATAAGAAGAAAAAGAAGAAAAAAGAAGTCACTTATAAAGGAGTATAATCATTTCAATTCCACAAAAAAGAGAGAGAGAGAGAAACAAAAAAACTGCTACAGAAATGAGTTTTATGATGACTATACAAAACAATCCTTAAATTACAATTATATCACATATAAAATGTTCTGTTTCACTTTTCTGTTTATTTGATATTTTACAATGGGCTTTTAGTTTCGTCATCAGAAAACTTTTCTTTTTGAACTACTTCAACAATGTCTAATTGTAGCTCTCCAATGAATTATATTCTAGGACATAATTGTCCAGTGAAAACAAGTGACATTGCAATTCTTTAGAATGTCTTTGAAATAATACTTATAATGGTAAGTACCTATCTCTCCTATGACACGCTTGCTCAAGTTCATCATAAAACACCATTTTAAAAAGTCTTTCATTGTTCATTCATTTTACATTTCCAATACAATGAAGGAATGACTTTTACAATAATGGACTCAATAGCATCACATCCAACATGATGAAGAACTTATTGATTGATTATTTCCAATGTATTTTTAAAATTCTATGAAGCATCCTTAAATTAAATTTTGCTAACAACTTTATATTGCAACCAACATGGTATATAAGCTTCACTTCCATACAATAATTTAGCTACAATAACAGCTCTATATATACACCTTAGATGCAATAATTATTTCCTAGCAATAATATGTTACAAACAGCAGCACCTTGGAATGTATATTGGACTTCAACAATCTATTTCTACTTTTTCTATATATAAAACTATCAAGATATTTAAATTGATTTATCTCAAGATGATAACCATCTGTGTTACAAGTTGCTGAAGTTTTTTTCATCTACTATTGGATGATTACTTCTGTTTTTGAACATTTATTAGTGAATTATTTATATTTTATGCAAAACATTAAAAACATGCTGTAAATCATCTTTTGAAGAGGCAAAAATATCACAACCATCAGCATAATGGGAATCCAGAATTCAGGAAGATTAAGTTCTTCTTTTTACTTTGAACCAATTTAAGTTAAAAATTCCATCATCAAATCTGATTTCTTTTGTTAAAACTTCCTATAAATCCAAAAAAATCTTTGTTATAAAAATTGAAAACAATGTTAAATTAAATACACACCCTTGTCTAACATCAGATTTTTCAGTTGCAGAATAATTCTTTCTTTCATTTCATCATATAAAAGCTATATAATATAAATAAGTTTTGGTAGGCAACCAACTAATTTCAAACAATGCTATAAACCTGCCCTCTCAACTGAAATGAATGCCTTGAACAAATCAATAAAATCAAAGCATAAATCACTCTTTTTCTCCAATTCTTTTCTTCTATTTACCTGACAACAAAAGTCATATTTGTAGTGCTTCTTGATTCTCTAAAACAACATTGAATCTTCCTGGTAATTATTCATCTGTAGCTCAAAATAAGTTATTGAACAAAATTATACAATATTTCATTTGGATTTCAGGACTGTCACATTACTGATGCATGGAGCTTTCTTAAGGAGTGTATTATGGATATAAGCAAATCTATTCATAGGTTCAACAAAAAGAAAAACCAAGGCTGATTTTTTGACAATGATATTATTATTAATGATTTGACAGAATAAGAGATTGCTGTATTAAAACTTAGTGTGGTCACTCTAGATCTTTTTTTCATATAGTTAGAACAGCATATTAAAAACAATATCACAGTCTTATTAAATCCAACAATAGTACTCTCTCATATGAAGACAAAGATATTTTGAATAAGCTGAAGGATTATTTTGATTATCTTTTGAATAAAGATACAAGAATTGAGATGACAACTTTTAACATTATAGCCATTTTATTTACTCATTTATATATATATATTTTCATATGTCATAGCATCGGCCGGGACACGAACCCACACCCATCTGCAACCAACTACTTGCTTGCAAGGCGGGTGCGATGACCTCTCGGCTAACAACGCTTGACTACTCATTCATATATTCAGTTTAATGACGTCAAAAAAGCTTTTTGTAGTCTTAAAAATGGAAAAGTTGTATTTCTGATGAAATACCTAAAGAAGTTTTAAATTATGGTGATGATGTGTTAGTTTCAAAAATTTTACCTTTTTTTAGGAATATCTGGACATTTATATATATATATATAATTCAAACAAATATATTTAACACAGTATTCAAAATTAAATAATATATATATATATATTGAAATAGTTATTGTTACAAAAATGGCAAACTGTTAATGTAATGATGGAAAATCGCAGCGAATATCTTAGGCTGAAACTTAATATATACACATGTTCTGCCTTCTCATCAATAAATTTTACTATCATTAGAAAATTAATAAAAAAACATTAAAGCACATAAGTTTTTTAAAAACAACTTAATCGAAGTTTTATTAAATTCCCAAAGGATTCTAACTCTGTTAATAATAGCTTCAGATGCTTTTCACTGAATAAGTAATGCTTAAAAAGAACGGAAGAGCTGAAATATTAATTTATAAAATTATGTGCAATGAGTTTCAAAACAGTTAAAACAAAACCTTTATCAGTTCAAGAGTAAAATCATATAAGAAAAATCAGTAATTTAAAAAAAAATCAATTATGCATAAGATTAAACACTTTCTTAGTAACAATATTGTAAAAAAAAAAAAAAAAGGTTGAAAGAAATGCTTTTACTTTAATATCATCTTTTTAATAACTCAGTTATCATTAATAAATTAAAATTTCAATAAAAAAGTAATAAATATTTTTTTTTACAAATACACATGTTCATACGTAAGTGAAATATATGTATACGTTACTACATAAACTGCCATATAATAATTGATTTTTCATTATTTCATTACATTTCTCTTTGCCCAAAAGCTTTTAAGAATCAATAAATCTACTGTTTAAAAAATCATATAATATATATGTATATATGGTAGGGATAATGTAAATTTTATGTATATTTTCTACCTAATATTTGGAAAATTAAATAAAATGAAACTACTTTTACAGAAATTAATATATATATTAAATTATTGGGTAAAAAAATTAAAGCAAAATTTTATACAATCTCAATTTAAGAATTTTCAAAACGCATAAAAATATATATTTACAAATAATGATCATTTCAACAAATCTTTGCGATCCGAAAAAAAGTTTGGCATTTTAAAAAAATATTAAGAATGCAGTAGGTATGTTTATATGGAGTATTTGTTTCCGAACCAAACATATATATAAGACATCTTTTGCGGGTTCATCCGTGTAAGATTTACATTTAGATATTACAATGTTTTGATTTGATCACACAAGCCCTTAACTGGGAAATGAATACTATATAACTGTAGAGTGTTCACAATAATTGTAAAAGTTCCACAATAACAAAAGCAGGTGTACAAAATTAAATAAAGTGAAAAAAATAAAAAATAAAAAATAAACAACAAATAAAAAATTCAGAATCTTCAAAGTAATTAATTTGTTTTTCAAATTTTTTTCAGTATCTCAATAGTTTTTCTGGTGTTACAATGCCATAGGTTTTCACATCTGAACCATACTAGCCTTAGAAAAATCAATATTGTAACCTGAATCCATAGCATGGATAGAGTGCTGAAGATGATGAAGTTTGCTTCACTGTTTTAGCATGTTCAACCCTTCTAGTACTGATGTGATGATTGCACCAATGTAAGATCAAAGAAGCTACTGAGATACTAAAAAGACCAAATTATATCAACAAATGTAATGACACATGTAAAATTTCTTCATATTTAGAAAACAAATTTGAAAAACAAATTATACTGAAGATTCTGAGTTTTTTACTTGTTGTTTATTTATTTTTCAATTTGTTCAACTTTATAAATCTGTTTTTTTCTTTCTGTGGAACTTTAACAATTACTGTGAACACTGTTTACAGCACTTCTACAATTATATAGTATTCATTTTCCAAGTGGGGCCTTCTGTGATCAAGTTGAAAAATTGAAATATGTAATTAAAATCTTACATGGATGAATCCCCAAAATATGTTTTTAATATCTATAACCTGAGAAAACATTCACATGAACACATATTTATATATTGTACCATAGCATAAAAAATAACTTTATCTTATTACTTTTGAAAGCTATACACACATGTATTCATTTTTAAATTGATCTTTTAATGTACTTTAAAATATAAGAATTACAATTATAACATGTTACACTGCTCAAAAATTTAAACTAACATATATAACAAATCTGCTTATATCCAAGCAACTTATGATTTAAATGTTTATTCAATTCTATTTGAAGTCATATATAATTTATTGCCATGAATAGTTTAGAGCAGTGGTAGGTGTCAAACTTCAGAATGAAAGTTCTTCAAAATAATTCCAGTACTTTTTTAAACATTTTTTTTTTATATTTTATTTATTTTATGCATTAAATTTCTGATTTCATTTCTAAATAAATTGCTGTACATTACTATAAATTTTTCACAATAGTCAATCCCTTCCTTATTCCTAAAAAAAAAATAAAAATTAAATAGTCTAAGGAAATCTGAAAAATACATTCACAATATCTCCTACTACATTATTTTATTCATCAAAAATGGAAATTAATAAAGTCCATTATGCTGTTTTTTGTTTTGTAAAAATTATAATAAATAACAAAAATATTGTATATAGCAGCTAATTTATGCAGAAAAAGTATTTTTTCACACATAGTTTTGTGTCCTTTTCAGAGGTTAAACATCTATTTCAGATTAACAATAAAATATATATTTAACATTTGAAAAGGGCATGGCATATAGTTATATGATAAAACGGTTTTTTATGCATAATTATTAATATAAATTTATATAGATGTTACATATATTTTGGTTATTATTATTTTATTCATTACTCACCATAAAAATATTTCTCAGTCATTTTATCATTCAGCCTTTTTTGTGTGTGATTCTTATTTTAACATTCATTTTTTTAAGCTGGCTCAAATAAATCTATACACAGATTCTAATTAATATTTTTAGAATTTGGATTTGTCTAACGACAGTACATAGACAATATAATCATAAAAATATAAACATTATCACTTAAACATCTATATTGATTTCCCATTTACAATTGGTGGTAAATATTATAAAAATAAACTATTAAATTCTTTTTTCTTATTAATGAAAGAACTTTGTTCACAAATAACAATAATAAAAACAATTAATATTTTGTCAAATCCCTTTAGCTATTCTCATATTTGCTACAAAGGAAAATACAAAGAAAAATTTGAAAAATTGAAATTGAAAATAATACTCAATAATTATATAAATAAATTTAAAAACATTTAAATACATTCATCAATTAAAATATTCATTTAAGAAACAAAATATATTCATAAATGCATAACATCAGCAGTAGTAGCAAGTATGACTTTACAAAATTAAAAAAAATAAAATAACTTAATAATAATAATATATTAATTCAAAATAAAACTCCATAAATAAAAACAACTGAAGGAAAAGAATAAAAAATGAGTAACAGGCATACAAATATGTTTCAAACCAAAGCACTTAAAGAATTACTAACAATATCAATTTCAAAATAGTATATGATCTTATTTTTATATTGATGTAAAAAGTGTATCCAGCTATAATTAAAACAATAAATTAAAAAAAAAACAACAATTTACTTTCACTGATCAATTCCTTTCTTTTATTTCAGTGTGTAAAATACAGGTCAGATTATGCTCCTTTTCATTTAAAACCCTAAAACATTTAAAAAAAATTTCTTCTTTCTTCCTCAGTGATTTCTTTCTGATTAATTAAGTAATTAAATTAATTACAGAATTGATCCTGAATTAAATAGACAAAAAATAAAAAAGAAAGCTTTTTGACATTAGGGTTACTAATTTATACTGTAGATATTTACTAAACTTTTTTTTCTTTAATTTTACTTTTAAATATGAGTAGCAATAGTTTTTCTAATGAAATTGTGTCATAGGTGTGTGTACATACTATATATACATGCTGAAAACATTTATTTTACCTATGTTTGTGTGTGTTAAAACTACTTTTATAAATGATTCACAACTATTCATGACTTTAGATATTTATGCAAAAACTTAAAATTAAATGTCATAGTTATGGGAGGACTACTGCAAGTTAAACAATATTATAACTAATGTCATGTATTGTTTAGTGCAATGGCAAAATAATGGACTCTGGTTTTCAAAGCATGAATCACAGTTCAGCTGTCACATCTAGTAATCAAACTTCTTATAAATTTCCATGTGATAAATTACATGATTATTTTTTATTTTTATACTCAAGTATTTAGCAAACAAAATTAGATTTGCTTTCCCATTTTTAGTGTTCCTAAAATAAATACTATTGGTTATTTCCTGTCACTGAATGGCCTATTCTGTTGCTACTAATACAATTACTTATCTTCGTTACAAATAACTGCTTATTCTAACAAGGCCTTAGATTATTAAGCAATAGTCCGATATATAAATAAAAACTTTATAAATTATTTTATGTTTACAAGTATAAATATAAGTTAAAATTGAAATAGCAAGCAGCATATAAATAAAAACTTTCACCGTGATATATGCTGCATGCATTTATAAAGCTGAAGAATACTTTCGAACATGGTGCTAGATAAATAAATAATAAGTTAAATAAAAACTTTATAAACTATTTTATATTTAAAAATATAAATATAAGTTAAGACTGAGATAGCTAGAAATCAGCATTTAATTTTAGCAGCTTAATATTTAGAGATTCACCCTAAGTTAATTGAGTAGCTTTATATGATTATGCTTATATGTTTGCATAAAAATTATTATTTTTGTATGAAATAAAAATTGAAAAACTATTTTAACATAATTTTGAATAATAACATGGGGTTATACATGAAGAATTAATACAATGAACTAAAACTACTGATTTTCCATAATTCATGGATAGTGGAATAATCTTTTGATGTGAGAGTTAATTATTAATAAGCAGTATTCATTTAAATCTATTTCATAATGTTTTATAAGATAAGACACAATTTTTTTTCTTATTTCTCCTTTTCTCATTCTCAATTTTTTTTGGTCATTTTATCTTATTTATGTTCAGTAAATATGTTAAGACAGGGCTCAGTCATTTTAAATTTCTTATGTCATTAGTCATCTTTATGCATTAATTGTAAATATGAAATGGTGTATTTGTGCAATCACATATTAATTACATGCTCAACAAATTTTATTATAATTTTTTAATCTGTTTTCTTTTTGGTTATAGAGAAATGATGACTAAACTGCAATGGAAGGCATATCAGCTCCCACAGCTATTTTGCATGACTTTTGAGGCAATATGAATATTGATTTTCATTGCCATTTTTTCTAAACTTTTATATTAATAATCTATAGTGTGTACTAATATTAGAATATTTAATTCCATAAATGTTTTAAAGATAAGTAAAAAGCATATATTTTAAAACTTTTATTTTTTTTTTTGCTTTTAAATAATACCAATTAAAAAATAGTAAATGTGGATTGTATTTGTTTATTAAAAAGTGTTTGACATTTGATAATCTGTGTTGCTTTCACACGAAAATTAATTCCAAAACAAGTACTGTGACTTTTGAACACTAAAAAAATATAGGAGAATAATTATATATGGCGCTTATTATTGAAAACCTTGTACAGTTTTATTCTAGAGTTAGAATTACCAAACTCATTTATAAGAGAGAGATAATGATGATAAGTTTTTAAAAAAAAAAAACGTTTGTAATTATTTATATATTTTTTAAATCACGGCTATATTTGTGATTGAGAATTTTGTAAAAATATAACAGTTAAAAATAAAATAAAGATGGATAGTAATGATTTTGAAAAATTAATAACTATAAGTATCAAGGATATATTATTAATATAGACGAAATCATAATGGATGAAATTAATCATAAAATTAAACTTGCACGAAGTAATACGGGTAAAAAAAATAATATTAAAAGATAATGTGCCTGCCACTTGAAAAAAGCCGTTTTTGATAAATGTGTTTTCCCGGTGTTTAATTATGGTTTCTAAGATTTAGCTATTTAAGAGAAAAACAATACAGAAACTTTGTACCACTCAGAAAAATATTTAATATTCTGGAATTAATAAAAAAGGATAAAAAGTTATATATATCATTGATATAAATAAATAACTATACAGAATTGGGGTGATTATGCTGCTACAAGAAATGACAATAGATGAAAGGATAAGTCTTAAATTATATCTCATAAGATTATTAAAAAAACTAAAAAAGATTATTTGTGAGAAGAATAGATAAGGCTATTTTTCGGAAAAATGTAGAGAAAGAAGTTATTGCCAAAAATAAAACAAAACGTTTTTTAAGAGCTATTCATAATAAAGTAGTTTTATAATTATTGAAATTGATGATGAGAATTATTTCTTTAAAAAATGTTGCCTTCAGCTTTAATTTGTTTAATTATTTACATATTACTATTTAAATTGAATTTAAAAAATTTGCAAACCAATTATTAAAAATATCAAACTTCATTTAAAAAGTATTGAAACTATCTATACACATTGTAAAAAAATAATAGTATATATTATCGAATAGATTTAAAACATATATAATATACACATAAATACTTAGATATAAATAATAGAAAAATGTACTTACTGGTGAGTTTTCTGGTAATTTAAATTGCTGGTTGTTTTGCACTTGGCTTTGGAAGACTTCAAGAAACTGATCAGCAAGTGATTGGCGAATGATAGTATTACGAGCATTATGTATAGGTGACTGCAATTTGTTCTGTAAATCGCGAAACATCAAAGAATTTAATCTGTAAAAAAAAAAATGTTTATTAAAATAAAGTAACTATTAAAATTATACAAAATATTTTAACTTTTATCAGATTTAATTCTTATAACTCAACAAACATTTATTTAAAACTCGTATGTTTTTAACATATGTATTCATTATAAAAAATACTATATTCAAAGTATTAGTAATCTGTTAACTCCAATAAACAAGTCATAAATTATTTCTGGTTAATATTATATATACATATATGCATATTATTGTAAAAATAAAAATCAACGATTTTAACATTTAACTAAAATCTTTGTAGATCAAATATAATGTACATTCTAAATAAAAATATTATAAACAAAAAGTTATTTTGTACTAGCTCGTACCACCTAAAAAATAATAATAATAAATAACTGAAACACAGGCTTGTTATATACCTGTGGCTATATTAAGTTAGTTATAAATATTATTCTTTTTTTTTCTTATTTAAATAAAAGATGTAAAAATGTGTTTAATATTTGATTATTATTTTTTAAAAAAAAATATGTGTATGTACATTTATTTGAGAGGTCATATGAGATTCAAGCATTCACTTTTACTTTACTCAATTGAAAATCGATCTAGAAATCTTTAGCTTTTGATAGTATCACTTTACTAATTGTACTGAACAAAATATGATGTTTTTTAACATTTCTTTATTTGCTGGTCAATAACAGAATTAAAAATACAATTAAAGTTTAAATTAAACCCCCTTACCATTAATCCTACCAGTATTGCACCTTTATGCTTTTTTCATGAAAATACTGTTATAAACACATAAAACAAAGTCAAAGATTATTTCATATCAGTTTTCATGGTAAATGCTTCAGATTTTCTACCAGCAGTGATAATACTTTCTTTCCTTCCATTATTTAGAAAACATTTAATACAAACAAACTTTGGTAGATATCCAACTAATTAATTGAGTAAATTTTATTTAAATGAATAAAAACAATATATAAATAAGAGGTTTTATTCTTAACATATATTTTTTTTACATATGTTTGGCATCAAAAAACATATTTATAGTACTTTTTGAGTTTCCTTCATCAATCTATTCAATAACATTCTTGAAAGTACTTTTGCTGTAGTGGACTGCAGTCTTTTCTATTTTTTTTTTTTTTAATTTTATTTATAAATTTGACTAATAAAAGCATCTTTAAGACCAAATGATACAACTTCATATCACTGCTAAATTTTAAAACTTTTCCAAATATCTCACTAATATTTGCAGTCTTTTTATTTTTAATATTAAAAGAGGTGTTTTAACTTTATTAAGTTGAATATTTTTGTTCAAATATGAGTGTATAGAGTGATATTTTTTTTTATTAAAAGCCACAATTTTAACTTTTGTATCAATCTTCTAAAGATGATCATAGTACACAATTTCCAGCTTCAAAATACCTTCATAGTTTTTTAAAAGTCAACCATACATGGTTGTAATACAATCGTGATATTGTTTTTTACATCCACATATTATTTTCAATGCATCTAAAAGATTAAAGTAATCGTGGTCAGTGAATCTATATTTCTTTGTAGTTTTATTTTACTAATCATTTCTAAGTTTCTTGTCTCTATTTCTAATTATAAGTATAGAGTCTTCTATTACATTTACTATTCTATAAATAGAAAATACCATGTATTCACATTTAATTTAATCACTAATAACTGAATCATTGTCAAAAAATAAAAAAAAGTTTTTTTGATGAACTTAACTAATGTAGAATTCTATCTTTCAGTAATATGACAATCTTGACAATACAAATTGGCAATTTTGATATCTAAACAGCAATTGAAATTTAATTTGTATAGAAGGACTTTCTGTATTAAATTCTTCTGAAGTATAGATAACAAATTTCATATTAATATACTTGAAATAGTATCTATTTTTAATTCAATTTATTATATTAATTTTGGTGTGTATTAGTCTATAATCTTTTCAGTAATTCATACTTTTAACTGCTATGTAATATGATTTTTTTGGTAATATAACTCCTGATCCAAGTGTTTTAGATTGATTTTTCAGTGTAAATGAAGTATTTGTAATAAATTTATTATTTTATGAAAAAAACTAATAGCAATAGACCATTTAAGTTTATATCACTAGTACAAATTATTTATAACAATTTTGAATTAAAGTTTATTGTTCCTAATACTACATTTATTTAAGACTGTTTCCTACAAATAATAAAAGCTTTCTTTCTACAAATTTAATGAAGGTAATATTTGATTTATATAAATACTAATAAAATTGTCACACATACTATTGCACAAACTAAGTTTTAATATCATATTCTTTCATTAGTATTTTTAGAAATTCCAACAACAGAAGATGCAAAATCAATTTTTATAGCAAATTCAGACGATTATGTCAATTTTCACTCTATGATTTATCCTTCCTAAACAATAACAACAAAAAAATGTAATCATTTATCTATTCATTTACACTTCCTTCTTTTAGAAAATAATTTGTTCATTCTTAATTTTTGACTATCTTCCACCCATATCTTAAAGTATTTATATCAAGAAAAGTTCACATATTCTATGTACCTGTATTTAAGAAAAAAATAAAATACTTCTATTATTATTGTTAATAAACATTGCATGATCACCATTTCTTATGCTTGTTTATAACTGTTATTAAAACAGGCAAAACTCTCTATATGTATTGGCACTCAGTGCAAGCCAGAGTAATCAATGAATGCCAGAAGGCTTCTGAATAAAATCCCCAGACTATTTTCTGGCTGGTGGCTTTCATCAGTGAGGAGCCTTGGATCTGAGAGCACTGCACCTAGATCTTAGGATCGAATGTAATGCTCCAGCAGCCACCTTTTATCTCTACTTAACTACAAAACTATGAGTCTGAAATTGAAAACACCATAATATTTGCAATAGCTTATATAGTCATATAGGTCTGAACTCAGTTCAGTACCTATATATTTTGGTGACTTTGGGTGGTAATATGTACAGAGTTTTGCCTGTTTTAATAAGGGTTATAAGCAAGCATAAAAATGGTGATCATGTGATGTTTATTAGCTCAAAACCAATCCTGTCTAATAGAATAATGGTGGCTGTGGTTATTAAAGAACCAAAATCACCAAAATATATAGATACTGAACTGAGTTGAGACATATATGACTATATAAGCTATTGAAAATATTATGGTATTTTCAATTTAAGACTCATAGTTTTGTAGTTAAGTAGAGATAAAAAGTGGCTGCTGGAGGGTTGCATTAGATCCTAAGATCTAGGTGTAGTGCTCTCAGATAAGGCTCCTCACTGATGAAGGCCACAATCCAGAAACTAGTCAGGGGATATTGGATGATTAGGCACTAGAAGGGGATTTTATGCACAAGCCTTCTGGCATCCATTGATTACTCTGGCTTGCACTGAGTGGCAATACATATACAATTTTGCCTGTTTTAATAACAGTTATAAGCAAGCATAAGAAATGGTGATCATGTGGTGTTTTTGGCTTAAAACCAATCCTGCCTAATAGGATAGTGATGGCTATGGTTATTAAAGAACCAAAGTCACCAAAATGTGTGGGTATTGAACTGAGTTCAGACCTATATGACTATATAAGCTGATGAGCTTGGACTGAAAATATTATGGTGTTTTCAATTTAAGACTCATAGTTTTATAGTTAAGTAGAAAAAAGGTGGCTGTTGGAGGGTTGCATTAGATCCTAAGATCTAGGTGTAGTGCTCTCAGATCCAAGGCTCCTCACTGACAAAGGTCACAAGCCAGAAACTAATCTGGGGATATTGAATGAGTAGGCACTAGATGGGGATTTTATGCACAAGCCTTCTGGTACCCATTGATTACTCTGGCTTGCACTGAGTAGCAATACATGTAGAGAATTTTGCCTGTTTTAATTATTACTGTTACTTCATGTTTTATCACTATTAACTTTACGACAAACTTAAAGATACTTTTGATCAACACTTTAATAAAAATCAAATTGTAAGGAGAAAATGTATAGAAAAAAAGTTTAAATCAAATTTTATTCTCTTAAGTAATATTTAATAAAAATGTACAAAAGATTTATGTATACATTTGGGATATCCAACTTTTAGCATTAATATTTATGTTTCTATTGTGATATAAATAATTTTTCCAATTTCTTATAATGAGACAAATATATTTTTGATGCTGAGCATTATAAAGTTATCCATTATTAGAAACCTATATTACATATATAATAAAATACATGTTTAGTTACACCCTATTTGTTGCTTATTTATGTACATTGGTTAAAAACTACACATCTTTGATTCTTATTTTTCTTTTATCACATTTAGTACAAAAATTGCTCTTACATGTATTTGCTGATAGAAAAAGAAAAATCAAAAATGATTTGTTCCCAATGCAAACAGAGATATAAAGAAGCAAGTACATAGTGTAAAAATAAGCATGTACTGAAACATGCAGGCAAAAATATATAAATACATAACATTGGTTTCTTAAAAATCAACAACAGATTAGTTTTGTCATGATTGTAACATTGACACAAATGCATTTATTAATTTTTATGTTGTCTGTTAGCAGTCCTTAGAAAATATAGCAACTATGTGATTCTACCATATATATATATTTGCTTGTTATTAATACAATGTTTAAAAATTTAAAAAAATCACAAAATATGAAAGAATACTTTTTTCAAATCTCCAAAAATATTATCAAGAATTTATCATCAAATATAATTCATTAGAAAAAAATAGGTATCATATGATAAGTGCCAATATTCTGACTGTAAATATCAAAATAGTTTTATTATGATGATACAGCCTTTTAAGATGACTCACACATTCATTTTCAATTTCACCGTGAATGTAAAATTGCCTTTGGACAAAGATGTTCAACAATAAAAGTACATTTAAGGACATATTTAATGTTTTCAATATTTTCTCCCTGCATAAACATTATCAGTATTATTTTTAATTTAACACATATATTTCATAATAGAAAAAAATATTTTTAAATATATTATAATTGTGTAAAAGTAATGTTTATTAAGCAATGATTATTCATAGTACAGAAAATATATGAATATATATTTATATATGAAAGTCAAATTAAAATGTAAAACAGAATTTGCAGTGACAATTTTTAGTTTAAGGTAAGTGAAAAGATTTAATGGGTAGAAGAAAAATTGAGTCAAATCATGATGTCAGCCTTCTAGAAAAGTTCTATGTAATAGGGTCATGCAGTTAAATTGCAAATTAAGTAAGCAGCAATATTTTTCTTAAGCTAAGGTCTATTTGTATGTAAGAAAACTGCAATATATTAAAAATACTCTTTAAATTAGCATTCTCAATTCCTAAAATTTTCTAAATTAGCAATTTTTTCCCCTGCATTAAAGGAAATATAATCCAATAATACTTGTTATCTCATCATTATAAATGTACTGTTTTTAAAAGCATCCATACATTGCTGAAAATGTGATATGCTTGATTTTGAATATATATTTTCAAGTGCATTTTGCATATTAAATGTATTTTTAATAATAATAATAATAATAATAATAATAACAATAACAATGATGATGATGATAATAACAATAATAATAATAATAATGTAAACCTATTTTAAATACGTCTCTTTTTTAAAAAAATATAGAGACAAAATCTTTATATTGATTCAATTAAAAAATATTTATAGATAATTGCTATCTTTTTTAAGGTTGTAAGATTACAATATTCCTTTAGCCCATATTTACACTTTGACTTTGTATTAAAAACTAAATCTATTGATTAATAAAAGATTACTTCTAAATCCACATTTTATATTTTTTTACTCATGTACTAGTGATATATTTCTTAAATAACACACCTCATATTATTTATGATGAGACATAGCTACTCATGTACTAGTGATATATTTCTTAAATAACACACCTCATATTATTTATGATGAGACATAGCTCATGTTAAAATGTATCTTGGTAGTATTTTTACTTTGCCTAAAACCATATATTTAAATAAATAATCAGGAATATGTATTGTGTTATTTATACAATAGTGATAAAAATGCCAGTGCTTTAAACCTATCAATCTTTATTACTTCCATATAAAAGTTTTACCAAGATAATTACAACTTTGGATTTTAATGAACCAAAAGAATAGGCTGAATTTGAAAATGGTTTTAGTACTTTGGATCATATCCAAGTATTGAGAGAAGTTATAGAAAAGACTAATGAATATGAGATGTCATTATTCTTTAGATTTGTAAATTATGAAAAGGCATTTGATTCTATAAATATTTCTTCAGTGACTAAAGCATTGGATCATCAATGTATTCTAAAAAATGTTTATTAAAAAAATGCAATGGCAACAATTAGATTACATAATTCTACTAATAATATTAACATTAAGAAGAATGTATGAGAGAATCCAAAACATTTTTCAGCAGTTTTACAAGAAGTATTTTATAGATGAAAATGGAAAGCTAAGGAAATAAAAGTAAATATAGATTATTTGTTTTTTGCAAATAATGCTTCTGACCTTCAGAAAATGTTGAAAAGATCATCAGATAAAAGTAAAAATACAGAACTAAAGCCAAATGTTAAAAAGACTAAAGTAATGTTCAATTCATTTTTCTGAAAAGAAGAAAATACAGATTCATAATGATGAGCTAGAAGAATAACTTGATCAGATTATTACTACAGAGGAAAACATAATGGATGAAAATAATTATAAAATTAAACTTGATTGGAGTGGTTTTGGTAGAAATAATTTAATATTAAAAGAAAATATAACTATATATTTGAAAAGGTTTTTAACAAATGTGTTTTACCAAATCTCACTTATGGATACTCAATAAAGTATGGAGAGATGCATGACAAAAGTAACAAGAAGAAATTAAAAACAAAATAAATGGGTGAGAGAACAAACATGGGTTACTGACATCATCAAAAGAATTACAAAAAGTGGAGTTGATCTGGACATATCATTAGAAGAGATGATACTAGATGGACAGTTGAAATCTTAAAATGGATTCCAAAAGATTGTAAAAGACCTAGAAAGAGATCACATGTAAAATGAATGGAGGAAATAAGGAAATATGCTGGAGTGGTGTGAAAAAGAAAATATAGAGATAGATAAATTGAATTTGGAAAATATTTTTCACAAAATAATGGTGAAAATTAGAGCAATATAAATACTTTTTGATAAATCCACCAGTGGGAAATAAGTGTAATTTGCTAATAAACTGGTAAATTTATTTCACATATACATTTTTTATAGTTAGTGGTAATTTTAGTAAATGTATGTCAATACATGTTATATATGGTATTTACTCTAAGGCATAAAGTAATTAGATAATAGAGTACATCAACTAAATGGTAAAACTTCTTTAACTCTAGTAATACATTCACTACTGCTCACTACTCTTAAGCAATTTATTGTAGCATCTCAATTGTATACTTAGATACTAAATTTTTAAAAGCCCTTATATAATCAAGTGCAAGTTAATATTTAGATTTAAATTAAAATAATTCCTTGAATATCTCTTATAATCAATATATAATCTTAATTTGAATTACTTTAATTTTACATAAGATGATGACTTATCTCTACTTACATTTAACATGTGCTGCTAAGAGAAATTCTCTTCATTTAAATTCAGAGCCATTTATTGCAAAATTGAATATTCAAGATTAGTTTTTGACATACTGTTTTATCAATGTTAAGCTTGGACCTAATGTTTCTGAACCACCTGGATTTTATACACTTCAATCCCAGAAACCATCTTTTCTTCTTCTTTTTTTTTTTTTTTTAGAATCAAGCTAATATCCGAAATCTAGAAAACATTATAATGTTTTGAAACCGTTTACTTGTTTGTATTATACAAAACTAAACTAATACCTATACATTTTATTATCCAGTTTCATACCAACTATAAGCATCTTTAAAATTTGTGGCCAATAAATTAACACATGGTTATCTCTTTATATTTTTAATGTGTTCTATAACATTATAATGTTTTGAAACTGTTTACTTGTTTGTATTATACAAAACTAAACTAATACCTATACATTTTATTATCCAGTTTCATACCAACTATAAGCATCTTTAAAATTTGTGGCCAATAAATTAACACATGGTTATCTCTTTATATTTTTAATGTGTGCTATTACAGTAATGATCTTCATTCTAGGTCTACAACTATCTATAATAACAAACCAGATACCTATAGGGTCTGAACTCAGTTCAGTTTCCCTGTATATTAATAGTCTCGGCAATATAACATCACATATAGCTATCCGGTAACACTGGATTTGAAGACATTTATGTGTCTGAAAAATTCAGTTTTTCAAATTGATAGTGATGTATTACATAAATGTTTTAAGTTGGTATTTTGGATCTAATGTCTGGATTCCTAGCTTCTCACTGGGGTGAGCAATAAGCTTGAAACTAATTTGTTTGGGGATAAAGACATTCCAATAGAGATTTTGAATTCTTTCTCTTTTGGCACTTATAAATTAAAGCTTGATTGCAGCTAGTGGTAATCTCCCTCTAGTGAACATTTTAATACAAGCTTAAAAGCAAGTTACATAATTTGTCTTGTTTTATTAATTATTACATATACATATATATTAAAACACTGCACCAGAGAATAAAAATAAAATATAATTAAATAAACCAAGTATAACAACAACAAAAAACAGTAATTTCCATTAAAAATTAATATATTTTATTTTTATTCTCTGTTGCAGAGTTTTAATATTATTTACAATAATGGCAGAGATCGAATCTATTGTATATATGTGTGTATCTGTTAGCTCATATGAAAAATAGATATCTTATTACAACTGAGTCAATTATAATCCAATGAGTTGAGTGAAAATATCAATCAATATTTTTATGAATTTACTACTTTCTATATTTCAAATAGAAAAACTTCATCCCTAAGATTTTTCCATTCTTCACTTCATCTAAAGAATCCATAATTTCTGATACTAATTATGCAGCTTCTTATTTAATCACATGTAATATCAAATTCTTTATATTTTTTCATGTTTATTTTCTTTAAATGTAAGTATCAAATCATGTCTTATATTTTCATGTATTTTCTTCAAGTGAGCTAGCCATTGGCTCATTTATAAACATTTCCTTAAATCTGCAATGTAATCACACCTCTTTGGCTATCATTTTTAACCATATAATTTTCCATTCTTACCTCAGTAGTAATTTTTATATAAGTTGCTGTTTTCTAGCTAATATGCTTTTTATTGTCTTCTGTTTTTAAAAATTATCAATAAAATAACACATAGTTTATTAACAATTTATATTTTACTATTAATATTTCTTGCCTATTACTGATGTCAAATATAGGAAATTTCATTCATTCTTTATTCAAACCTTTTCCATTGAAGATTAAATAATTATAGAATGGAGAAAAATATGAGTACTTTAAAAAAATGACCAAATTTATATATTATTGTAATACATATGTAGAACTATTATTAATATGATGTGCATTTTATATAAGTACAATATGTCACCACTATTTTCTAAATTTAAAAAGAAAGCAATGTATATGCAACATAAATGTGAAAGTGAAAATTAGCAAAAGGAAACAAAATGTAGATATTACTTTCATTTGAACTACAGCTCTCAATTAGTTCTAATAACTATTAATCAATTCAAATCGTGCCTTAAATGTATATTTAAAAATATGAAAATTAAAATTTAAAAAAAATTAATGAAAAAAACTTTTGATTGCAGAGGGTGACTATGCTATAAAATAAAGATTTAATTTTGATGAAATGAGTCAAAATCTGTATTGAAATTCTCAAAAGTAATAAAAAACTGTGAGGAAGGAGGGGGACATCTACTTTGAAAAGTTAAAAATTATATAAATTTTATACACTCCATATATAATAATAATAAAATAAAAAAAAACATGCTGATATTAACATATAAAAGTAAAAATTCATGAATACTGAAAAATACCAATAAATATTTATTAGTTGTTATTTGGATTATCAGTTATATCAAATTTTAATGTAAATTTGACAATAGGAAGTTTAATCTCAAACATTACATAAAAAATAAGATTTACACTTGACTATTTTTTGTTTATATCTTCAAACCTATGTAAAAAGTTTAGATAATATAATTATTAACTTTGTTTTTCATTAATAATTTGCTGTTATTATTATTATGTTATGTAAGAAAAATTAACTTTTGAATTTATTTAAATCATATTTTTATTCATATTTTTAATTAAATATTAGTAATAATGCTTTAATATTGTTTAATGCATTTTATGTTAATATATAAAAGTTATCACAATCCAATCAAATATTATTAATATTATTGCTAAGATAATTTGGCACTCATCCATCATACTATTTTATGAAAACAATTAATTATATGAATCAAGAAATTATTGCACTTCTCTGTTTGCTATGTTTAGGTGAGTTTCTATTCCATTGCTTCTGTAAAAAAAAATCTTTTAAGAATTCTCAGGTTTTAAAAGATTTAATTTTGGGGATAGGGATTTATAAGTATCAATCTTTAGAAAATTAATTATTAAAATAAGAAGATAATTATATGATTAACCATTTCAAAGAGGGTGTAATTCTTGAATACTCAAGTGGTAGAGTAATTTCAACAGTTCACCTGCTGTATTTTTTTTTGACTCTGAATAGAACAATCTTAGTACTATCTAAACTGAACAATATATGTAAAAGCCTTATGCTGTAATCTTTTGCATATTGATTTGTCAATTTCATTATTTATGGTTAAACTTTAGAATTTTCTCAGATAGCTAAGTCAAATTCATACTATTTAGTCATCCAATATTATTTAGTAGATGGGGGTCTAGCTATTATTAACTAAAAAGTAAAAGCTTCAAAATAAATAAGTATCTATGCACTGATCATAAAACAAAATATATAAAATAATGCAAGCTTCATTATTTGGAGACAAATAATTAGTATGTGGTTTTATTTTATCTTATATAAATATTTTATATAATGTATATTGTATTGTATGAATATAGTCATGCATGCATATATATAATGTGTATTAAGTTATCTTCTAAAAAACTGGTTGAACGAGTAAGTAATAGAATAGTATAACCAAATGATAAGATAATGCGTGTCATCTTTTTAACATAAATTATTTTAACATATTTAATTTTAGAACAGCATCATAAATTTTAATGAGCCCACCTCATCAAAATGCATAATGTATCCCGAGTTTAATGAATTAACTTTTATATAAATAAAGCCATATTTTATCTTGCAGCAATATCTACAAATTTTAAATTACTATAACGTAAACATACACCAAACTTTAATTTGTTCTCAAAGTAAACAGAATTAGCGTTTCCTAACTCTTCTGTATAATGATAGGCAGGCACTTCAGATGAATTCATTACCTACTTCAACTTATTCAGTTCATTGATATTGCTTTTTAATTGAGAAGAGAGAACTGTTGTTATAAAAAAGGGTGACCTTTTCTAAAACTATATTGTATATATTTTCATATATGTTTTTTTTTTTTTAAAAAAAGAAATACTTGAATTAATAGAGATACAACAAAATGCTATTTGGAAAAAAAATAAAATAAATGAAAGCAAAATATTTTGCCAAGTTTTTTTTTTTAATGAGTTGGCATTCAATGAGAAAGATTAATCTGGGAAAATGTCATTTGCATCGGTTGCTAAATGAGAAGGAAATTCAATATTATCTCAACATTTCTGAAAAACTTTGTAGTACAAATATTTAAACTTAAAAACTAAATGTTAAAAAAAAAAAAAAACTAATTAAAATTTGTTCATTGTTTTTACTACAATTTTGTTTTTATTTTATTTGAAAAAAAAAGGGGGTAATAATAAACAAGACTGTCTTTTGACAGATAAGTATATAAGATTTTTTGGAAATAAAGATATTTGTCTTTTATCTTATTTGATTTAAATCCTTAAGCATTAAATTATTTTTATTAATGTACACGTTACAGGAATTTTTAAATGCTAAATAAATGACAAAATATTATTTTACATATAGAAAATATCTTATTATTAGTTTACCATATTGCTAATTATCAGAAGACTACTTAGAATCGTATATCTGTTCCAGCCGATTATTTTGTTCATCTACTGGACAGAATAGTAACAAAACATTGTCAACAAAATGAAAATTATTATTTACTTAATTTACACTTGGATGTAACAGTACCACTATATGTGCCTTTTCAATAAATCCTTATAATTAGCCATTTTTCAAAGGGATGTCCACAAATCAACTCTATTTTCTCCAAATTTTCCTATCATTTCCCCCATCCTTAAATATCTATAGACAAACTTAAAACTATTAACTAAAATTATCAATTTCTTTCTTATTTTAGCTCTTTCTATCTCAGTTATACATTTATAAGCTTTTGTAACTTAAAATTTCTATTCTTTTTCAAAGCCAAATCTCTAAAATTATATATTTTTATTCTCTTTTTTCAGTCAAACATATATCTGTTCCATACAATGCTACATTTCAATAAAACTTTTAAGAAGCTTCTTTCTTATGTTTGACTTCACTGATCATAAATGAACCCCTTAATTCCCCCCCCCCCCAAAAAAAAGCTTTTTATATATTTAAATTCTCATTTTAATTTCTTTTTTTCTATATTCAACATAACTTAATCAATTTGTCCAACACTTAAAAACTTTTTGCCTATAAACTATTCTTAATTTTTATTCTCTTTACTTACAAAATGATTACACAAATATTGTATACATATTAAAAATTCCAATAATTGCAGGTATATGATATAGAATATTATGATTAAGCAAAGTTATATTGATCACCTATCAGTTAAGTGGTTTAATATAAACAACTAATAATATTAAAAGCTAATAATCTAAAATATGAGTTAATAATTATGCAATAAAGAAGCAAAAGAGAATAATTTTAATGGCATTGTACTTAATATTAACATAAAAAGTATAAAGAAGGAGAGAATGGTCTCTGATGATAATACAGGCTAAATGAAAGTTAAGAGAATCATCTTGCTTTCATTTTATACATAACAAATTTTAACTATATTTACCAAATGTAACTTTTTTGATTTCTATTAATAACTTTAAAAAAATACTTTTCCAATTAAAAAAACTAATCATATTGTTATTTAAATGGCATTGAAAATAAAAAAATATTTATAAAAGAGAACAATGTGTGTATATCTTGAAGACACACATTCTTCTCTTTATTTTTATAAAGGTTTATATCTAGTTTATATACATGAAAATTAATTAATGAAAATAAAAATAATTTATTTCAAACAGTCACACCCTAATTTTGGGAATGACTATCAAAAGGGGAGGGGGTAGAAACACACAAAAAATAATTGTATATTTAAATAAATAATTTTAATTACATAATGACATCTGTAAATCAAATTGTAATAATATATTTTAATTGTAATACAAAAAATCTTTTCATTGCATATAATTTCATTATTTATTAAATAATAAATTAAAAATATTGTAATTTTTATTATTACAAATCTGGAATTATTGTAATTTACAATTTTCTAAAAAAATGATTAATATTTCAATAAAAAAGTAAGATATTGGGATATGTGAACCACTGCATCATGATGCCATAAATACCTGTGATGCAGGTTATATTTTTCTGTTAATCTATATGCAAAGCCATTAAGAATCGCAATCTATGGTCAAGGCAGAGATTGTTGATAGCTTAAGAGTTGACTGTTATCATCTATATTTATAAATGTATTAATGCATTGAGCAATTGACATTATTGTCTTAGTACATATATGTGTTTATAAACAAAAAAATCACTTTTAGATATTTATTTTATTCTCAACTGTATGTGTTTTTCCAAATTAACCTTATTTACATGTAAGATAGGCCTTTTTTTATTTTATTTCTGCAGTTAAACTGCAAAAATCAGTTTCTATTCTTGTTTTATGCCTCAGGAAAACCGATCTCACAGTCTCACTGCTAAATCTCTCAGCTTTCCAGATATAACACTAACATTGCCTGATATTAATACATGTTCTCAGCTAAAACTAATTAAGTCTTTCAGTACTTACTCTCTCCAACTATGTTCTCCTCAGGATAGTTCTAATAATTTTAAAAACCTACTAAATTGCAGTCCGAAGCAGAGCATTGCTCCATTACAAAGCTACAATAAGCTAATGCTGCTGTAGGTATTAAAAGTAAAAAAATTGATCTCCAAAACTCAAACTAAACTCCCTTTCCCACCCTAAATGTCAACAGTTCAAGAAAAAAACAGAGTAACAACCTCCTCAACACTTTTTTTCAAGCAGAAGTCCAACTCTGGAGTTACAATAAGTCTGAATCTAAAAATGTTTAAAGCATAGGTGGTGCTGAACCAGAAGTATGTATTCCTCTTCATTCTAAAACATCGGATAAAAAACTACCTCAAATCAACTTTTTGTATCCACAATATGGACTTAGACACAAAATCTTCTCAACATCATGACAATTTTAACATATCTTCTGCTAAGCTTGTTCATAGCAATTCTTGTCTTGAAACACCAAATGAAAATAATCAACTTATTCATAATCAGTTTAAAAGCCGATCTCCAACATCAAACATTCGATCGCAGCGCAGCTCCTACGCTATCAATTTTCCCACTTTGAATGCTGATTATTCAGTCAAAAAACACTGATAGACAGCAATTTAACTACACTATATGTTTCCACTCCTCCCTTGAACCTCAGCATAAACACTAACCCTTCCAATCAAGCTAATAACCCAGCTATGCTACTGCTGTGTAGAACAGCATTTCCTTTTCTCATAATCAAACCAATACAGCTGATGGAAGATGATATCTTATCACAAAAGTCTCAGCAAGGCATTTTTCAGCTCAGTAATCAGATAATGCAACCTAATGCTGATAAATATCAGCAAGTTTCTGAAGAATTCAATTCCAGATTTCCCACTGCTTTTTAATTCATTCCAACACTATCAGACTGACAACACACTCATTCTAACCACAACCAATGATAACTGTCACCTCTTCACATTTCCCACGAATGATCTGTTTGCCTTCCTTAAGTCACAACAATTAGGTGATGCTGTCAAAAGGATTTACCATCATCCCAACCAGTGCTACCTTATAATTGAATTTTACAACATCATTTAAAGATAACTCTTCAGAATAAATCACTTACATCTTAATCATCGACATTTAGTATACATTGGTATGAATGAACCTAAAATTGCTTATGGCTTGGCTAAGAATTGTTATGTCAACTTTTGGCTAAGCTGATATTCAAAGATTGCTCTCTGCTTTTGGTACTATATCCAGTTTCAGATATCTCACAGAAACAAGAGCTGACCTAGAGCTTCTTTCACATAGAGCAGCCTTCACTCTCAAGCTTCATAAAGGCATTACATTGACTGACATCCCTTCTTCACTTGAAAGCAAGAAGTGCCCCATCTTCTTATCTATTAAAGGTGTTTAACCCCAGTGACTCACTTGGTCAAGAGTTGTCCAAGAAGAATATGCCAATTTTGCAATCTTAAAAAAAGCTAAAAACAACATATGCTCCTCTACCACTCATAAAACTACTCTCATAAATTAATCATCTTCACTAAATTAATCAGATAATTCTAATAACCACACTTCCATGCCTGATAATCATTCATCTGATCCCCCAAGAACAGATCATCTTCCCTTCAGTTACTTCAGTTCACGAAGCACAGCAAAACAATATTTCATACTCTAATTCACTTCTTGCCATCCAATCATAACATCAAGATTTCATCAAACCAGCCACTAAAGATACAGATGTAACTGAAACCACTGTACCTCAAAAAATTTAAGCTAAACTTTCCTGCCTGTTCTCATACAATCTCCAAAACCTCCTCTGCTGTCAACAATAAGAGGAAGATGCTAGATTCTTCCAGTTCACAACATGAAGAAACAGACACCATGATTGCAGATTCAGATGCTAATATCAACTTTAATAAACACACACCATCCAAATTCATCCAAATCTTCCAGTCCTAGTAGGAAGAAAGATAAAAAAGACCAAAAACCTGCTACCTCATCTTCTAATTCTGGAGATCCATTCTCTTCCAAGGCTAATCCAAGTTTTCAAGATTTCAATACTACTAACACTGAGAACAGTAATTTAAACACACTCTCAACTCTAGTTTCTCTATCAACAAGTTTGAGTGCTTCCCACAATCACAACTTTAACTCCAACAGTTTGCAGGCATCCACAGACTTGATGTATCATTTTGTTTCCACAAATGGATTATGAAGTCATCTTTCACCTTTACAATCTCTTCATGCAAATAAAAATATCTGGTGTTAATGGTAGGGGCTTAAATTCCTTACCCTGCATTTTTGCTATCAGCAGATGGCTACAGAAAATTGACCTTGATATAGTATGCTTCTCTGAGATTAAACTTCATCTAAAATACAATCCAAAAATAGATTACCTGATGAGTAAGTTTGGCTTTTTTCACTATTTGCCTTCAACTTCTGCTGCATCTGGTGTTGCTGTATTAATCAACAAGCATTTTAAATACAACACATTCTGAACAGTCTATCTTAGTGAAGAACTTTTAATTGCTAGCATAACCTTGGGATCTTACTAAATCAATATCATATATCTTTACATCAGTAACAGTCCTGAACTAATACATCTTGTTATCAGCAAAATCAATGCCTTACTTTCTTCTGATGCATCACCTGATATTCTCTTTGGTGATTTTAATATGGACTACAATAGCTTTAACAGAAAATATTTATATCTACTAAAACAGAATCTTTTCATGCAGGGAAGTTTTTTTCCCTCCTGGGTCCTTCTTCTTTTATACTATTCAGAAAAAGTCTTGGATTGATATACTATACCACTGAGTTAGACTTCAATCTCAGCTGCAAACTTCAGCTGGTCCCTTTCTCTGACCCTATAGCTCTAGATCATTACACTTCAAATTGATCCCAAAACTGTCACACATTCCAATTTCACATGTACAATTAGATTTTCTCAACAAATTTGCCACCACCGAATGGCTCTTCTCATAGGCACACATTCTATTCCAAAAAATACAAATTCTGCAACTCTCACCAATATAAGTTTGTCCACTTTTGTGGGCATTCTGAGTGCCCTCATTGACACCTGGACCAAGAAATCCAAGGAACCAAATTGTGTAATAAAGGAGCTTGATCAATTTAGGTCTGAATTGAGCAAGCTCTCACAAATCAACTCTAGTACACAGCAAATCATGAATCTGAAGCTGCAGTATCTTGATAATCAAAACATCTTGGCTCAGTATATTTACACAAAGTGTTCAAATATTTTTTAGTCAATAACCATCAATGGATACCACTTCCTGACCTACCTCTTAATGATCTCAGTTGATCAACATTGTTAAAGTTGCCCAGGGATGCTGAACAAGATTCATCAGCATTTCAAAGCCAAACTTCAAAACCATAAGTTCTCCATTAGAAATGCCTAGTTGGTGCCTGATGATCAATCTGATCATGTCATCACTGAATCACTAATCATTCAAAAGACCTAGTCATATCCAGAAAGTCCTCACCCAGGTTTTCATGGCATTCCCCATTTGCTTTTCTTCACCTCAGTTATTTTACTGCACCCATTGTCTAGCGCATGATTGATACACTTGCAGGTCAATCAGAACATCCCTGATTTATATCCCATAGCTTGTTCTGTTTCTCAAAAAACAATTAAACCCCTCCAGTTTATTAAATATTCATCCCATCTCCATGATGTCTTTAATCATCAAAACTATGGAATCAATAGTTAAAGACAAAATTCGGTCATAGTTTTCAGCAATCTCCATGTATCAGTTTGCTAGCAAGATTTTCTCTATGGCAAACCCCATATCGCATTTTCTGTGACTGGTTGAACACATCAGACTTCAAAAAAACTCCAAGCCCATAGTGATTCAGTTGGACTTCTCATCTGCATTTGATTCTGTGATTCCTTCCATCCTTCTCCAGACACTTGCAGACTATCAAGTTCCCCTTTTATTAGAATCATCGCTAACCTTTTGCACAATTACTCAATCTTCACTTCCCTAGATCGCCAGCTCTCTCAGGGAATCAGACCACATATCTCCATTCCCCAACGTTCTCTACTTGCTATCATTTATCACATATGTAAACCTGTTGTTGCTTGCAATAGAAATAAATTTACTTGGAATTTTTATACCTGATCTCAACCACAATGTACACCATATATCTTACATCAATGACATATCTATATTTCTTCTGCCTAAATCATACCTGCTGGTTCTACTTGACATCTTAAATAGTTTCTTTCAGAAATTGAACCTACGCATAAACTTTTCAAAATCTTTTTCTTGAAAATTCTCATGGGTAAAACCATTATCTCTATCTTTGCCTCCTCTTGGAAAAGGTAAAACCATTACCTTTATCTTTGCCCCAGAGCCTCAGAATTTTCTTGACTTTACTCCATGCCATGACCCAAGCACATTCAAAACTCTAGTTTACAAAAAACTAGATAGTGCATTGCCTCTCGGCAATATATCTTTCTGTTCCGAGCAAAACCACTCTCTTAAACATGATGATTTTTCTGTGGCTTAATTATTACTTCCCTATAATTAAGCCCACCAAAACATTACAAAACAAGATGGACTCACTCTGAACCAAACTGCTTTGGCATGGCAAGGCAGTGGCCATCATTCTTGCCAAGTCTCACATGCCCAAAGAACTCAATGGACTCGGCCTACATTCCACAGCTATTTTATATCTTCAGAAGGCGATTGGTGTTTTAGACCTCATTCAAGCAAATCATCTTACATCCTTCCATCCCTATTCAGCCTACAGACACTCCATCTTATCATAGCAAATGGCTTGTAGACTTTTAGTCACATGTTAACACCCATCTAAACATTACAACCAACACCTCTGACACCAAGAAAACATACTTGGATGCTTACAAACTAAAACACCAAGTTACACTCAGTATAAATAACAAATCTCATATCAAAAAGCTCAAATGCTGTTTCCTTGAACTCAGGTATGTGGACTTCATTTTAAAGTTCAACTTCAACTCTCTTCCCACCAATTCCTTCCTAGTTCTCAAGAGAGGTTTCACCAGACTTGACACTACATGCCAACTCTGTAGTTCTGCTGAGGAGTTCACCCACCACATAATAAATGACTGTTCTCTCCCCAATCCAGTAAGAGTTTATATTGCAAAAAATATATCAACCAACATCAACATTATCCTAGATCTTTAGAAAGACATCAACACTATACATTTTCTATCATTCCACCTTCCTTGTCTTCAGCATTTGGCTGACCAGATGCAAATACATCTTTGGTCAGGTCAGTACTCAAAACTTTTATAAGCATCATCTAAATCACAGCAGCCCAAGATCAAACTATTGCTCCTGTTTGTCTTTTCAAAGACACATGATTAAAAGTAACTGTTCCAGAAATCTAACTTGTATCACAAGAACCCTCCTTTTTTATGTAGCTCATACCATTGGTTATGAACATGTAAAGACTTTCACCAGATTCTAATAATTTATTGTACATGTTTTTCATTTGCCTCTTTTTTTCTAACTCCTCAATAAACTTCTATCTTAATAAAAAAAAAAGTTTTGGATTGTTTAATATCAATAGATAGAAGAAATTTATTTTCGAGATGATTGCTATTTAGTATCAATTCTACTATTATACAATGTTATTTTTCTAAACATTTGTCATCACTCCAAATAACAAAAATTGTAATCAGGAAAGAAAAAAAAAGTAATATCTACTGAATCATATGGATTTCTTTTCAAAAATTCTGTTTAAGATATGGAAGGCAACATCCTTTATAAAGAAGATAATTTTTTTTTAAATTTCTTATTTTTCTAAAACAAGTAAAGTTTTTGTAATTTGTTGTTGATATAAACAGAATTGGTAATGTTGGTAACACTTTTAAAAGTCTGATATTATTCTATAACTTCCAACAAAACACAGACACATTCTTAAAAAATTTATTTATTCTTCACTATGACATATAAATAAATTCCATATATTAACAATGTGATTTTTTGCTATTTGATTTAAGCAACTTGTAATCTAATTAAAAATGTAATACTTAATAAAAAGGAGCTATTTATTTATTATATGTTTATATTTTTTAACATTAAATTAATGTATTGTTTTTATTATTTTTTTAAATATTATATTAATGTATTGTTTTCATCTCAATTGTGATTTTCAATTTATTATCAATTTTGTTTTGTAAGTATTATCATAATGATAACATAGGTGGTAAATAAATATTGATCTGCATGTATTATCTATAATTTAATTAATAGGTTATATATGTTTATTTTTATGATATTAATCATTACCTTATTCATGCCCCTAATGATGGAATTGAAAGAACAATAGTATATAGAAAATATTTTTGAAGAATGTGTTAAGAGTTTTATTATGAATTATCTATAAATATTTTTATAAATGTATAAATAAAATTTTAATTTAAATATATATATTACTAGCTGATATTAGCAAAAATTTTATCTGACAGGGATGATCGATTGATATAAATGTGATTGTGCATAAATATTCAACTATAATATTAATGTAAAATGAATGTATAATCTCCTTAAAAAATCCATTAGGAGTAATTCGAAATGTAATATATTTTTAATATGTTGTGAAAAGAATTATTTGCCTTTTATATATATTCTTCTAGTAATTGTAATTAAAAATGTATTTTATTTTTAAGAATGTCAAATTTCCAGAACACATTTTTCATTAACAACAATATTTTATAGAGTTAAATGATTGTTTACCAGATATGTAATGGCAACTAATGAGAAAGAATTGAAAGTGAGAAATATAAAAAAAAATGACCACATTAAAAAATATATATTGTGAACTTTTTATTAACCCACTCTATTCTAAAATAAAATTTTGTTGTATAATTTTAAATTTTGTTAAAGCCAGTGATATTTACTTAGTAAACTAGGAAAGATAATGACATATTAGTATCATAGGGTTTGAAATTGGGTTTAGTTGGCTTAAAATTTATAAAAGATCTGAGAAGTAAAATAATTGACTAAAAATATAAATGATAATCTATAAGATTATTATATGCTGAAAAATAAACAGTCAACAATATTTAAAATTAGTAAATCTTAAAATCCAAATTTCTGAAATAAAATGCATATATAGACCGATAATTATAGTCTGTGCACAGTTGATTTTAAAAATAAAAAAATGTTTATAGTCAAATCTTGTTATATTTAAAAGTAAGTAAATATTTATCAATTTTACAAAACCCTGATCTAAAATTAAAACAGTAGATTGTATCTTTATTTACTTATCTAAAAATTATTATATCTTAATATTTTTTTAAAAAAAACCAAAACTGTCTTTTTAAAAAATAAACCAAAAACTTGCAAAGTAAATGGATGTTGTTTTAACAGAAAAGGTGGGAAATATCAACCAATCAACAAGTGTCAAACAATCGTTTACTATAAAATTGAAGAAAAAAAGAGGGAAAGGAAAAAGGAGAAAAAACTACTGCTTGCTTGTAAAAATAAGTAACTAGGTTTTTTCTTTCCTGTTGTTATATTTTAAAATTAAAAAAAGGTGGATAAAAATTCATAAAATATTATTATTTACAAACAGAAAAAGTAATGAATTTTAACTCTACCTCTATATATTGGATAATTATAAGCTTCGTGTTTAAAATAATGGAATAACTTAATCATTTTCTACTGGGCAAGTCTATGGTCAATAATTCCAATAATCTTTTGGAAATTAATATATATTGAGGAAATGATCTGAGATGAAGAAAATGTGCATATTAAAAGAATATCAACAAATATACTCACTGCAAGAGAACAATAATTGTGCCATGTTGGAAATGAATATCAGTGATAAACAAAAGGAAATAGATAAACACAGTAAATATGCCACAAGGACTAATAAAAGAAAGGTAAATCTATGGAAAACAGCTAAGTATACATTTTTAAAAGTCAATAGAACTAAATTAATAATAGCTGAAAAGTGTTCATTGCCATTAAGGCTATATATAAAATCCTGATTGCAATACATGATGGAAGAATTAATTAACTCTGAGCCATACCAGCAGGAATGATTATTTTCTATAGAGTTTTAACAGAAAATATTGAATGATATATATATTTGATTGAAATCATAAGTGTGCTGTATCGTATAGATGGAAATATTTGTCATCTTGGATAAGGCAAGCCATAAATAATCTACTACTAAACAAAAAAAAGGAGTGATTACTGTTGCAATAATGCAGATGCCTTGCGAATTTTGGAATGAGCAGGTAGTTTAAAAAAAGAACTTGTTCCTAATGTTTGTATTTATATGTCTTAATCTATGAGTTGTTAGCACAATGGGGGGGGGGGCTAAATCAACGGACAGTGGGAATTAATAAGTCGATTAATTCAATTGTTTATATCAGTAGTTATTTAAAATTTATGTTGTTTTTATTAAATATTATTAGTGATTTGAATAAACAAATATGGCAATATCCTAGAATGAAATGGATAATAATGTATTTAACACTACATATATGTGATTAAAAGGGCAGGGTATGTTTACATATATTAATTGATAAACAAAAACAATTATATTTCTTATGGGAAATATAGATATTAATTTTGTTTTTCTTGTAAACATCCAGATTTTGTTTTTCTTGTAAACATCCAGAATTATAACAATCTTTTCTCAATTGTTTATATCGTTACTTTATCACCTGGTATACAACTTTATTATAATTATTATTTTGAAGTTTGAAATAAAAGGTCATGAATTTTTAAAAAAGGAAAATGATTGTTTAATAAAAAACTGGATGTGTGATAGTATATGGGCATATACATGGGGGTAAATATCCCATTATACTATGGGAGATTATTAGTTTTGTTTCATTATAAACACTCCGAATATTAATTTTCCATTGTTATTGTAATTATAATGTGTTTGTATACCACTTTATTATAACAGTTATTTCAAATTACTTGTTAATGGGAATGTTTATTGTAATTATTTGTAATTAATGTTATTAAAATTATTGTTTTGAAAGTTTATTTTTAAGTTCTAAATGTTGCATTTCTTTTCTGGCTCATTATCACAGCATCACATGAATTCAAGAATGTACAGGTTGAAATTAAAATGAGAAATCAATTCAGTTTAGAGCAATCTAACAATTTAATAAACACACATCTTTTAATAGAGTTTTTTTTTTTTACTTGCTACATGCTGTTTTGATCCCATAGATCATTGATGACATTGCCAATGATTAAGGTGTGTTTATTAATATGAAATTAAATGATAAATTAATTACAAGTGAAAGTATTAATGTTACATACAATCTGGTTAGCCATATTATTCTAATAATAAATATTAAAGAACATAAATATAAAGCTTGATTATAGATTTAAATTATAAGCCTATCTTAATTTGTGCACTACCCATGGAAATCAGTAAAATCCCTCTTGATATTCCATAGGTAGTATGAAGAATAAATAAAATCAATGATTATCCTGAGATCTTCTTAATGTAAAGTTATTCTTATGATTATTGCCAATCTTAATTATCAAAAACAATAGGAATCAAATTTTATCTGTAGTTATATAACAGTCATCACATCACTTCTTATACTTATGTATAACTGTTGTTAAAACAGGCAACATTCACTATATATATTGCTACACACAACAAGCTGGAGTAATCAATGGATGCCAGAAGGCTTGTGCATAAAATCCCCATCTAGTCCCTACTTATCCAATATCCCCTGACTAGTTTCTGGCTTATGGCTTTTGTCAGTGAGGAGCCTTGGATCTGAGAGTACTACACCTAGATCTTAGGATCTAATGCAACCCTCCAGCAATATATATAGTGAGTTTTACCTGTTTTAACAACAGTTATACACAGGCATAAGAGGTGATGGTCATGTGATGTTTATTGGCTTAAAACCAATCCTGTCTAATAGGATAGTGGTGTCTATGGTTATTAAAGAACCAAAGACACCAAAATGTATGGGTACTGAATTGGGTTCAGACCCATATGACTATATAAGCTAATGGGCTTGGATTTAAAACATTAAGGTGTTTTCAGTTTAAGACTCATAGTTTTGTAGTTAAATGGAGATAAAAGGTGGTTGCTGGAGGGTTGCATTACACCCTAAGATCTAAGTGCAGTGCTCTCAGATACAAAGGTACTCACTGATGAAGGACATAGCCAGAAACTAGTCTTGGGATATTGGATGAGTAGGCACTAGATGGGGATTTTATGCACAAGTCTTCTGGCATCCATTGACTACTATAGCTTATTGTGTGTGGCAATATATATAGTGAGTCTTGCCTGTTTTAATTATATAACAGATTAATTTAATGAGTGATTGAATTAAAATTTAATAGTTATAGACATGATATACTATATTGGATATTATTGTTAGCCATGAGAGTATGTAGATACTTAATAAGGAGGAGTATCTGGGTATTCTCATACTATTGAACAAATATTTTGTATTTGTTTAATGTTAAGGGGATGTGATCTGTTTATAGGTAAATGAGTCTCACATTAATTATGTTTAAAATACATTTTATTTTAAAAATGTTTAAGCATGTAAAAGTAAATTGGGATAAATAATAACCTTACCTAAATTCAATTATTATAGTTAAAGAAAATGGTCGGGAAATAATAAGTCTGTTAATAGTACCTAGCCAGAGTCCAAGTAGGGCCTAATGTAGGGACCTCACACCTCTGCTTAGGGTCATACCACCTATAGATAGGCCACAATATATTTGTCTTAATTGTCTTAGAAAATTCAACACTTATTTTTAAGGACTTTTATAAACTCAGAGCTGGTGCAAAATGATAGTATGTCAGTCTTAGCTTTTGGGTATAGTAGACAAAATCTGAGTAAAATTAAACAAAATATTTTTGAATCAACTGCCAAACTATTCAGATAATTGATCTGGTCTCACTTCAACTTCAAGAAATCAGCTATGAAAATTTTCTGAATAATTTCAGATGCAAAATTCCAAGCATAAGGAAGGTTGCTTGATAGGAAAAAAGTATCAAAAAAACCATCCAGTTACAACAATGATCCAAAGAGTCAAAAAAAAAAAAAAATCTCTAGAATAATAACAGGTAAGAAACTTTCTTTTTTAAACATCCTATTAATGAAAAAAAATACTTTGATAGTTTTATATAATTTTTTAAAACTATTTTCTTTAAATTAATGAATATTATTAATAATGTTGAATATTATATAAAATATTCAATATTATTAAAACACACAGATATGTATTTTTAAAAGACTATTTGCAAATAATTAATTATTTCAATAGCAGAAGCATTAAAATTATCCAAATATAATGTATGTGTATTATCATATATATTGCCAAACCTAACTAGTAATTAAATAGTATTGTTAATCAAATATTTTTGTTTCACTTATATTAACTTTTTTCCTCTCAATTTAATGCTTTTATTTATATATGTGTCTGCACGATTATTAATGAATTGAATTTGCATTCTCATAATCAAAAATTTAAGTCAAATGTTTCTTTCAACTGGATGTGGAGAATGTGAAACTATATCTATGTTACACCTAATGACTGTGTCTAAAGATTTCCTGTATCCAAAGATATGTTTCTTCTCTCTGGAGATATACTTATAACAGAAATACTTTTGTCGTTTCAATACACACTAAATATAAATACATATATTGTCATTTGTTATCATTTTTATTTTTATATTCCATAGCCATTCTTGGCAGCCCAATATGAAGTTTCCTGCATAAGCATTGCATTCAGATGTATATTTATGTTTCAATATGTAGCTAAACATATAATTATGTCTTAACCATAATGATAGAATTACATTTTATTAAAATATAAGTATTTTAATTCTGTACTTGGTTTTTACACTAAAATAAGAAACTTTTAAAATAGTGCTTCATTTATTATCTTTTTTAATTTAAAATACTTCATTTCAAAAATGTCAGTAACAATAAGCTATTTTCCATATATTAGTCACAACAACTAATAGACTTGTGATTATTATGGAGATAGTATTACCAAAAATAACCACAATATCTGAAATTTGCCTACATTCTTAAAATAAATTTTACCAGGAAGCTCATAATTTTTCAGATGTCTGGATGGTAGGGGTTTCATCATTGATTAGTAAATAGTTATGTAGCTATTTTAACTGAAAATAAAGATTCTAGAAATTAAACAGATGGGTTTCAATATCTAATAATTAAAGAAAACCATAATTGTAATATGGTGCAGCTTTTATAAATAGCAAGGAAGATATAGTATATCCCACTGATATTATGACTTTTTTAAAAAAAAAATCAATGGAGATATTTCATTAATAAAATTTTAGCAAGCCAATGCTTTACAAAAACAGAGTAGATAATAGAAGCACACTGATTTATTTATATTCTTTTATTGTTAATAAAGCTCTTGGATGTCTATTTACTTATTAATTTAAAATATTTAGATCAAATTTTGAAGATTAAAAAATGCAATCTTTATAATATTTCAGATAATATACAGATGTTAGTGATAGATATAAATGTTTTTTTGTCAACATATTTTCTGATATCTCAAAAGATAATAGTTTTGGAAGTCAATATACAATCACTTTAAAATGTCTTGGTCAATTTCAATTTGGAAATAAAGTTATTTATGAATGTATTTGATAAGTCATTATTGTCAAAAAGATTATCTTGGCATTTAAAGGTAAAAGATTATAAAAAATTAACAATGTGGAATTGATTTTAAAAATTTCATAGTACAGGATATTGTCTATGACAATTTCTTCATTATTAACTTTTTCATATTTGGTTGAATTTTTAAATTCAATTTTTAAAAAATTTGAATTAAAAACTCACATCATATATATAAAAGCATTTTCAAAAACTTAAATCGAGTAGTGATCCAGTATCTGCAATAGGTATAATGTTAGCATCTATATTCCAGTTTTTTTACCTCATTTTTTTCTACTTCAAATTATATTCATGGTCCACATCTTTCCAACTGCAAGTGGTAACAACTCATAAAGGTCAAAGCATGCTATTTCTTAAACTTTTTTGGTTTTAAACAGCATGCCTGGATGTGATATTTCAGAGTGCATATCTAAAGGTTAAGATTAATGGCAAAAAGCATGGTAAAATCCTCTTCAACAATCCTCCAAAGAGAAACTATAAATGGTAACATGTTATCAGCAAATTAACAACTGCTTAATAGAGTATTTTTATCATTTTCATTCTTCTTTTATTTTTTAGCTAAGAATATTTAGATATCACATTCCAATCACCTAACAACAACTGGTTGACTAGTTGTGTTTGATGGGACTGGTTACCTGAAAAAATTTCCAAGATTGTCCACCAGCTTTAATTCAAAACAGTTCCCCTAAAAAAATGTAGTTAGTTAATCATAAGATTATTCGAATTGTGTAGATAAATAAAAAAAGAATGTTACAAAAAGTATTCATAATTCTTTTATTATATATATATACATTTCCCCCTAAATACTAAAAATGTTTATATAAAGATGTAGTGTAATAATCATCATCAATTTATATCTACTATTTTATGAAATAATCAATCTATTGCCTATTATGATCTTTAGAAAAGTATTTTTTTAAATGTTCATTATTTTTTTTAGATTATGGCCATTTTGTAAAAATAATGATATCAAAGAAATATCATTGGTATAAGATAAAATAGTAATATTCTTGTCAAAAGAGTATAATAGACAATATTATTCAATATGTATACTAATTTAAAATGTGTATTGATAACACATTACTATGTTTCCCTCCTTTTTATTCAATATTATTGTAAAACAGGCTGTATTGTTATTTTTGTGCCACAACAAGGAATTTTCATCATACACAGCAAAATGATATTTTTTTTCATTTAGTATAATACACAGTTAAAAGCAAATTCTGATCATATGTAACAACAATTTGCATTAAAAGTAAATTTTAAATTTTATATATTAGCTAGAATATGTTCACTTTATTTAATTTTTGTTTAACATTCTCATAAAAGCTAATTCTAAATAACTAAAACATGCAATTAATAATCAACTTATATCACCAAAGGGTACTAAACATATGTTGAAAATATCACATGCTTAATTTTTAGTCAGTAACCTTGTAAATCAGTATAGCAGGATTTTTGGCATGTCCAAGGTATTAGAGGTTTTCATCATAAAAGTAAAAAAAAAAATAGCAGCGAAAATAAAAAAACAAACAAATTTATTTATAACTTGCATGTTATGCAAATGAGTGAAGCTCACTATTAAGAGAATTATCAGGCTGAGCACTTTTGGGAACCTTTAATCCCCATATTCATTGCCAATCTTGGGAGTGTCAGCTTGAGTTATAATTTTAAACAACTGGGTAGTAATTTATGCAAATTTATTCAATGTCTTCATATAATCCACTTTCTAGAAATAGAAAAGCGCAATTCTTTCTGCTTTATTGCATTGTAATCATTTGCCATGAAGCACACCTTTTATTTTGCATTTAATATCATTGCGCTCTGTGCACAGTGCCTTTGCTACTGTGGTTTTGAATATATGGCCTGTGGATCTTTGGTGTGAGAGGATATTGATTTACTTTCAGTGTTGTTTAGTGCTCTCCTATATAAATAGTTATGCTGAGAAGTTCTGGTAGTGATGTTAGCACAGGTCTCTCCATAGTATGCTGCTTTACATCTGTTGCTTGGGCATACAATTTTGTATACTGCTTGTGATAATTTTCTCAGAGAGTATTTGATCTTTAGTATTACTTATTAATCAGTTTGTTGAAGGTGGTGTATGGAATCCTAATTCAAAGGACTCGGCAAATATTTTATAACAATTACTGGAAATTTATGGTATATAAGGTAGCAGCATTCTTGGTTTGTTGTTTCTAAGAGTGTCAGTTCTTAGTTTGTTATGAAATTATCTAATCCTTTTGTTGATAGTGACACTGTTAGAACCAACAAACCAAGAATGCTGCTACCTTACATACCATCAATCTCCAGAAAATATAAAATATTTGTTGAGTCCTTCTAATTAGGATTCCATATACCATCTTCAACGAACAGAGTAATAATATCAAAAATCAAATACTCTCTGAGCAAATAGTACAAGCAGTGTACAAAATTGCATGCTCAAGCAAATGTAAACCAGCATACTATGGAGAGACCTGTACCAATATCACTACCAGACCTTCGCAACATAACTATTTATATAGGAGAACAATAAACAATAGTGAAAGTAAATCAATATTCCTCTCACACCAAAGATCCACAGGTCATATATTCAAACCCACAGTAACAAAGGCACTGTGGACAGAGAAAAATGATATTACATGCAAAATAAGAGGTGTGCATCATTGCAAATGATGACAATACAATAAACCAGAAAGAATCATGCTTTTCCATCTCTAGAAAGTGAACTATATGAAGACATTGAATAACACATTGAATAAATTTGCATAAATTACCACCCAGTTGTTTAAAAACACAACTCATGTTGGCACTTCAAGATAGACTATGAATATGGGGACTAAAGGTTCCTGAAAGCGCTCAGCATGATAATTATCTTAATATTGAGCTTCGCTTATTTGCATAATGCACAAGTAGTAACTTACTGCTCAAAGGTGAAGTAGAAACAATGATTTTATTTAAACTTTATTATCTACAACAACAAAGGGCATTAATAATAAATTTTAAAATATGTGCATTATCTCATGAACAATTTATATTTAAAAAATATATAGCTACTATTTTCATAGCTATAGAAATTTTAATTTCTCTCGGGCAAAAATATGTCATTTTAATCACAGACTATATTGGCAAAAATTAAAAAAAAGGATTTAATTACCTTATTAACTTTACAGCAATTAACTAAACTATAAATTGTATTTATTGATGAATCTTTATTTAATTATGATTTCATTTATGTAGAAAAAAAATGCAAACTAATGATATCAAAAAATCAAATTTTTATTAATTAGATACAAAAACAAAAAGTAATGACAACAGAACATATAGTGCACCAAAAATAAATTCATAAATGTACATTAACTTAATTTTTTTCTCTATACAATTAATTTTAATTTAATGGATCATGAATCAGTTGAATATTAACTCTTCCATTGTAAAATTCAAAATAGCAAATTTACATTATAAATTTGTTTTTTAAACAAAAAAATCTTACAGCAATTAAAATGTTTTATCAAACACACAGGTTAGTACATTTTTATTTATTAATAACATGTTTAGTAAAATGTTTATTCATTAATTTCAATTTTTTCTCAATTTTAAGCTTTACATTTTTAAATTAATTTAGAATAACAAATTATTTTTTTGGCTACAAGAAGTGATTACAATTGATTGTTTTTTAATATGACATTTTTGATTTACAAGGTATTTTGTGGAACCAAGTCAGCTCATTGTTCATTATTGTCCAAGATAAAATTATACTGAAAATAAGTTAAGTGTTATAGAATGATATGTTGAATAAATGTTCACCAGTATAAACAAAATTAATGATCTCATTTGATACTCTTGTTATTTTGATTTACAACAATTTTAAAGTTTTTGCTTAAAAAATAATGTTCTTCCTGTAATATTGTACTGTTTTCTTAATACATTTATTGCTACTTTTATGTTCACATTATTTCAAAAAGAATCTTGCTTTCTAAAGTTGTTAAATCCAGACTTTTTCCTTTTGTAAAGTTCTCTTACATAAAATATCTATATTATTAAATTAAAACTTATAAAGAATAAAATAAAGAAAAGAACTCAAAATAATGATAATTAGAGAAAGTAAATAGAGATATAAAATTATGTAATTTTGGATGTGCATTACTAAATAATAATAATGATAAACACAGTCATTTGAGATAAGATTATAATATAAAAATAATTGCCAAATTAGGATAGCAATAAAAATTATTTTTGAAAAAAGTAAAAATTACAGATGGATGTATGACAAAATTTAAGTATAGCAGTTAGAGTTAGATTAATTATAAAAAATATATTGATAAAACTATAAAAAATAAAAAAAAGGGATCAATTTTTCAAAAACGATTTTTCCAAAATTCTTTCTTTACACCTTGAAAAAAAAAAACAAGAAGTAAAGAAGACTTTAGTTTTGTCTACAGAAAATGTGGAGTTTAGCACAATGTCAAGTTCAAGATTTCTAGCTTGATGCATTTCTGGTGCTCATGCAATAGATGAATTCCAAACACTTAGTCACTCAAGAAAATTTATCAATTACTTTTTTTTAATTCTGACATTTTCTTAACAGTTTCTTAGTTTTTTGTTTTTTTTTTAAATTAAGAGTACTTTTAATTTTTGGAGAATTTCTTTTTTTTTCCATTTCAAGCCAATTTTGCAAAAATGAACAATCTATAAAATATAAAACATAGTTAATACAATCTCAAGACATATTTTTAAATTATTGTCATTGTCTTCTGTAGAAAGCAATACATTTTTTAAATATATGCATTCTATATCATTCAAACAAACAGACTGAACAAACCAACTTATACATGTACAGATGAAAACTATATAAGCAACTACATATTTTAGTAACTTCATTTACAAGGTAATTGAAACTCTAAATGATTTTTTGTCATTAAAATTGTATATACTCTTTCAGTTGGTATTAAATCTATATGAAACGACAGAATTGTTTCTGAAATGATACAAAAATTCATTCAATTGCAAATTAAATGTAAACCATAAAAGATGTGTGTTTAGATTCTGAATCAGTTCTATTTGAATTGGATAACACAAGTATTTTTTTTTTCAAACACAGTTTTAACAAAAACTAAAATTTAAATATGATATACAATATATATATTGTGAAACAAGGAGTCTCTCTAACTTAAGAAAAACTTTCTTTGCAGTTGGCAGTGTCCCTGCTGAACAAGTAGTCATTCAAGATAACATGCATTTTTATAAAAAAATGTTTTCATATCACTGACATTGACCTTAATTATTCCATTTCTTTGATACTGATTACATTTCAAGCAAAAAAATAATATGGGAAAAATAAAATACTCAGATACAATGTAGAAACCATTATATAATACAAATTATATGGGAAAATGTACTAATTTTATACTAAGTAAGAGTAATAAATTTAAATAAAATTTGTGAAATAGCAGTAATAATTTTTAGTAAGTAGCCTTTAATATCTGCTTTACTATGTATTAATTTCATTTATAAAATTTAAAAAATATATAAATTTGATAACATTATTAAATAAAATTATTTTCAAAAATACATACTAAAGAATGCTGATAAGCTTATACCTTTTATATATTCTTAACTGTATTTCAATTTTAAATGTTGATTCAAAAAATGATTTACAGACAAATCCCATGGTTTGCTTTATAACAACTATATGGTCAAGAATCTTGTTTATGTATAAAGTAACAGCTTTACAAAACAAAAAAATCTTTAAAAATAAAAAATAAAACAGACATAAAAATTATGATTATATCTAATAAGTTATAAAAACAACAAGAACAATAACAAATGATTATAGAATTTAAAAGAAAAATGATAGATGAGGAAAGTAATTTTAATATATTTGATAGCTGTTTTTCTATTTAAAAACAATATTTAATTTTATAAAAAAAGAAAAAAGATATGTTATTCGTCGTAAAACTATTTCACAATCAATATAATTTTCAGTAAGAAAGAAAAGAAATAAAAAATGAAAATGTTATATTCTCCAGGGAATAAAAACAATTATATTTATTTCTTTTTTTAATATTAGTGAAAAAAAGAATATTTACTTATTTTTAAGAAAATGATTATAAATAAAATTACAAATCAAATTCTGAATTTTGAAAATTATTTCAAATAATTATTTGTCTTTATATAAAAAAAAAATTTTTTTCTACAAAAATTAGAGAATAAATAGAAAAAAAAAAGAAAGAAATATATATATAAAGATCTTTTAAAAAAATCAACAACTTAAGACACAAAGATAATTTCTCAAAAAAAGTAAAACAAAATGAGTCGCTAAAAAAAAAATGAAGTATAATCTTCAGATTTAAAAATCATAATAAAGTAAACTAATAAAGAAAAAAGGTTTGAAATTAAAGAAAACAACAGAAATTATTTTCAGTCTTAGCATTCTTGATGAAAACAAATACAGTAAGGCATTCTCCAGACAGACAGTTTTAGCTCCTCTAGCTGGAACCTAATGGAGTCCTATGATTAAATGTCATATCACTTCGTCATTATCATAGAAGTTGAAGTTTTATTTATCTCAAATTGTAAATATATAGAAATTTTTGATAAAACAAATTTATTAACTTCTATAAAGTTTAGAGATTAAGCATGTATATATGTATATACATCAATTAAAACTGGTGCCAAAAAGTCAGTTGAAACAAGTCATCTTTGCAATAATTCAACTTATTCATGACATTTCAGGACAATTTATACTTCGTGTCTTTATTTATTAATTAATTATGACACCAAATTTGCTAACTATTTTTGCATTATTAATATGGATCATGTCTATTGTCATGTATTCTAATATTAAAAGTTTTTTTTTTACTTATTTTTACACATTAGTAATAAATATAGCTAATTCTGTAGCTAAGAATCATTTTTTAAACAGTATCCATCCACTGCAGTATGAAGGTCTCACCAAGTTCATTCCATCTTCTTCAATCTCTAATCTCTCTTTTCCACATCACCTCCAAATACTTCCTTATTTCATCCATCCAACTTACATGTGGTTTCTTACTAGATCTTTTACAATCTTTTGGAATCCAGTTTAAGGCATCAACTGCCATCCATTATCACCTCATTTAGAAATATATCCAGCCCAACTCTACTTTAGTCTCTTAATTCTTTCAATGATATCAGTAATATCTGTTTATTCAATTACTCATGTATTTTGCTTTCAATCTCTTCTTGTTACTCCTGATATGCATCTCTCCATACTTCATTGAATGGTCTGAAATGTCTGTATTACTCTTCTCTTTAGTATTTAATGGTAAAACATATTTATTAAAAATCTTTTTCAAACATCTAGACACATTTCATTTTAATATAAGTTATTTCTAAAAAAATCTCTCCAACCAAATTAAATCTATGATTAATTTCATCCATTATGTTTCCACCTGTAGTAATAATCGAGCCAAGGTATTTGTAGTTGTTAACTTCTTCTAACTTATCATTATCAATCTTTATTTTCATCTTTTGAGAAAATCCATTGAGCATTACTTTAGTCTTTTTAACATGTATCTTTAGTTTTACTCTTTTACTTTCATCTGATAACTTTTGCAATATTTCCTGAAGCTCTGAAGCATTATTTGCAAAAGAAATTGCACCATCTGCAAAAATCTAGATGACTCATAATTTCCATTTACTTTTTAGTCCTTTACTTTTCAATTTTAATCCACAAAATATTTCTTGCAGCACTGCTTTAAAAAGATTTAGAAATATGGAGGCACCCTATCATATACCCTTCTCAGTGTTAATCTTCCTAGCATCATTATGTAATGTAATTGTTGCTGTTGCATTTTTATAATATTCTTCAGAATATGACAATACTTTGGGTCTATACCTGGATGATCCAATGCTTTAATCACTGAAGAAATGCTTATAGAATCAAATGCCTTTTCATAGTCTACAAATTCAAAGCATAATGAACAACTCCTATTCATCAGTTCTTTCTATAACTTTCCTTAATACTTGGATATAATCCACTGTACTAAAACCACTTTTAAATCCAATTTGTTCTTTTGAATGATTAAAATCTAAAGTTCTCTCTAGTTGTAATTATCTTGGTAAAAATTTGCATAAAACTATCGGAAAAGACTAATAGGTCTGTAATTTTTAATATCTTCTTTATCATATTTTTTAAATATTAATATTAATACTGCATTATTCCAATCACCTGGTACATCTTTATCATTTAAAAATTTGGTATATAACTTTATCAATTTTTTTTCTATTTCTTCACCTACCTATTTTAAGATATCAATTATAATTCCATCAGTATCTGGAGCTTTTCCTGTCTTCATAAATTTAATTGCATGTCTCACTTCTTCGTTTAAAATCCTGGTCAATTCAGAAGATATAATAGTTGTAGGAGGGGTACTTTTCCTTCTTCTTTATTATGATACAATTCTTAATAGAATTCTTCCACACATTTCATGATGCCATTTCTCTTTTTAGTAATAGTTTCATCTTTTTTGCTTATTGCAGAAATAAGCTTCCTACCAATATGTTGTTTTACAATCATTCTCTTTGACAGCTTTCACTACTAGTTCACAATTATACTTTCTTATTTTGCACTATTTTATAAAATTCAAGATATTCAATCCTTCTTAATGCATCATTTATACATATATTTATATTCCTTTATTTCTTCATAAATTATCTAGTCTCAGTAGAAATTTTATAGGTCAATTGCTGCTTTTTTTCTATCAGATATCGTTGTTACAGATTTTAAAAGTGTATCGATTTCATTCCAATCTGAATCAAATTCAAAACTCTTAATATTTGAAAACGATTTGCAAATTTGAATTTAAATTCATTAGAATGTTTCTGAAAGTTAGGAATATCAACTGTGAATATTGTTTTTTTTTAATATTTTTGGCTCTCTAGTTTTGCATTAACAGACATCTTACATCTCACTAATCGATAATCACTTCCTGTGTTGAATTTGTTAAGAACATTACAATCTTGAAATATGTATTCTCTGTTAGTCAAAGCATAATCCAATTCTGCCATACCTTATTTTTAATTAAATGCACTAAAAAGTTTTTGACAAGTACTACTATATAATCTTTGTTATTGAACTACATGATTTTGATATTTTCCATACAAATGCTACTCTAGTTTGTAGATATATGTAATTTTAAAAGAAATTTTAAAAATTAAACAATAACTTGTATATTTAATTTAAAATACATTAAAAATTTTAATCTGTTTTATATGTCTGTATATGTATGCATTGAACACTTCATCTATCATGTTTCAAGAGACCACAAAAAATAAACATTAAATATCTAAAAATAATAAAATGGAATCCTATTAAAAATTATAGATAATAACAATTTAATTATTATTTATTGAAATATTGTATATATTAAGGTGTAATATGTTAGCACATATATTGTAATTCAAAACATTCTCCAATAATATTTGAAAAGTATGTGTGTTTATACATACAGTATATATTTGCAAGATTTTATTTTCATCAATGCATTTTCATCCTAGCTCAATCCTATTACAACCATCTATTAGCTCAAAAACCAGATCAACTTCTCACATGGCAATTATCTATGTTTAAAAAATTGAAGTTAACATTAGGTATAGTGATTGTCTAATCATTAATTTATTATTAAAAATTAAATAACTTATTTTACATTTTAATTTTACTTTTAAAAAATGAAATGATATTTATTTGCTTGGGACAATTTATGTTTCAAGTGATTTCTAAAAATACAGCTATTGACTGTATGGAAAAAAAAATGCAAAACTTTGAAAACATTAACAAAATAGGACAGGGGCAAACTTAATTATGTTTAACATATTTTAAATAAAATAAAAAACAGTAATAAAAAAACTTGTCTTTGATTTATAAAATTAAGTAAAAAAGAAAAGTTATGATATCCATTTTAAATATATTTGAAATTATATGAAAAAAATTCATGTGAATTGATATATATATATATATGACATATTTTCATAGTATGTATTTCTATGGCTCTGACTTTGAAATCAGAGAAAGCAGATCATGGATGCAAAAAAAGATATATGCATATCTTAAAAATTTTTTCATTATTGCCACCACTTTGTGGTGGTAAATATTTTTATTTTCATATAATTAGTTCTATAAAATAATATATCATTCTTATAAAGAGCATACAACCTTGATTTATACATACTATTTAACAAGCACTGATTCACACAAATACATTACAATAAATATACACAATTACTAATCATCTCATTTAGATTAAAATTATTTTTCATTTAATTTTAAATATAGATTTAAATTTAATAAATATAGATACATCTAAAATACTCTTTATATAAATGAATGATAATTTCCACATTTTAACCATTTACATTTTTATTCTTTCTCTTAAAAATAAAGTTGTAAAGGTGAGAAAAAACCTTTTTCTAGCATATGAAGATTTTATTAAATGGCTAATTCATCATAAATTTTATAAAAGAATTTGTAGAGATTTTAATAAAGACATAAATTGACTAGTGGTTTTATTTTGTCCCCAATTCTTTCAATATGACATATATTTGAGACTCATTAGCTATGTAAGTTATGAACAGTGCTTGTCCATGATTATAAGCTATTAAATTCCTTTTCAGAAGCAAATAAGTAAAAAACTCATGAATCATACTAAATTTGTTAACGAGTCTTTAGAAATGCCTTAAAACTTTTGTGGACACTCATTAAATGTTTATTTATTATATCATAATTCTTCAATTGTTTAAGGATTTGATTTACCATCCAGAAACAGAAATATATTTGAAATGTGTCTTATCTATAAAAATACACCTAAGTTAGTAACAAATCTGGTCTTAAAAACTTTTTTTTATATATTTTCTATGGAGACGTATGGTTAAAGAATATGTAAACATAAAAGTCATTGCAATATAGTACATCTGGAAGTATTTCATAATATTTAAAATAGCAATATTTTAATTATGTATCAGAAATTTGATGTGAAAACATTTTTCCATGCAGAGACATAATAATCATCTTTAAAATGATCAATGCAAAGGGAGTTGTTCTTAGAATAAACAGTAAGCATTTCCAACTGCTCAACAAGCTTTGTGATAAATGCCTAGCCAGAGAAAGCATTTAAAATATCTGTCAGGAAACCCCCCAAACCTCTGACTATGGTTTTGTGCTTTGGCACTCCTCAGAGAGGTGTGAGGGGAGCTTCAGATGCTAGATCTAAAAATAGTAACGCAAAGCCAACATTTATCTAAAAGTTATCTACTGAGTGGAAAATCTGACATTTTCAGACACCTACATGCCTTAAAACACAGCTATCCAACTCAAATAGTTATATGGGGCTAAGAGATCTTTAGCCATACCATATATTAGTATTCTTAGCAATATAACATCGCATAAGACTTAAAGCAGAGACTATAAATAATCAAATAAGAAAGAGAGGCATAGATCACATGACCTCATTCTCTTAAGCTTGTAATATATAAACAGTGAGCATTACCAATTGCTGAACAAGTTTTGTGATAAATGCTTAGCCAGAGAAAGCATTTAAAATATCTCTGTTTGGAAACCATATTTTAAATGCTTTCTCTGGCTAAGCATTTATCACAAAACTCGTTGAGCAATTGGCAATGCTCACTGTTTATATCTTACAAGCTTAAGAGAATGGGGTCATGTGATCTATGACTATTTTTAGAGTATATCTATATACTATCTAGGATTAGAACTATAATAATTTAAAAAAAATATTTAGATCTAACATTAAGTCAAGAAAATAAATTAGGTTATGGTCCAAAATTACTGCTAAATAACATTGAATAATGTTTCATTCTATTATTGCAAAAGATTATAGTATATGAGATATTTATTTGATGTTTGGATAAAAAGTTGAGTATAAATAATTATAGAAATAGGGATAAAACTTCACTTTTTAAAAAAAGATTATTAAACTTTCATATACTTATTAAGAAATTTTACCATTACTAAAAATGATTTGTTCTATTTCTGAAAAACCATAGATGAATATAGTAATTAAAGTAAATTAGACAACTACATTCTATAATACACTGTAAAATTTTATATCTGCTACAATTAACATTTAAAGATATTAAATAATTCTATTGGATAGTATTTAATCTTTAATCAACTAAATTAACAATACTTTCTACATTTAAAGATTTTAGTGACCCCAATGAGATTATTTTTTGGATCAAAAATTAAATCAATCCAGATAGTGCCAGCCTTTTTAATGTGAGTTGTTGATGATAAAATTTATTATCAGCAATTTTATTCAATAATAAATCCACCTTGATCTAAAAGCAAAACTATTGATATAATTTTTATTATTATTACAAATCCATTTATGGTTTATTATTATTATTCATTCAAATAACTTGTAGAGAACACATATTAATGATATTATGTGACAAATTTTTTGGATCGTTGTTAAATTTATTACATTTTATGTCAATTTTTTTAACTAGTTTTAGTATGAATAATGTTTCTGTAATGTTTTGCCAACCATATTTTATAATTAGGTATTAAATTTGTAAAAATCTAATATATATGCTATCTATATCTGGACGTTTTGTTTCAGATTATCAAGAGCATAATATGTTGGACTATTTTCATCATTTAGCAGTAAATGTTGAATGTATAAAAAAATTTAACTTTATTTAAATTTTCAAATACAAACAGCTTGTTAATAATAACACACAAATAGACAACACAGATTAGTAACAACTCTACTTATTGGTAGTAGAAATGGAATTATTAACGTTTTGCATAAAAATCCCATAAACCAACCTAGTGTGACTATACATAATGTATGGAAACCACTAATCAACTTTCCTCTTAGGAAAAAGTGGAGAAATCAAGAGGAAACTCATAGATAAGTATACAAAATTTGTATTGACTGTTGCCTTTGGCAGGATGGTTCCATTGGTTAGAGTGTTACCTTAAAATTCAATACTTACAAATCTAAGGGTCCAGGGTTGAATCCCATGCTAATACTGTAACCGGTCAGACTAGCAACACCGGAAGAAGAGGGGAAAATAATACCTCTCAAAACATTGTACATATATTAACCTGTCTGATGTGCAATTAATAACAGTTGAATGTATTTGGAATATTTAAATAAAGTTAAATTTTTTTAGAGACACTCAATACTATATTGGTGGAAATAGTCCAATATAACAATACAACTAGAACACCATCATGTATTTGATATGGACTTGGTACTATATCAAACTGTAGACATTATGAAAAATTATGTCTAAAGCTGGCCAAATTAGAAAATCATTTAACTTTCTTATGTAAACTTAAAGATAATTCCTAAAGGTTTGCAACTAAAACCACCAATTCACTCTCAGAGAGCTGAAAAAATTATTCAGAGAGCAAGTGAAACTCTGTTAAGAAAAAGAATAAATTCTCAAAGGTTTTCTGAGTACTAAACAATGCATTCTGTTAATAATGTAGAATGTTTTCTAAAAAAATAAACTTACTGATGAAGACTTCATGAGAGTTTCTCAAGCAGTAAGAAAATCATATTCTATATTATATGAAAAAATATAAAAATGCCAAAAGAAGAAACTTGCTAATTTACATGGGCAGATCAAAAATCATAATATACAAAGCAATTTACCAACTTCATCTGTTAAAAATCTGTTCTAAACATCTAACAGATACTGAAATTTCTATTCTTGAAAGAGAATTAAACTTTGCCATAACATTGTTTAATATCATTTTTATTAGTTATAATGGAAACTACCGAAGAAGTCACACAAAAACTGCCTTTAGAAGAAGCAGCAGAATTATGCTGAAGAATAAAAAGAACACTTAACAAACCATAAATATTGAAGTCAAATATATTGTATGGTGAGAAGAAAGCAATTAAATCTCTCAAAGTAGATAAATGTATAATTATTCTCCTTGCTGACAAAGGCAATGCAACAGTTGTAATGGATACAACTAATTAAGACTATGAAATAGAAGAACTCCTCACAGCAGGCCAATATAGAAAAGTGGCAAAAAATCTGATACCGAGTATGGAAACAAAGTTACAAGCATTATTCAGAAAGCACTGCAGGTAGTTCACTGATTCAGAAAAAAGTAAAATGACATCATATTTCAGAAAAATTCCCCATCTTTATGGTCTACCTAAAATCCATAAGGATCGGTTCAATTAAGACCTATTGTTAGTTCTGTAGATTCTCCTTGCCAAAATTTGGCAAGATTTCTTCTCAAAGTTCTATGTCCTTTGGCATACAAAATGCAGTCCTGTGTCAGGGATTCTAGACACTTTGTAGAATTAATCAAGAACATGAAAATTGAAAGAACTGATTTATTGGTAAACTTTGATGTGGAAAGTTTATTCAAGAATGTATCATGTGAAGAAGCATTGTCTATTGTAAGAAAAATATTATTAAATGGTGATAATAGTTTATAAACCAGAACAGCTCTTCCTATTGTTAGTATAATGGAACTATTAACATTCTGCATAAACACAACCTACTTTCAATGTAACAGAATTCTTCCAACAAATTCAAGGAATGGCTATGGTCTCATCATTGTCTCCCCTGATTAGTAATATTTACATAAAAGAGCTTGATACCTTAGCCATAAAAACTACTCCATAGCCACCTAAAGGTTGGCTTCAGCATATGAATGATATATTTATTGTATGGCCACATGGTGAAACATTGCTATAAACTTTGTGGAAACACATCAACAACATATCCCTTTTAATTAAATTCACAGTAGAATCAGAACAAGAACAAAAATTACAGTTTACCAAAAATCTACATATACAGGAAAATACTAGTTTATACATCCAATCACACCAGAAACACAAAACATGGAATTATACTATGACTATGGAACAGAACAAAAGAAGTTTGCTCAGAAACCAGTGATTTGGAAAAAGAAAAGATTTAAATAGAACTCTTATGAAAAGTGGTTATCCATCAGCTATTATTAAAAAAATGTTAAATAGACAATAAAAAGAATCATCAAGCGAAGAAACAGTTATTGGTATTGTAGTGTACCCATACATTCCAAAAATAGGTGACAAATTAAGGAAAATCTGCAATCAGTATAACATCAGAACAGCTTTCCAGAGCCATACCACACTATAAGGAATTCTAACATCTACAAACCCTAAACTTGAAAGGTTGAAAAGAAAAAACTGCATCTATAAAATGCCATGTGTATGTGGAAGAACATATATATTGGTGAGACCAGTCATCCCATTGAAAAGTGCTTTCAAAAACACAAACTGATGATTAGAAGAGAGAAAGCAGATGTGTCTAAGGTAGCAGACCATGTATGTGCAAATGAACATATTATCAATTGGGAAAATACAAAAATATTGGATAGAGAGGAAAAGGTACAAAGAAGAAAATTTAAAGAAGCTGCTCACATGACAATGACAAAAAATCCCATAAGGCAACCTAGTGTGACTGATTATGCATAGTGTATGGAAACCACTAATCAACTTTGCTCTTAGGAAAAAGAGGAGAAATCAGGAGGAACCGTTTAGATGAGTATATGAAATTTCTACTGACTGTTGCATTTGACAAGATGGCTCTGTTGGTTAGAGTGTTACCTCAAAATTCAATACTCAACAATCTAAGGGTCCAAGTTGGATTCCCATGCTAGTACTGTTACTGGTCAGGCCAGCAACACCTGAAGAAAAATACCTCTTGAAATATTGTACATATACTACCCTGTTTGATGTGCTATTACTAACAGTTGAATGTATTTGGAATATTTAAATAAAGTTAAATTTTTCTAAAGACATTCAGTACTCATATTAGATGGTGGAAATAGTCCAATAAAAATACTTTCAATATAACTCAGAATTATTCCAGCAAAATAAAGGGATTTCCATGAAAGAATTTGAAACCACAACCATAAATATTACTCCATGTCTACCTAAATTGTGGCTTTTCTATATTGAAGATACATTTGTGGTATGGCTGCATGGTGAGGCAGAATTATAGTTATTCTTGACACACATCAACATATCTCCAATTAAATTCACAATGGAATCAGAACAAGAACAAAAATTGGCATTATTAGATATTCTTATGACTAGACTCCCTCAGAGCAAACTAAAAACTACATTAAGTAATAACCTAGGAAACCACCACAAACTGCCATGTACATCACATTCACATCCAATCATACAAAGCATTAAACATGGAATTATATTATCATTTTGGAACAGAGCAAATGAACTTTGTTCTGAAACTAGTGATTTGGAAAATGAAAAGATTAACATAAAACAAACTCTCATCAAGAAAACGTTTAATATTCAACAAAAAAACACGTCAAAGAAAACAATTATTGGTACTGTAATGAATCCATACATACTAGGAATGGCAGACAAATTTAAAAAAATCTGCCATTAATATGACACTAGAATAGTTTTCCAAAGTCATACCACAATTCAAAAAATTATTACTTCTGACAAGCCTAAACTGGAAATACTAAATAACAAACACTATGTCAATGTAGAGGGGAAAATATTGGTGAGACCTTTCACCCTGTTAAACAGTGGTTTAAAGAACACAAAGTAATAGTTAAAAAAGAAAAAAGAGATGTGTTTACAGTCACAGATCATGTATGTTCTAATGACCGTATGTTTAATTGGGAAAATACAAAATATTGGATAGGGAGGAAAACATGCAAAGAAGAAAATTCAAGAAAGCTGCTCATATGACAATGGCAAATAATCCCATAAGTCAATCCAGTGTGGATATATACAATATATGGAAGCCTTTAATTAACCTTGCCCTTAAGAAAAACAATAATGAAGGACTTGGGAGGATTTGAACCAACTCTCATATATAAATATATGAAATTTCTATTATTTGTTGCCTTTGACAGAATAGCTCTCAGTTAGAGCATTTGCCTTAAATTTGATATTTAAGAATCTAAAGGTGTCACTGATCAGGCCAGCAACACCTAAAGAAGAATAGAGAATAATGTTATTCAAAACATTGTATAATTACTAACCTGTTTTGTCTATTTGAGTGTTATGATTAACAAGTTATTTGTATTTGAAAATTTAAAGTTTAAAATTTTCTATACATTCAACATTTACTGATAGATGATGGAAATAGTACAATATATCACGTCTAATTGCAAGGAAATCAAGTGATATATCATGTAACTTAATTTAATAAGCTTGTATTACAAATGTTATATAATGAGCATGCCAATAGCTCTTAATAAGGCTTTGGCAATTTTATATTGCTAAAGCTATTAATATATTGTGTATCTGAACTGAGTTACAGTCCCACATGGCTATTTAAGTTAGATAGCTGGATTTGAAGACATATTGATGCCTGAAATTTTTAGATTTTCTACTTAATAGTTAAACATTAGATAAAGTACTGAGTTTGACCTGGTATTTTAAATCTAATGCTTGAATATCGTAGCATCCCACTGATGAAAGCCAGAGCTAAAAACTGTTGTTCTAAAAAGTGGCCTGGGGATAGGGATGTTCTGAAATTCTTAAGAACTATTGGCAATCTCATTAAATAACATTTGTAATACAAGCTTATTAAAGTAAGCCACATGATATATGCATTGATTTCCTTGCAATTATTGTTATGGTTCTTAAGGCTTTCATAATTTTATATTGCTAAAGCTTTTAATATATGGCTATTTGAACTTAGTTTAGTCCCATATGGCTATTTAAATTAAATAGCTGGATTTGAAGATATATGGATGTCTGAAAAATTCAAATGTTCTACTTAAAAGTTAAACATTAGACTTAGTATTTTAAATCTAATGTTTGAATATCCTAGTACTTCACTGATGAAAGCCAGAGTAGAATCCAGTGTGGGGATGTTCTGAAAAGTTTGTTAAGAGCTATTACATTATATAATATTATCACATCTAATATATCATCATCATATACCTTCAGGCAAATATCAAGAACAAGTTCAAGTTTACTAATAACTACTAGTTTCATTAGATTGTGATTAGAATATGACTAAGAAAAAGAAACATTTTTTAATAATCTTTCTTATTTTGATAACTTTTGATTTAGAAGTATGACAAATAAATAAAATTGGTCATGTCATTAAGCAATGATAGTAATAGTTTTTAATGATATTTCAACATCCATCAAACTTATATAAAAGATACCAATGGATCTCGTAAATAAGTTTTTTACCATGGTCTCTATCTTTTTTTCTAGCATCACCGATATAAATATAATTTCTTTAAAGATGCATTTTAGGCCAATTGAGTATCTTCAAATGTAACTGCAAAAGTTAGATGTAATTTCTAAAAATGTAAGGTATTTAGACATGACTGGAAGTGAATTGTTTAAAGATGATAATTGCCATGTATATGAATAAAGAATATTCTTGATATATTCAAATTTTATTAAATTTAAATCAAATAATTTTAAACTAATATAGAAGGATTAAATATCATTTGTGTTTAAGGAAATGTGATTGTTGTAGAATACTTTATTTTTAATTTAAATAAATAATATATATGCAGGATTCGAACTCAGACTTTCACACGATCCACTACTCTCAGTGCCATCTTATATTGCTGACCCACTTGATCACACACATGTTGAAAAGATAAATAATCACCAATACGTACTAAACCAGCACTCATCAGTTGGTCCAGCTGTTTTAAAATCTCTGTGCATCACCCGCAAATAATAGTTTAAAAGCAATTATTTCAATGCATAATAATGATAAAAAATATTATACGTCATTTATATATAGTATTTGAAGAACCATGATAGACTTAGCCCAACTCTAAAGACCTCTCTTCTTAATAGTTATTACTTTTTCTTGTTTTATAATATAACCATATCTAAAGTTAAGATTAAGAATTAGATGTAAATTTCATATATATATATATATATGTGTGTGTGTGTGTGTGTGTTTGTAAATGAATGCATTAGCTCCCACACTGTGATTTGGGATTCAGGTCTGAAATGGAATTGAGGAAATTTTTTTTATCAGATAACTAATATAAAATCAATCCAGCTTGCCTCTAATGCTGTTCATTAACTATTTTTATTTGGAAGAAAAAATAAGATTTGTTGTTAGAAGGCTATTAAGTAAATCATTTGATTTCACAATGCTAAATCTTATATAAAATGAGTACAAGGATAGGAGTAATCAACTAATACAGATGGACTTAAAACTTAATAACTTCACATTTGTGTATGTACATGTATCATCATCATCAACCATTATCAATCCACTGCAGGATGAAGGTCTCTCCAAGTTTAATCCATCTTCTCCGATCTTTAGCTTCTCTTTTCCACAACACCCCTGCACATTTTCTTATTTCATCCATCCATCTCACATGTGGTCTCTTTCTGGGTCTTTTACAATCTCTTGGAATCCAGTTTAAAATTTCAATTGGCCATCTATTATCATCTCTTCTAGAAATATGTCCAGCCCAACTCCATTTCAATCTTTTAATTTTTTCAATAAGGTCTGTAACACCTGTTTGTTGTCTTACCCATACATTGCATTTTTGATCTCTTCTTGTTACTCCCAACATACATCTATCCATACTCCTTGAGTGGTCTGAAGTCTCTGTATTGCTCTTCTATTAAGTGTCCAAGTCTCAGATCCATAAGTAAGAACTGGTAAAACACATTTGTTAAAAACCATCCTTTTCAAACACATAGGCATATTTCCTTTTAGTATCAAGTTATTTCTACCAAAAGCACTCCAACCAAGTTTAATTCTATGATTAATTTCCTCCATTATGTTTCCATCTGTATTAATAATCTGACCAAGGTATTTGTAACTGTTAACTTCTTCTAATTCTTCATAATCAATCTTTATTTTCATATTTTGAGCAAATCGATTAAACATTACTTTAGTCTTTTTAACATTTATCTTTAGTCCTACTTTTCTACTTTCATCTGCTAACTCCTGCAACATTTCCTGCAGCTCTGAAGCATTATTTGCAAAAACAACTACATCATCTGCGAAATCTAAATGACTTAAATACTCTCCATTTACTTTCACTCCTTTAGTTTCCCATTTTAATCCACAAAATACTTCTTGCAGCACTGCTGTAAAGAGTTTTGGAGATATGGAATCACCTTGTCTTACACCTTTCTCAATGTTGATTTTTCCAGTATCATTATGTAATCTAATTGTTGCTGTTGCATTTTTATAAATATTCTTTAAAATATGACAATATCCTGGATCTATACCTTGATGATCCAATGCTTTAATCACTGAAGAAATGTGTATAGAATCGAATGCCTTTTCATAATCTACAAATCCAAAACATAATGACAACTCATATTCGTTTGTCCTTTCTATGACTTCTCTCAATACCTGGATATGATCTATTGTACTAAAACCACTTTTAAATCCAGCTTGTTCTCTTGGTTGGTGGAAATTCAAAGTTCTCTGTAGACGAGTTGTCATTACCTTGGTAAAAATTTTATATAAAACTGATAAAAGGCTGATAGGTCTGTAATTTCTAATATCTTCTTTATCACCTTTTTTAAATATTAATATTATTACTGCATTCTTCCAATCTTCCAGTACATCTTTATCATTTAGACACTTGGTATATAACTTTGCTAAAATTGTTTCTAGTTCTTCACCTGCTTCTTTTAATATATCAATTATATATCATTTCCTGGAGCCTTTCCTTTCTTCATACACTTAATTGCATGTCTCACTTCTTCATTTAAAATTCTGGGCAATTCGGAAGATGTAATAGATATAGGAGGTACTAGTTCTTTATTACTATATAATTCTTGATAAAAATCTTCTACCAATTTCATGATGTCATCTCTCTTTTTAGTAATAATTCCATCTTTTTTTCTTATTGCAGATATAAATTTCCTACCAATACCAAAATGTTGTTTAACATTTTTCAGACTTTTATTTTCTTCTACAGCTTTCCTTGCTATTTCACAGTTATACTTTCTTATATCATTTTCTCTTTTCCGTACCATTTTACAAAATTCGAGATATTCAATTCTTTTTAATACATCATTTTTGTATATCTTCATATTCCTTCTTTTCTTCATAAATTCTCTAGTCTCAGTAGAAATTTTATTAGTCAATTGCTGCTTTTTTCTACCAGCTATGTTTGTTGCAGTTTTTAAAAGTGTATCAGTTATTTTCATATTAAATTCAATCAAATCTGAATCATGTTCAAAATCTCCTAACACTTGAAACCTATTTGTAAGTTCTAATTTAAAATCATTAGAATGTTTCTGAAGATTAGGAATATCAACTGTAAATATTGTTTTTCTTAATAATTTTTGTCTCTCTAGTTTTACATTAACACGTAACTTACACCTTACTAATCGATGATCACTTCCTGTGTTAAATTTATTAAGAACATTACAATCTTGAAATATGTATTTTCTGTTAGTCAAAATATAAATCCAATTCTGCTGTACCTTCATTTGGATGCTTCCATGTCCATTTCCTTTTAACATTTTTCTCAAAAAATGAATTCATAATATAAAGTTTTTCTTTTTCTGCAAACTCCACAAGTTTATGTCCTCTCTCATTTCTATTACCATAACCAAAATTACCTACAGCAATTTCATCTTTCATTTGTCTACCAATTCTAGCATTAAAGTCTCCCATAACAATTTTAAAATGTTGTTTACTCTGATCAAAAGCCTTTTGTACATCCATATAAAAATCTTCTACTACTTCATCACTATGAGAACTTGTTGGGGCATAAACCTGAATTATCTGCATTTGGTATCTGCTATTAAGTTGTATAACTAATCTTGCCACTCTGTCCGATACACCATCAATCTCCACAATATTGTTCTTCCACTTTTTATTTATAATGAATCCTACTCCACTTGTATTTCCAATATGTGTGCCTTTATAATAGAGTATATGTCCACTTTTTAAATCAATTGTTTCTTCTCCTTTTCTTCTAACTTCACAAAGTCCAATAATGTCCCATTTAATATAAGACAGTTCTTCTAATTCTTGCAATCTTCCTTCACTTGAAAGTGATCTGCAGTTGTAATTACCTAAATAAAAAGTCATCATCAAATGGCAGCCTGGGTCCGCAATCAGGGGATTCTTAGCACCCTCTGCCTTCGGCCACCAACCGCTGCCTTGGTTGGTGACTTTACAGCCTCCTGGGAATAAGGGCTATGCTTTATTTTTGTCTGTCATAATTGTATATATGTATTGGAAAAAATATTTATCATTTACACAAACATTCATTCTGCCTTATCAGGCACTGAGAAGAAAGACCATGGTGTTTCTTGATCTTAAACTCAGAGGTAAAAAGCCAATAAACTCACCACGCTGGCTAATGCGTGTGGGTGAGCAGCCCATCCATGTTCGTATACTATATGAATAATCACATAGTAATAACAGCTGCAACGACAAGAACGTATGGAGTGGACATTAGGAATTTGCCCTCCTCGGTTCCTTTAAGGCCTCCAAGAGGAATCAAAGGGTCTCCTTTCAGTTATTAGCAAACTCCTTTCTGCAGCCATGTACGTGTATATACATTTATAAATAAATAGATGTTTTTGTATATGATATATAAAAAAAAAAAATTATGATTTTAAATAAAATTTTATATATGTGGAAAATATTCATTTGTTATAATTAAAATAATGTTTTCTTGTCATATTTTTATGTTATTTATAAACCAGTTGAACATTTCTAACACTTCTGGGATCAGATGATCAGATTACAATTTTTAATGCTATTTTTTTCTTTTTTTACCAAAGAATGTACAAGTAATTAAAAAAAAAAAACACTACTGTTCTTCTTAGTAAAATGTAATATAATTCACATACATATTTTTATTTTTAAAATGCTATAAAATAAGAAATGGAATAGATATAATTTTAATAATGGCATACACAATATTTTTAACATGCGCACACTAGCATATTATATATCAGCAACAACAGAATACTACAGACAGATATCATTTTACTAAAAAAGTAATAGGTTCTATAAACTTTTCTATAAAATTCTGTCACAAGCATTTTCTAAAGCATCTTCCTTCTATTTTTGCATCCAGTCAAACACTGCTCATGACTGTAATTAAACTTTAAAATTATTTGTTTTAATTGTAAAGATATATATATAACAACGTTTTATAAAATACCAAATAATTTTTAAGCAAATTAAAAAATATAATTGCAGCTAACCACGAAATATATATTTTACAGGTAACAATGTTAGATGTTATATTTAAACTGTAAACAGAACCGACACTTGATGAGTAATCCAATGACATCTAACTATGAGATTTACATGTAAATAATAAATAAGCCTTCAGTGAAGACAATCTTCTGCTAACAATTCTAGAAAGATTTGAATTGAAGCAAACAAAGCATTTTTGAACATTTGAAGAGTAATGATAAAGGCAATGTTTAAAACTGAATAACAGTAAATACAAATAAAACAGTTCATAACTTTAATAAAATAATGCATAAACTAATTAAGCAAAAAGTTTTAAAAATATTCAAAAATTCAGCGCTACAAATTTTAATAGAAAGATAATATTAAATAAGTTATACTGAAACATGTATACTATTATCTCATCAAAGATTAATACAAGCAGCTTATTCCATTCTGTGTTCTCATTCTTTTTATTTTCTATCTTGATATTATCAATCATCTACATTCATAAAAAAACAAAACTGATATAATGATAAGATTAATAGTCAATAATATGTTTAAAAATACATATATACAAGCAACAAAGATTACAAATCATATAATTATCATAGAAAGGCCTTTTTCGGCAAATTATATTTTTCGCTCTTTTCAATATGTCTTCAGAATACCACAATTTAAAGGACATACAGCGACATCTATATCAATACATGATAGAAGACAGATAAACAAATGGATATCTGACATGATTATCTATCACGTGATTTTTTTTTTCCAATCCAAAAAAAAAATTAGCCTGTTATATATATTGAATGGAAATATATCCACATATATTAATTAATTAACTATCCATTCTTTATCCATTAACCACTTATTATTCAACTTAATGGATGCTTTGTATATATTCATACAGTTGTTTTCATTATACATGATATAGTTTGTTTCATAAATTTTATGTCTATTAACATCTTTTATATAATTTAGAACACTTATATTATCAATACAATTTATTTTATGTCCATACTGCAAATAATGAACATATAATGCAGATCTATTGATATAGATGTCACTGTATGTCCTTTAAATCGTAGTATTCTGGAGACATATTGAAAAGGGCAAAAAACATAATTTGCAAAAAAGGCTTTTCTGTGATAATTATATAATTTATAAACTTTGTTGCTTGTATATACTTGTAAATATTGTTATAGTCCTCGTTACTCTTTGGGTCAGGATAGTCATTAATCAAAGGAATTTACAAACCTTATATATAGGTTTGACTTACTTTATATTCCTAGCTAATTATGCATATCATGCACTGCCTTAAGGCATTAGTGTAATATTTGATTTTATTTATATTTATTTATGATACATGCATTAATTACCTATCATAATTTTCTTATGCAGCTCCTGAGACTATGTTATTGATCTAATACAACTTTTGATTTTTCTACATACATAGTTTGCATACCACATTTATATGTATACATTGTAACTTTCTTATTGACATAATTTTATGCTATCATTGTTGGTTTTTTTTTGTATTTACTCTAAGGTGTAAATAAAGTTTTAATTTTGAAAGTTATTTGTATATATGTATTTTTAAACATATTATTGACTATTGTATACTTGAAGTGCAACATAAAAAAGAATTGTTTTTAATTCTGATTATTTTTCTGTATAATGATAAGATTATGTATTTGAAGAACCACAAGATTATGTTTTAACTACATATATCTTAATTCTGATGACAATATTTTTTTAGCAGGCAAATGTGTATCATTAAATAAAGTTTTTGATATTGATAAAACAACAAATGCATATAGGTTATGATATTGCATGATAAATAACAATCAATCAATAATAATAAGTTGTGTGGAAACTAGACTTTAAGTTAGACATTACTTCTAAAAATTATTATTTATTCAAGCCAAAAGTGGGGCATTTTCACTCCAAATATGACAGAGTCTAGAAAGGATTATCCTTAGGAGATTTATCATTCGAACAATAGATTTTTCATAAAAATAATGCTATTAATGAGAAAGTAAAAACCATGAGGTGGCATTAAAGGGGTATTTCTTTTTCTGAATAGTTTCATGAATTTTGCAAACATTATTTATTTTAGACTATTCAACACATCAAAAAGTTGATAAAGATTTAAACCTGAAGTAGCTGCTTTTTTTGACTTTCAGAGGAAGAAATTTTATAGAAATGTTAGAGGACTGTAAGATTTTTTTTTTTTTTTTGAGAAAAGGGAAGAAGATAGTTATCAACTGAAAAAAAAAAGAAACATTGTTGTATTTGTAGTAAGGTTTAATTTAATATCTTCTATTTTTGGAATTCTTATGTATGTCAATTAAATGCTAACCAATATTAAAAACTATTCATTCAGTTAACTGAAGCATCTATTGCTACTTGCATCAGATAAAAAAATTCAAAATAAAATACCATTTGTTTCTTAATGAAAATTGAAATACATTTGTTTATATCAACTATAAACTATAGTCCAAATAAAATTGCCTGTTCTGTTCTCCATGAACTTTTTTTTACCTCATGAACTTAACATGAACATTTTGTTTGGATTTAAAAATCATTATAAAAATTTTTCAGATATGTCCATTTTCAAAATCATATTATTAAAAAATATATAAGATTATAAAAAAAAAATATTACAGAAGTGCATACAGATATAGATTATTGAAAATATCATAGATTATTGTGTTATGAAGTTCAAATGATACTGCATTAAATAACACCTCCAATTCTAAAACCTATTATAGATTTTAATGATAGATATTATATTGGTGAGAAATTTGATCTTCATTCTTTAGAAGCATCTTGTCTTATGCTAAGTTTAAATAACTGTTAAACACTATAACTTCTAGTGTTTTTCTGAAGGTTTATGATGGTGGTGTTTTAGTTGTAATTTTATATTGAACAATTTCCATAATCTAATATGAGTATGAATGTATTTAAAAAAATTTGACTTTGTTTAAATTTTCCAAATACATTCAACTGTTATTAATAGCACATCAAACAGGTTAGTATATGCACAATTTTTTGAGTGGTATTTTTCTCCCCTCTTATTCAGGTGTTGCTGGCCTGACCAGTGACAGTACTAGCATAAGATTCAAGCCTGGACCCTGAGATTTTTGAGTACTAAATTTTAAGGTAACAGTCTAACCAATTGAACCATCCTGCCAAATGCAACAGTCAGTTGAAATTTCATATACTAAGGTGTGGAAACCATTAATCAACTTTGTTCTTAGAAAGAGTGGAGAAATCAGGAGGAACCTCATAGATAAATATATGAAATTTCTACTGACTGTTGCCTTTGGCAGGATGGCTCAGTTGGTTAGAGCGTTACCTTAAAATTCAATACTCAAGAATCTAAGAGTCCAGGTTCAATTCACATCCTAGTACTGTCACTTTTCAGGCCAGCAACATCTGAAAAAGAAGAGAGAATAATCCCCTGCAAAATGTTGGTTAGGCATATACTAACTTATTTGATGTGCTATTACTAAGAGTTGAATGTATTTGAAAATTTAAATATACTTCTAATTTCATTTCTAAAAAATACTATTACTGGTGAATAAATATCTCTTATTTATTTAGAGATGCATGAATAAGGCTGTTTTTATTTTTATAAAAAATAAAAGCCAGATTGATTATCTGGTTACATGTTTTTTTTATTTTATATAAAACCATGTATTCTCTCAATGGCTGAATAGAATATGAGGCTACATAGTGGTTTTGCATTCAACAAATTAAACAAAATTATTAGTGGACTGCAGTTTAATTATTATTAATCATGATCTCTTTAAATCTGAAAAATAATAGCATAATCCCATTAAACCAGTAGGCAAAAAATTATTTTAAATAGAAAAGATATTTTGAAGAATATTTTGATCATCTTTTGAATAAGTAGATTTCACCTTATCAACTCAAAGTTTGACAAAGATATCCAGTTTCATGATGTTAAAACTATACTTGTAATTTAATATTGGAAAAATACAAATTCTGCCAGAAATACTGGAGAAGTTTTAAATATAGTAATGATTTAAAAAATAAAAATACTGCACTATTTTTATGGAATATCATTGCTATATAATACAGCAAAATTACTTTATAAAACATTAAAAATGTATAGATTGCAGTCACAAATAAATAGTTATCAAATAACCAGTAGGATTTTATAGAATCATAAAATATTACAGATATATTTTTATTGCATAAATGAGGAGATAAAATTCTACATGTATGTAATAATTTTAAATAATTTCATGAATGCATTTGCTTCAGTTAATGAGAAAAAAATTAAATGGTAACTTGAATAAAGGTGTTATCTGTGAAAATTTCTTTATATTACACAAATGGTATATGATGGTATAAATTGATGTTGGATGCCTAAAATTGTGGCACTTGAAATAAAAACTGATATTAAACAGGCATAGGTGTTAGATCAAAATCTCTCTCCCCTTTTTTCCAGTGATCTTTGGAATAGGTTATAGATTGTTTCATATATTGGTCATCAAAATGTGATATAGATTTAATAATGGTTTTTTTTAGTTTGAATTGAAATCAAAATACATATAAAAAAGTAAGCCAGTGATTGAAGAAAAAATTAAGTGAAATAAACTTGGGTTGTTAACCTGTTGTTTATTTGATTCAGTTTAAATATATTTTTAAAGGAGAAAGTACAGTTGAATGATGAGGTTAATTATTCTACCAAATTTACTGTATGAAAGTAAGGCATACATTCCCTATTAATATTTCATAATGACATAAAAAAGCAAGTGACAAAGAAATATAACAAACAAATATGAGAACTACATGTATATACACCCTGTAAAATTCTGAAAATACAATGAAAATATCACAAAACTAATTAGTATATTCCTTAGCTTTTTATATAAGATGATGAGCATATCTTTGTTAGACTGAGAAAGACTTTTTAAAAAGCATTTCACCAGCATTTCTTACTACACTTAATCATTGTTTGGCAAATTTTAATTTACCTTATAAAGACTTATCAGTTGATTTCACTGGGAAGATTCAATTGAGTAACAAGTAAATAATAACTATACAATATATTGATTTCTTTCTAAGAAAAATGTTTACACTAAAAGTTGAAAGAAAGCATTACATATAGTAAAGGGTGCCATATAATATATATAAATGTCGATATACATGCTCACATATTAGTTTACATAGTCATTATAATCTCATCATTAAATGTTTGCTCTTTTTAATCTACCTCATTTATTTTTACTTGAATTTAGAATGGTCTTTTGTATATGAGTGGCTAATCTAGCAATAGTGACAAGTTATAGTTGATTAATTATTAATTGCATCTTGGGTATTTTCTAAATCTAATTTGTAATATTATTAAAACAAATCTATTTTGACTTTAAATTTCATCAATTTGTTTTTGGTAATGTACTTTGATATTTTTTTTTTGAAACTACATAGATTAATTAATGTCTCTTTGAAAGTACTGCCAAGTATCTAATGTTGAGACATAAAACAGTTGCTGAGAAACGTCAAAATATATATATAATTCAAATTTAAATCTAAATTCAAGCGAATTATCATAGTAAATAGAAAAAATAATGAAATGGTACTTATTAAATTCAACTGCTTTTTTAAAAAAACATGCAATAGATAGTGCTGGTACAAAAATACTTTTATTTTTGATCCTACAAAATAACTATTCAAAATTTTTATAGGTTATAAAACTATACAAGATCATATTCTTAATTTGTTGCCAAGAACATGTTATGTCCTTCAAAAATATAGCAAAATCTTCAACTGGTAGACTAGACATAGTCCAATTTTATCTTTTTTTTTTATCTTAATAGATGAAAAGTTTCTAATATTGTTCTCACTATCATAAGTTTCCATAATTACAACATAATATAAAACACATGTATGTTATTGTAGTACATGATTTCAAATAGTAAGTAATTACATATTTGAAAGATTAACTTTCTCTTTGATGATTGATTCAATTATAATCATTAGATCATATACATTTTTATGTGTGGGGGGGGGGGAGGGGAGGAGGGGAAATACGGGTAAAATGCTGTGAGTATTTTGTTAATAAATTTATTTAAATATATTTGACAATAGATTAAAAAGTTTGTTTAGGAAAGTAGGATCAGCAGTAGAATTAAAAAGAATAAGTAAAAAAAGATTGTTTTATATATATATATATGAAGAGAATTGGAATGGGCATTTTTTAGAGTCAAAAGAATTATAAAAATTAGGCTGGAAGGATTGTAAAAAATATGAGTTAAAGTATACAAGCAAAAAAAAATTATTTAATGCTCTAGACAGAAAGGTTTTAACAAGATAATATAATAGGGATATCATGCATAAAGTCAATAAGAGTCACGTGCTGGTTTTTCATATATTGTAAAGAGCCATGCCATATTATTTAAGTAGAAAAAAATAAATACATATAGTCAAATTTTTTCTAACTTAATTAATATGATGATACATTCTACACAAATTTTAAGTGCTGAAAAAAATATATTAAAAAAAAACATAACTAAGAGAAAGACATAAAATACAAAATAATTATTTCAAAATTTTAATAATAAAAATAAAATATAATACAAAATCATTAAGAAAAAGTACATTTAAAGAAGACCTTTGGCCAAACCATTAAAATTTGGTGTTTAATTTATTAAAGCTATTCACAGTAATTCTGTAAGATGCTGAATGGTCAACTGTGAACAATATTTCAACTTCACAAACTTCATTGTGAATTATAATAATTAACAGCAATGTGTTGTACCAAAAATTAAAATAAGATGACAAGCAGCTTTCATTAAGTATGGATATTTTGACTATGGCATGAGTTTCCAAAATTCAATTAGAGTTCTAGATTTGTGATGCATTTGCGATGCCTGATCCTCTTTCATCTCTAATAATCCCAATTCCTCGGCTGCTGTTTGACAAGTATTATTTCACAAATAGGAAATCCATCTTTAATAATATCACAAATAAATGCTTTATAAAATAAGCAAATGAAGATTTAAAACTTTTCAAATCTTCAAACCTGTGCTTGCAATCCTTCCAATTTTTTTATATATTCATTTAATTTTTCTTCTTTGATATTAATTATGTTTGCTTTTACTCATGCAAAAAATGATTAAATATCTTGTACTAAAATTGTACACAAAAACCAAAGCTTAGCTTTAAAACTAAATACAGTTTGTGATAAATCACTAAGCCAAATTGCTTGCAAATATTCCATAATGTCTGTAAGGAATATTAAGTCAGAAAGCTAAGTTTCATTTTTAACTGTGACTATATTTTTTCTTTTAAAAATGTTATGATAAGATTTAGGAGTTCTATAAAATAGCTCAAAACATTGTAAGTTGACAGCCATCTTATAACTAACCATAAGGAGAGATTTCTGGACATTTCATCTGTTTTGTCATTTAACTATTATAAAAAGTTCTTAAACTGATGGTATGTTTTGGGATTTGTTCTAATTAAATTCACAATCTGCAAAACAATCTTCAACACATTTTGTATTTTAAAAAATTTGCTATGAGAAGCCCATGGTGAATTATGCAATGAAGAGATACAGAGTATGGAATTTTAAGATCATCATTTAAAAGACCAATAAGACCTAGGTCTTTCCCTATCATTGCAGGCTCTGTCAGTCACAATATTTATAAGCTTATCATGAGGCAATTCCAACCAGATCACTACCGCATCAAGTACATTTCTAAAATAAACACTTCAAATTGTTTCAGTAAGAGCTAGTAGATCTAACATTTTGCCATTGCATATAAGTCTGCAAATACATCACAGATAAGAATGACCAATTGTGAAACATATTGAATGTCTGTAGACTTGTTGAGTGGTAAACTGAATGCTGAACATTTTTTCAAATCACACATCAAACTACTTTCAAGATTTTTACTTATTCCACTAATACAACACTCACTTGTAAAGCATGACATAGAAACTTGTGTGATCAATGTATGCCATTTTGTATTATCTTGATCCAAAAATTCAACCACTTTTTCCAAATTTCTTTTAACAAATTCTCCTTTTCTGTATGGATATTTGGCATGTGCAGTATTCAAAGCTATCAAAAACCTACCTCCATTAACTCTGTCATCTACATAACTAAAAGAAAATGAAAGTCCTTGTTGCTTATGAAGACCTGATTGCAATGACTTAAGTTTCTCTACCTGCAATTTTGAATTGTGTAAATATTGAATTGAAAATTGTGAATTATTTATTTTATAATATCAACTAAATTGGTTATTTTGTATTTGCAATTGTAACTTTACAAATAAGACATACCAACTTTCCACAATTAGCAATAAAATCAAATCTTTCTGAAAGCTTATATTTTCTTGTTCGTTTTTTGATATTTTTTGATGTCATATTAACAAAAAAATTTAAATAAATTCATTTCCCAAGTCTGAAATTCAAATAAAATACATAAATAAATAATTTATTAAATAAAAATGTCTAAAACAAATTGTCAAAAAAACAAGGCTTCTTAAAATAAAGTAAGAATAAAAACAATTTCGAATAATTAAAAAAAAATTTGGACTATATTTTTGGTTGATATTTTCCTGATAATTCTTAAATGTCTGTTTAATTATTATTTACTACCAAAAATAGAAATAACATAATCAAAATCAAAAAATGATTTCCAGTTTTATTTTAGAGTTTTTTTTTATATATTTTTTTTAAAAAAACATGAACCTCTAAGTGCACTAACTATAAACAATTAAAATAATTTTCTAAACCTGTCCATGTCTTTAGAATTACACATCATAAACAAATTTAAATTGCATAATAAAACAGTCTACTTACCAGATTTTTTGAAAAAAATATGCTGAGAAAAAAACTATCACTTAAATATACAACAACAAAATTACACAAATCATAAATATGCACGTGATCATTCCATACAAGCAAGTAGTAATTTTATAAGATTCAGTAGATGTTAACATACAGTTCACCAATATACTTGAAAATAATGCGTGAACATATACAAGTAACCTGTAAACAAATAAGTAATAAAAATATTTGATACAAATTTCTATCACATTACAAATTTTTGTGCAATTAAAAAAAAAATTTTGAAATAATAAAATCAGTCTTCAATCAGGAGCCACATGTTAACTTTACTAAGAGCCACATTTGCTTACCGTTGTAATATAATACACATGTGTACAATTTATCCTTTGAAAATATAAATAGACAATGATGATTTTTTTTTTAAATGGGAAGATTCAGAACATATAAGTAAAAAGGATTTTATGTATATCAAAAGTAAATTGCTTTGTCTCTAAAACTATATTTCATGTTGCCTAGGTTATAGAAATGTAAGAAAATAAATAGTAACTTTTTGATTTATTTCTGAAATAAATTTATTTGCATATATTTTTACATAATAATTGACCAAATTAATTTCTATCAGTGTTGAATTTAGTTGCAATGTCTTTGAAATTCTGCCTCTCCAATGAAGACATTGTTCAAGTACTCTTCCCCATACATTTTATATGAAAGAAAATATTATTTAAATTCCTTTACTCTATTTTAAAAAATAAATAAAGGAAAAGGTCTTTTGTAACAAAATTATATTAATTCTATTTTTAATGATGACAACCAAGTCTAAAAAATAATTTATTTAAAAATTTATCTCATTTATTTTAGAAAGAAAATTTTATACTATATTATATTAAACATAGAACTATTATTATAAAAGTTTTTTTAATTTTTTTTTTATTATAGTAATTTTAGCTAAATCAATATTAGTAAGTGTTTTTTTAATATATATCAAATTAATTTATATACAATTAATATATTCAATATTTTTGAAATACAAGTATTAAGTTTTGATATGTTTTGTACATTCAATTTTGCTTTAAAACATATTGGATATATTTTGTTGATACAGTTTATAATACATGCTTCAAATTCGTTTACTTAGAATCTCAAAACATAAAATATTGAAAAACTGCTGCAGTAAATTATACTACTAAATTGATATAAATATTTATTTTTGCATTTAACCATGTTCTGACTTTGGATTCAATTTTTTAATTTTATATGAAAAAAATAAAGTACACACACATAATAATAATTTATGTAAACTGATTTTATAAATAACAGCAAAATATGTAATACCTTGAAATAAATTACTAAAAATGAACAAAAAAAAAAAATGGAATGAAATGTACTTAAGAAATAATTTAAATGTCAAAACCATATACTCATAAAAAGTTTAATCCAACTTAATCTTTTTGTATTTTAGAATCTCGGTTCTTAATATGTTCTTGAAGAAACTTTCAAATTAAAAATTAATTTTTAAGATGTCAAATTCATATCATTTATATTATTTATTATTATTTTAAAAATTCATTCTAGTCATAAAAAAAACTATTCTATTAAATTTATTATTAAAGAAAAAAAAGAACGATGAGGGAATAAATAAAAGAAAGATGGAAGAATAAAATGTAGAGTTATTTTAGATATACATATATTTAATTGCTACTTCGTTTATTTGAACTTTATTTTATTTTATACAAATTCCATTTAACTTATATAAATAAAGTAATTTACAAAAAAGGTCATAGCGGTTTTAAAAATGGGAATTTTGCATTTCAAATAAGAATTTCTCAATCATTATTAGAGCAAAAAGATTTTAAAAAGTCTTATTATAAAGTGTGATTGTAAATTATTACATTGAAATGTTCTAATTTCTCTCACATCTATTTTATATAAATAAACTGTTATTTGAAATAACATATCTATTTAAATAAGTAATGCAACTTCATTTTGATAATGCTATATATTCAATTCATGATAACATTAACAAAATTTTAGTTCATTCTAAAGCATAACTAAATTTACATTTGATCTCACTGATACTAATATTCAAATTTTATTTATATACTGTAGTAAAGTATATGTATTTAATTGGTTAAATATTAACAATTAATACTTATTTTCTCAGTGGATATGATTTATGGAATGTTTTCATTTCTTCCTATATATAAAAAAATATTAATTAATGTAATCAATTTCAATCATTTCTAATTGTGTGTATAAAAATGAGTTTACTGAAATTAAAGCTAAAATGTTTATTGTTTTTATTTCTAATTGCTTGGAACACATTTTTTACAATGAATGCATATTAAGAGATTTATGAAAAAGATTTTATGATTCTAATAAATCTTTTGGAAAAGGAAACTGTCATAAGACCATAACAATTCAGCTTTGTTGTGATAATGACAGACGGAATGCTAGTACTTCTGGATCAGTTCCAACTTTGTCACTTTGATGCTAGAATGACACATTATTTATTAACTAAATAATCACACATACTCTACATTATTATTAAACAATAAAAACATTATAATCATTGATAGAGTATCACTGATTTCCACAACTTTTAATAAAAATTATCATTATAACATTTTTATTTCATATTCATTGTAAAACAATGTATTTCAGTTAAACATATGTCTTGAGTTTTAATTCAGAGATGTCACATTATCTTCTATGACATACAAGTAAAAAATAAGTTTTAATTTTATTAAGATGTAAATATTAATAGTTAATATAGTGATATATACCCATTCTTTTTTGCATAAATATTTTTACAAAATACTTATAAATATAAAGAGTAACCTTTCCATGAATATAAAAGTAAATTATCATAATTATTAGCAGTACAGCACTTTTACTTCAAAAGAAAAAAATTAAAGGTACAAAATAAAAAATTAAAAATGAGTTTTGAAATGACTGTACAAACCAATATACAAGCAACACATATGTCTTTCTTTACTATACATTTTGCATGTATGAAGCTAATTTTTAATTTACTTTGTAATCAACTTTCACAACATCCTACAAAATTGTAGCTCTCCATTGCATTCTATCCTGTCATATTTTCTTAATAAAAGCAATGTTTATAACATAAATAAAATCCAACTATTCCACAAAATAGAAAAAAAACTATGTTCAAGTGTACCATAAAATATATTTTTTATGAAATCTGCTACTGATCATTTGCTGCATATATCCAGTTCTATAAAAAATATGCCCTTACATTAATAGGTTCAATAGCATTATATTCAAAAAGATAAACAAACACTATTGGTCATGTGATATTTTCATTATATTTTTACAATGAAGAAGCAATTTTAAATGAACTTTTGTAGTGCTATAATATTAAATTAATAGGAATCCATATTTTTTTCATACAATAAATTAAAAAAAATAACCCTCTAATCTTTCTCTCTCTCTCTCTTTCTCTCTGTCTCTCTCTCTCTCTCTCTCTCTGTCTCTCTCTCTCTCTCTATATATATATATATATATATATATATATATATGAGTTCATCTAATGATAGTTACACTTGAAATTAAAAGAATTCAGTAAAATTTAGAAAATATAAAAACCTTAATAATTAATTAGTTAAAGAAATAAATAACCAAATAACTTGAGAACATAAAATCTGTCTAAAAATTACTTTATTGATAACGATTACTCATGGTTATAAAATTTAATAAATACTAAGATAAAGATACTGATGTCAAAATAATATAATGTTAGTAAAGATAAAAATTGTTTAAAAATCAAAAATATATAATTGTTCCAAGGCAAGCTGATATTAAGGGTTCCTGCATTATTGTAATTTTTTTATATGTATAATTTTTATATTTTTGGACAGATTAATAAAATAAGTAAAATTAAAAAATATAAGATTTTATAAATACATATAAAAAGTTTGATTTCCATTTTTTTTTAAATTAGAAAAACTTTATAGAACATTTATTTTTAGTTAAAAAAGTACATGCTAGTTTAAAACAACAACAACCAGCATATGTGTTAGTTAAAAAAAACAACATGTAATTAATTATATGTAATTAAGGATTTATAATTAAGATATTAGCTCTAAGTAAGCAGAAAAATAATATATGACAATAGACCTTTTGATAAGCAAAAGTGTGGCTTGTGAACCAGGAAAACATGTATTTGTCAAGCTAAAAAAGGCTATATAAAGAAGTTAAAACTAAAGTTTTTACTTAGAGAGACAGAATTATCTTCTTTCTCTTATGGATTCGGAAATAGATTTATTCTGTTTTATTGCTAGATAATATATAAAATTATATTGTTATGGATTACATAAGTTAACGAAAATATATATATAACTATAACAAAACATTGCAACCTGGTAATATCTATCTACTTTTTAGTATTAATTTTATTCTATCAAGGATAAAAAACTTTTGTGTGAAAATGATTTTCAAAAAAATTATTAGATGCAGCCAATATGTATACCATCTAATCTTTGTAAAATGCAACCTCTTAACAGTAAAAAGATGTCATACTATGCCTCACAATTAATAGTAACTAGCCTGATCCAAAGTCCTAATAGAAATGTGTTCCTATTGCTAAAAATTACCTAACCTGTTGAAGTGAAAAAGTATATCATAAGGAAATCAAAGAAACTAAAACTTGGAGAAGAAAAAAGAAATCTAAAGAATTATTACACTGTTATAAATTTATAATATTAGAAAGATACTTGGACTATAAGTATAGTAGTTATTAAATCCACGATAAAATATATTTTTGTAAATGTATTTAAACCTAAAGTTTTTTTATTCTTATTATAGTTGTAAAATATTGTTTTTATTATGTTCTTTAGTCTCTGATTTCATTGAAATTTTATTTGACCAATTTGCTCTAAAAGATTACAAAATATAATAAAATCAAAATAGAAGTGGCATTTATATATTTAAAAATTAAATTTTTAGGTTATAAAAAATAAATACCATAAAAATAAATATATTTTATATAAACTTACTACACTGAAGCCATAATATATGTTGCATCAATATACATTAGCTCAATTATGTGTAATCCAAAAAAAATGTAATCACATAAAACAAATGGAAATGAAAATATTTAAATTTGTAAAATTAATGAATTTTACATTATAACAGCAATTATTTTTCCATCTCAAAGGGCTGAATGTGACTACATTTATTGACAACATATATTTGAGTTACATGAAACACATTATGATTCACATTTTAAATGCCTTCTACAATGTGGCACAGTATTTTCTATAATGAAATGTTTTCTAAGCATAAAACTAGAAGTTTTTTATAAAATTTAAGAAAATGTAATTTTTCCTCAAGCAATAAAATAAAAACTAGCATTTACTAGTGACACAAAAAAGATTTATAAAACTTTCTTTTATTATTTGAAACTTAAAATGTGAAGATTTTACACAGAATTTACAATGTATAATGGCAAGTAAGGTTAACTGTACTTAAATTTATTTAAACAATTAGGGCATGGTCAGTTGATGTAGCATTATTATAGGGAAAAAATTATTGAAAAAAAAAGATATGTCACAGAGCAGTTGTAATTGCAATAAAAGTTTAACACTTTGCTACTTATTTTATTCAAAATAAAAATATGGCATAGTAAGTTTTTACTTTTATTTTTTGAATGAATGTGAATATTCCCTCAATATATTATTAATAACTACATTATTATTCATTTTGTTCATACTGTGATTTTAATTTATAATACCAATAATTATGCACTTTTAACGCTTGTGAGATAAGTTATATTTATTAATAATTTATTTAATGCTTAGCACTTTTAAAGCTCCATGGCTTCATACTCATAGCTGTGTGCAGTAGTATATCATGTACACAAAAAAGTATTTATTATATATATATATGTACATGCATATGAAAAGTACTGTGCACTTTCACTTCAGTAAAATAATACATACTGTAGCAGAATCAATGCTTAACAACAAAATGTGAGTTATCATATTTGGCATACAATACATATGATGGTTGCTTTCATATTATAAAAAAGGACCATGAGACACAAGCACGTTAGTTGTCTTTTCAATCCTATCCAATATGAGTAAACACTGTCTTTTTAATTTTTATGAGTTAGATACTTCCTTTTCTTTGATATTTTTAGCCTCAATAGTTCTTTATATTTAGATATTAAAGTTAGAATTAATAATTTACAAAAATACTTTTTTAATTAAAATTTAAATACTTTAAATTAAATATGGATTCTATCTATTAATTGCAGACATTACAGCTATCAGTGTTACTTATAATAAAAAAAATTAAAAAAACAAAAGAAATATCATGTTAAGACATAAAAAACTTTAATAATGTAATATTCTAGAGAATCAGTTTTTTATTAAAATTTAAATGCCAAACATATTTATAGATAATTTTATGCATTATCCAAAACAAAATACAAATTTTAAAGTGCTACTAATTGGCTAATATATTTATATATTTGAATTCATATTTTTATCATTTTTATTTGTAAATTATATATTGTGAATATTAATGATATGCTCAGTTATTTTTAAATAAAAATTTTAAATGTGTTAAAGTAGAATATTTTTTTCTTGTTACACATTGGAATAAAATTAATTTTACAATTTAGATATAAAATAAGATTACTTTTATAATTTAGATAATTTAATAATAACAAAATTATTTAAATTTTCATTTTAAAATAGTATGCAAATAAAATATATATGTATTAACTTATTTCTATATACTGATATTCATACTTCAACAAAAGTATCTGCAAATTTCATGTGTTATCATTATTATATTTTAATCTTTACTGTTTTTTGTTGAACAATATGCATGCACACACTTAAAGCCATTTTATTTGCTGCGGCAAATATTATGAACTACACATAATCAGCACCATCATTCTTTACAAATTATGCTCGCATGATAACCTCTTTCCATTGCAATACATATATAATAATCATTTATCTTGTATTGTATGTACATAATAAATTTTCTAGTTTCAAAGACAGTATATATAATCATTTTGCTCACAAAATTTTTTGCATTATGTTTTTGGACTACAAAAATCATGTTTGCATAGTTTGTAGATTACCTAAAATGACAATGAGTATCTGATAACTATCCATCTACAACTAGAAGCAAACCATTCAGAAAAATTTTGCATGTATATTCGTTCTAGCATAAAACAATGATATTCTATAATAAATACTGAAGAAAAATTATCAAAAATATTTTCATGTATTTAAAGTACTACATGTGATGAAATGGCTTCTCCTTTATTGAAGTCAGGAATCTCTAAACCACTATGCCCAGAGTAACTTGTTAACCACCTTACCTTCCCTTTTCATTCCACACATTTAAGTTTTTCACATAATATTATCTATCTAGTTCCATTCAATGTCATATTTATCCACTATATGACCTTTATATCTAGATCCCCTTTATCTTTTTATGAATCCAGCATAAAAACCAAGAACCCACATTCTGTATATGTTTATATTTATTCTCCCACAACTTCATTATTTGTACTTTTTCTACTTGTAGGCATTTAGATCTAATTAGCAGATGTCTAACTTTTTCCATGCCTTCTTTACATAAGTTACAAACTAAATCACCCACATTTCTCCATTTATGTACATATTCCCTTGTTGCTAATGATCCTGTTCAAGCCTTAAACAGGTAAGTACTTTCCTTGCTATTATCATAAATTAATGCACACCCAATATTCTGTTTACTTCAATATATATTTAAACTTTTTTTACTTTGCATACCAGTTCTCCATTCCCCCAACTCTCTATTTTTTATTAATGCATCTGTTCTTCAATCCCATTCATTGGCACTATAACACTCAACAATTCTCCTAATTCAATCATCCCACCTTGTCCAAGTATACTGACATAAAGACATAATCTTCTGCATACCATACTACATTTCTCACCCATCTTATTACCTGCCTTATACTTGCAATGCAATTAAATACTATTTTGGCTATTTTCTTACTATCCATGAAATTGCAATCTAAACATCGCAAGATCACCATTTCTTATGCTTACTCATAACTTATTAAAATAGGCAAAACTCTCCGTACAGTAGTGCCACTTAGTGCAAGTCAGAGTAATCAATGGATTCCAGAAGTCTTGTGCATAAAATCCCTATCTAGTGTCTACTCATCCAATACCCCTAGACTAGTTTCTAGCTTGTGGCTTTCATCAGAGAAAAGCCTTGGATCTGAGAACACTGCATCTAGATCTTTGGATCTAATGCAACACTACAGCAGCCACCTTTTTCATCTACTTAACTGCAAAACTTAGTATAAAATTGAAAACAAAATAATATTTTCAATCCAAGCTCATTAGCTCATATAGTCATACAGATCTGAACTCAGTACACTAGTCATACATTTTTTGTGTCTTTGGTTCTTTAATAATCATAGCCATCATTAACCTATTGGACAGGATTGGTATTAAACCACTAAATATCACATGATTACCATATCATATATTTGCTCATAATTGTTATTTAAACTGACAAAACTCTTTATACAGTAGCACTCTCAGATCCAAGGCTCTTCACTGATGAAATCCACAAGCTAGAAACTAGTCTGGTGATATTGGATGAGTAGGCACAGGATAAGGATTTTCTGTACAAGCCTTCTGGCATCCACTTATTACTCTGATTACTCTGACTTGCACTGAGTGGCATTACTGTATGGTGAGTTGTGCCTGTTTTAATAACAGTTATGAGCAAGTATAAAAATGATGATCACATGATATTTAGTGGTTTAATATGAATCCTGCCTAATAAGATAATGGTGACTATGGTTATTAAAGACCAAAGACACCAAAATGTAAGAGTACTAATCTGAGTTTAGATCTATATGACTATATGAGGTAATAAGCTTGGATTGAAAATATTGTGTTTTAAATTTTAGACTCATAGTTTTGTAGTTAAGTAGAGATAAGAGGTGGCTGCTGGAGGGTTGCATTCGATCCTAAGATCTAGGTGCAGTGTTTTCAGATACAAGGTTCCTCACTGATGAAAGCCACAAGCTAGAAACTAATCTGGGGATATTGGATGAGTAGGCACTAGATAGGGATTTTGTGCATAAGCCTTCTAGCATCCATTGATTATTCTGGCTTGCACTGAGTGGCACTACTGTATGAAGAGTTTTGTTTGCTTTAATAAACTGCAATCAAACGAACATTTTCATTTTGCTTTTTGCATAATCATATAAAACAGCACCGTTTATGAATTTATAGAAAATATATCATTTATTGGGTTTATAATACATCAAAAAATAATCTAAAATAAACATGATTCATGTATAGTTATAACATGCTGGCAATTTTAATCTATTAAACATTTTTAAATCTCAATGTTAGTTGATGAACTTCTGTTTTTAAATATCTACATTGATTAAAAAACTACATTCTCAAATTTTATTATTCTTCCAGGCAATCAGAGATCCAGTCAAATTTTTTTTAGTCATTCCAGGACTAAACTTATTTATACCACAATACATCCTCTAAAGAACTCAATGTTTCAAAAATGTAATAATCTTAAAAGTGTAAATTAGCTATCTTAACATGAAATATAGCAATTATTTCTAAAATATAATTGAGAACAGAAATTTGCATTTGCAAGTATACATACAATAATGCAACCATAGATGTAATTGCTTTGAATGTGGACACATTTAATTTTTTTAATAATATTTTTATCTAAGGTATAGTACTTTTGTCTGTTAAAACAAAGTTATGTGATAACTTTGGGCTAAAACTCAATGTGCAAACCACCATATGGATTAAAGTCTCCTAAAATATTAATGCAATAACACTTCCAGCAATGAATAAGTTTTTTCCCCTGAACTCTTCCAGTATAATATTGAAACATATGCATTAATAATGTAAAATTAGTATAGATATTGTAGTGCAAACTAATTCTTAATATTTAAGAATTTCAAAAATCGAAGACATCAAATTAGGCACAGAAAATATATCACAACTATGTATGAAATTTTCTCTATCTTGATAATGTGTAATACCTAAAAATATATAACTTTCTAATTTTTTATTTCAACTTTCTTCCTCTGAAAGACAAATTCCAGCAAATCTTGGTAGCTATTTCATTCCAAACATTGCATTCTATTAAGATTTTGAAGAAATTCCCATCACATAGTTTACACATTCCATTTACTTATATTTTATAAAATAAAATAGATATAGTACTATCACTAATTTCTTCTTTACTATCCATTACCATTACTTATTTTACAATATTTCTATGATTTTTGTGAATATTTAATAATGGTAATCTAACTAGAATATGCAAATGAAGCTGCTTTTAGACTAGTTTGTATAAATCTTTCATCTTTATAGTTCACATAAAGAATCCTAAATAGAATTTTCCACACATACAATAAAAGTTTCCAATTTTAAACTCTACTTTCAAAACTAGTTCCAAAATGATTAATTCTTGGTTCTGTAGCTTATACAAAAATCACATCTAGAAAATCCTACTTTTCTAAACTTGTCTTTGTAATTGTTTTCTCAACAGAGACGGCATGTGTATGAAAAAATAAGAGTCAAAATTGCACAAATATACTATTCCATTATTACAATTCATGCAGTTAATGATAATAGAATGAGATACATGTCAACTGAGCTCTATAATAACTTTAGTGATGGAAAGCAAAATAAAAACATAGACAGGAAATACAAAAACTGCTTGCATTGAAAGAAAAATCTACATTTTCATAAATCAATATCTTATTCTGCAAGATAAAAATTATTCTTGTTCAGCAATGCCTATAGATTATTCACATTGAACTCATACATCTGAAGGTCATTCTTCTATTAACCATCTATGAATTTCATCAATAATCTAATTATAGCATCCAATATCCAAATAAATTTAATGTGGATAATGCAAGATTTTTAACACCCTACTTGCATTTAATGCATCTGATGATGGCAACAAATTAGATTTTGAAAAATAATAAAATTTTCAAACTAACACAGATTTTTTTCCAGGTAGCAAATCCAATTAGGCATTAAATACTGGTTGCAAATATATATTTAACTACTTTCATATTAAATAAAATTGAGGTAATATGATTTAATTTTTTTAAAACAGTTCATTGAAAAGGATTTAAGTTCAAATGTTAGCAATTCATTGAAAAGGATTTCCTTTTCATTGGAGTGCTTAAATTAGAGTTTTCTTTATTTAAACAAGTATGGCTGAAATAATGTTGCTATAGGCAATATTTTATATTTCAGCAAGCATTATGTATTGTTTCTATAAACAAATTTGTGTAGTTGTAGTATATTTCAGAAATACACATCATTTCATAATGCTATTATTTAAATGCATCCAGAACATTATCAATTACTATAATCAGACCCATCCATGGGATTGTGTCACCTAGCTGCAAATTACGCTGTTTTCATTTGATTTAATTTTAGAATAAGGTTAATTAATGAATCAATCACTAGATGACTTTCCATAGGAATTTTGTAGCATAATTTTCTGACGTTTGTTAATTAGACTATAATACTGGCTGCATATGTATATATAATTAAAGTATATAACAGAATAAATATGTGGTCCATAAAAGAATGGTACTGGTTTAATAACAACCCATGTTGGGCATCATTAGTAACAAAATGAATATAAGAGTATGCTATACTTTTAATGCCCCACGTATTTGGGAGCCATTTGTAATTTAATGAATATGATGACCATGGAAAATGAAAACTTTATTATAATCTGAATGAAAATGTAGCCTAATTGTAGGTGACCATTTGTAACTGAATAAAAATATGGGTCATACTGTATCCTTAGTCACAGTCTAATTATTTATCACCCATATGCAAATAAATATATGAACAAAGGAAGAATAATCCTAATTTAATAATGCTTATGAATTGTAGCATCATTCATAACAGAATGAAAATAATAAACTAAGCCAAAGTGAATATCAATCAATGAATAACAATCTAACACTTAATTCAATAAAACAATAATAATAATCTTTCTTGTAACCTCATGAATTCAAATAGCATTTAGAATGAATAAAAAAATAAGCAAAATCACTATTTCAAACTATCCTAAAATATGAGCATTATTCGCAATAGATTAAAAAGCAATAAAACAAAATGTCATTAACTTATAAATAATGATTTTTGCCTATTATATAATCTGCTTATAATATAATAAAAATAATGACAAAGAATTAGATAGATAAACCTTAATAATCCTTATGAGTCAAAACACTGTTTATAACAATATAAACTTATACTAAAAGTTAAACATTTATATTTATAGTTAAATGAAATAATTCATGGATGGAAGAAATAATTTTAATATACCCTACAAGTTTACAGTATCAATGATATCTAATTAAATATATAACTCAATAATTGATTTCCAATTACAATTAAATAAAATAAAAATAATGCTATTCCACTAATACTAATATGCTTTTATTAATCAAGTCAATTGTAATAAGATTAAATATTCAATAATAATAAAAAATCAATTAAGCTAACATAGGTCTCCACTTACACCGACTTTTAATACTATAAAATAAAATCACCATATTAAATAACATTAAAATTTATAGCATCCAACCACATAAATATATGAAATAAATGATATAGTTCTATTTGATACTTATTCAAACCCAATTTGCAAAACATATCCATTTACTCTTCAGTTTAATAAAGCTAAGTTATTAAAACTTTAGACTACAATTGTCCAAACATAAAGATTATTAATGCTTATTATAATCAAACATTACCATTAAAATTTAATATTTAATCTGAATTTATGATCCAAATCTATAAACTTTAAATATAATTAAAGTAATTAATTTGTAATAGAATAGAATATATTGTCATTACCAATTCCATAACTTAATAAGATTACAATCTTAATGGCTGAATACTGATTTAATATAATATTCACTTTAATCAATAATGATTTAAAATAAAATATACAACCATTTAACTGCAATTACCTTTACTCATATTATCAATCATCAAATCAATTTATATATAATTTCTATCTTAATATAATTGTTAGTTGCTACTAACAAAATAATTACAATAAGCTTCTAATTACTTATTAAATATTTAAGAATGTGAAATCAATTAATTTATTGTTTTATAAAAATCTATACCTCATCAGATAATAATCATTAAATTCAATACAAAGAAAATATGTAATTATATTCTCTTAACCATCCTGTGGTTTGGTTTCATGTGGTGTAACCAATTAGTGAATATCATCTCATCCAAATATGATTAACTACTAAATTTGCATCAAATTTGCTTGTTTTAAATTTATTAAGAAATAGATATAAATTATAATCCAAAAATATATATGGCAGATAAACATTTGAAATATATACATATGATCTGAGTATACTTTATGCAATAGGTTTTCAATTGATATTAATTGTTTTAAATTAAATAGGAGACTGTATATTGAACTTCACCTATAAAATGCTAAAACTAAAATGTGCATTACTGTAGCACAGACATGTTGTAACACATACACACTTTTCAAAATATAGGAGAGTCAGTCAATGACATTCTTAATCTTCATATATATAAAATATGTAGTTAATGGAAATAAAAATATATTAAAAATGAATCTACCTATTCATTCACATTATTCTAAAGAAATAAAATAAAAATGAATATTTGAGATTAAATTATAATCAAAGAATAAGAAGATATATATTTTTAATTAAAAATAATAATTACTAAGTTATGAAGTATAAATTTAAATTCAGAAAAATATAACTCTCTTATACATTAAGCATGTAAAATAAATCTCTACTTAATTTAAATTATACTACTATGTATACCCTGTACAATTATTATTATTATTATTATTATTATTATTATTATTATTATTATTATTATTATTATTATTATTATTATTATTATTATTATTATTATAATATATTATCAAATGACATCATCAATCATCCTCAGATATGACATTTACAAAATAGTACCATAGTTATAATGTCTATTTCTTAAACCATAATCTGATGATGTTATTCAAGAAAAAGTAGAAATACCATGACAAGCTATTAGATTCAAAGCATATTTTATTGATTCCAATATTTTCCAAATATCCAAATTATTTTTTCATTAGTAGGTATTTGATCAATATAACATTATACGTGTACAAACATTAATTTATATCCATGATGGTGCAATATAAATATTTTTTCTTTCACCAAGTATTTGATTCATAAAACATTATAAGTGAATGGATACTAGTTTCATCCATGATGAAATGATTCATCAATCTCATAAAATTACATTACCAGAGGAACGCAAACTTTGTGTACATTTTTCTATCATTGAAAAGTAAGTAATATGCATTTTTAAAACAAAAAAAACACTCTGATAGTTTGGAAAATGCTAAGAATTAATTTTCATACTTTCAATAAATTCAAAATTGGAAAGAAGTTCATTAACGTTAAATAGATTAGTAACATTTGAAAATGGCACCAAAGCAGGTGCTGAAAAAAAGCTTTTTAATGTATAAAATTATTATTAATTATATAGCTGTTGAAAAAAATTATTATTTTTTGATTGTTATTTCAATAAATTGTCATTCTGCACAAATTCTTGATAAATTTGTCCAGTGAATGTACAAATCCTATTGCTTTCATTACATCATTCTAATCATATACTTTTAAAAACAAATAAATAAAAAAGTATATGAAAACACTTAGATTAGCTTTATTGAAGCCAAGGTAGAGAGAGAGGGAGAGAGATTACTTAATCTATTTGATTCTATTTATATAAATTTTCATTGATGTAAGAGAAATTATAGAAATGCTCTGTAATAGCTCTTTGATCAATTCTAGCCAGCATACTACATAAAATGACAAATAAAAATAAATATTTTACAATTTATTACACATAATACACAATATTTATATTTTTAAATATAAATAGTATCCTTTTACTCTAATATAAACCAAGCAACTAGGATTACATTCTTTCATACTACAATGTAAATATTTTTTACACATATTTTTTCAATACAATATTATACAAATAAAATAAATATACCTGAGATCTTAAATATTTCGATGTATTATTTGTAACCTAATAATGCAGTAATGAAAATATACATAATAAAGGAAATAATTTTATCAAGACTATAAACTTTATTATTTCCACATTCATTTTTAAAATGAATAAAGTCAATTCACAATTTTTGCAAACTACAATTAATAATAAACATTTCTTTCTTCAATATTATACATTGTTATAGCAACATAGTCCAATGCATTTCAGGTTAATAAAATTATTTTTTTACAACTGACATTACATCGTATATTGAAATTTATTTCAAATTTCAGTAGCGCAGTATGTATAATAAAAGTGCTGACAAAATGATTCCAAATACAATATAGTTGTCCATCTCAAAAACAGCATAGACACATAATCATAGACATAGTTTAACTAATAAAAGAATCCAAACACATAAATAATACCTATAATAAAATAAAGTAATCAGTTAACATTAGCAGAACCAAGTATTGAAACATCCATCTTTTTTTTAATTACTTTTGTTAGTATCTATTGTTTACTCCTTCAGCACTTTGCTAATATTCTGACAGATTTCTTTGTTGTCACTAGATTCAAGCTTTCAACTTTCATTTTGATATTAAACCATTATTATGTATGAGAATATAATAAATTTGATCTTATTCAATAGATATTTTTGCTTGGAAATTAAATAAATTTTAAAAAATCACATCTGATTTCCGGAATTATTTTAAAAATTATATTTCTTCAAAATGAAATGCTGTCACATCATCAAATTTCAGGTGGAGCTGATTCAATTTATAAAATGAAAAAAATCTTTGTTTTATGTTTGATTTAAAACTGAATAAATTTTTTTATTAACTACTAAATCTATCAATTTATGCTTTGAAAGTTTACATTTTTTTTTTTGTTATTTTTATGATATCACTGCATATAATAACAATCTGCTAAATCACCTCATTTCTAGAAAGCTGTTTTCTCGCGTATTCTCTATAGTAACAATATTCAGAAAAAAATATTCTTTTATATTTAAAAATAAAATATTTCTGTAAAAAATAAATATATAATAATGTTTATTTTTGATTTTTAGTAATTATTACACAATTATGATACAAATATTATCATAAACTTAACAAAAAAATCAAGTTTTTAGATCATTATAATATTTTCTTGATAATAGTAATATTTTCAGAAAAATTAGTAATCACTAAATAAACAATGTCTACTCATCAAACCAGAGTTTCAGTTTCTTTAGAATACTGATTATTCGATTTTACCTGCCAACTTTTGATTTTTTTTTTATGACTAATATAAATATATGTAAATTTTAAAACTGTACAAAAAAAGTTTCACAAAATTTTCATCAGGGGAAAAAAAAAACTAATATTTTACTTTTAGAAATCTCAGACAAAATTCAGTCATCTCAAAATATAATATGGTTAAATTTTTTATTAAGGTGAGTCATTTGTGTAGCCCCTATAATGTGCTGTTATAGTACATTTCTACCAATTGCGTCCCAGCATGGAATAGACCTAACTATAATATTGTAAAAAAAAGTATGTGTTCATTCCTCAAAAGATACATTTCATCAAGATACTGTTATGTTACAATACATAGCTTCCTTTTGACATAGCATGGTAGTGCCAATGACTTCATTTATTTAAAGAATGGACAATAAAATATATCTCTGTTAATTATAAATGAAACAATTAAACACTATTATTATTGCAATTGTATAAATATTTTGGGCTATAGTATAATCAATGGAATAGTGACTTTCTTTTATGAAACATGTTGTATGAGAGAGATTTTTTTTTCAATATTGTTGTACTTGGTAATTATCAAGAAATTTTAAAATTTAACAATAAATAGAAATACATATATTTATGTGCTTCGGGATAACTTTGAATAGCTTGAAAGTTCAAATCCCTTCTAATTAGTTGAGATTAATAAATTTAATACATAAGACATAATTTTCCCCTGTTAATTTTTATATATTTTCAATAATAAAACTTTGATTGTTTAGATTTTTTATAATTAATTAGAAAAGATTTCAGTTGAGTTCATCTAAAATTATTGTTTTCCTGTGAAACGGATGTTGATAGTTCCAAGCGATAGCACATATCATAGACAACTTGCCATTTTTGAAAATATTGAAATTTCTGAGATTCTAAAATGGTTAAAATCTCATTAATAGTCCTGTACAATTGATTAATTATTTATTTGTATATTGCTATAACATAAATAAAAAAATCACCGCATATAGCAGTTTATTATAAATATACAAGAGATGCTTAAATATTAAATAAAAAAATGATGCTTAAATATTTGTTTCACATATTTTAATATTAAAAACTCTAAGACATCATGGAGAAAAAAAAGTCGCTTAAAATTCACTCTTTTTCATTAGATCAATACTAAACAGATTTTAAGCAAGCAGACTTAATTTTGTTATCAAATCAACAAATAAAAATATAATATAATTAACAGAAAGCTAATAAAACCATGCACAACCTCAACTAGTTACGCGTTTTGAAAAACTTCAACAAAAATGCTGTCGACTTATTATCTAACGTGTGTAGGAAGTAATTGTCAGTTTAATTTTTAATTAATCACAATTATTGAAGTTAGATTTTTTTTAAAAAAACAATCATTCAACTGCCAATCATGCGACATAATGTAAAGAAAGTAATAAAGATTTCTCAAATCAACAAGTGCATTTTTATTATAAAATTAAATGAAAATTAAAACAGCAATTAGAATAAATAAATAATGCCAAAAGTAGAAGAGGATACAATCATTAATTAATAAATTTATACGTAGTTCCAAATATACAAAGTAGCATTTAAATTAATTTTTAAATAATATTGTCAAATAATAGGACATGAGTTCAAAATCAAAGGAGTTTAAAATCTTTTTAAATTTAGTTGTGAATGTTTTTTATACATGAAAATCCTATTTAGTAATTGAGAAAGTAATGAAAATAAAATCAATTATTTTATATGATATGTCAGATTAAAAATTAAATTCTACAATCCTTTTAATTTAACACAAGCAAAAGAAACAAAAAAAAGCATCATTATTAATATAAAAAAAAAAATCTGACTTAAACAATTACTACAGGAAGTGATTATTGATAGTATCTTTAAAATTTGTAAACAAATATTAAAATTCATAAAAATTAAATTTTCTTCATTATAATAATGTACAATTTCTTAACAAAAATATAGAGATTGGTAGAACATAGGAAGATAAATGTAAAGTATTAATCATGAACAAACAAAATAAATATTTCATAATTAAAAATCCAAGGCTGGTAATTTTCATTAAAACAATTCTAGTTAGATGAAGTTTGTTAGCAATATGTTAAATGTAACAATTCTAATTCTGTATGAATAAAAATTTACTGTAAACTAAAGATAAAATAAATAAAAATAATATTATATTAGAATTCAATTTACAATTAAACTCAGATTAGAATCAATAAATTATGATAATTTAAGACAAATAAAGTGGTTTGGTATACTGTGATATCATATTCTATAAACCTGTCAAATGATTCCAATAAAACTAGAAAATAAATTCAGTAAAATATTTTATAACCCCTTGAAATATTTTTTTTCAAATCTAAAGTAAAAGTAATCAAATGGTTTAATGTCCTAATCTTTTTTCACCTAAACATGTTGACACCATTCTTTTTTTTAATGCAATCAAAATTGCCGAACAAAAGGAGTGAAATATATAATCAATGCCATCAAATAACTTTTTTTTTTGAACTTTTGCTATAAAAGTGAAATGATAAATCTTTGATTTATAAAATTATTAAAGCTCATTTAAATTTACTTTTAAATAAATTTGTTATCATTATATTAATATAAATAGTGAAAATAAAAAACAAAAACTATCAATCAGTAGAGAATTTCAAAATTGATAGACTGATGAGTACGGAATGATTAACAAAGGCACCAGGGTAGTATGTGTTTTATATTCTGGAACAGTTGTATTGAGAATATCATTGGTAAAACAGCATGGGACTAATCATAAATCAATCTGTGATAAAAGTAACGAAGAATAAAAAGAATATATTGCCCAAGCATTTAAAAATAAACATATTCAATCAACATCTATAATGAAATTTATCAAAAATCATTCATATATAACTGCTGCTAGTTTTTTGATTTTAAATGTAATTGCCACACATGGGAAACCTTTTAATAATGGAGAATATATGAAAAAAGCTTGAATAAAATGTGCACTAGTTCTTTTTGAAAATTTTGAAAACAAAGTAAAAATTATTCTGAGCATAAAAGAGTTATCATTTGCTAGAAATACAATTAAAGAAAGAATCCTGAAAATGGCTAACAGCAAACTAATAAAAAATAGATATAAAATTTTCTAGTTTAATTTCTCTCTGCCTTAATGAAAGTACAGACATAAATGGATCAGCTCATTTGGATATTTTTATTTGCTATTGTATTGGGAATAATATCAAAGAAGAACTGATCAGTTTAACCTCATTAGAAACAATAATAATAGGAATAGATATTTGCAATATAGATATTGCCAAAATGATATCAGTAACTACAGATGATGCTTATGACTGAAAAAGAAAGTAGTTTTCTCACTTAATTTACAAACTGTATTGAATGTTCAATTTTGGATTTTTATTGTATTATACATCAGTAGGTTTTATGCATGAAGGCCATGTTTAAGCCATTGGATGATGTTACAAACATTGTGACTAGGTTAATTAATTGTATGTCTACACATTGAATGAGATAAACTCATTATACTATGATTTACTTATGTACAACAATAAGTAGGTGGTTCAGTTGAGGAAAAGTTCTTCAAAGATTCATCAAGTGTTTAAAAGAAATTAGCATTGAAAAATATAATGAATTAATGGATGTTTAATGGCTTTCAAAATTAAAGTTTTTTTTTAAATGTGAAATTGCAAGGTTATAATAAGACAATTGTTGTCATGTTTGATTTGATTGAATCATTTAAAGTTAAATTACAAATTTTCAGTGTGATGCTATTTTTTACACCTTCAAATATTTTCCAAATCAAAAAAAGTTCTTGACTGATTTAGAATCTCTTGAGAAACCAGATCAAGTAAAATTGTCACAAGACTTTGTACTGTTATTGATTATTGATTAATTTTCTTTAAGACTTACACAGTTCAGACAATTTTTCAGAAATATCAAAAATTTATTTTATACCCAGACATAACATCAATGGATAGTCTCAAGTTAGACATTTTTGAGGGGCTTAATTTGAAAGATATGGAAATACAATCAGTCGACTATCAATCCAGTTCTATATGGAAACAGAAATTTGTTGACATGAGGGTATTGAGTTAGAAACAATGGACAATGATAGATTAATGGATATATGTAAAAAGAATGCTGAAGAGAAACTAGTGATTGCCTGGAATGCTATTCTTGAAACATTTAATTATTTTAAAAAAATTAGCGACCGCTATATTATCATTTCTTTCTTTACATATGCATGTGAATCATTGTTTTCAGAAACGAATTTAATTAAAGACAGTTCGAGAAATATAATGACAGATGAATTTAGTTCAGCATATGCATTATTAAATTGAACTTGGAGATACCTTCATCCTGCAGTGAATTGATAATGGTTGATGATGATGCATTATTAAAAATGACAAAATATGAATCAGTTATAAAATATTTAACACCTAATGTACAATAGCAAAAAATATCATTAAATAATATCTATTTATGTTGATTTTATATGTTTATTTCCAAAATTTTGTTTTAATTACTATTAATTTTTTACTATTACATTTTATTTAACTTGTGCTCTTCTAAATAAATATCGTTCACTTGTATTAGTTTACTTAGAAATTTTGATTAATTATTATTGTTATTATTATGTTTTATAAATTTTTAAAAAACTGCAATAATTAAGTTGTTTATGTTTTGATTTAATAACTGAACAGAACGCCAATCATTCAATAAATATTTTTTGAAAATTTTTGGCATGCACACGTAAAAAGGTTCGCCACTACTGTTCTACAGTTTTCTAATAATGCACACATTAAAACACAAAAAGAGTACACTACGATAAATATAAATTAATTAAATTTTATACAGTTTCGTAATAATACAGACACTAAAACCACAAAAAGAATAAAGACTTTTTAAAATCATTGAAGAAGTAAATAATAAAAATGAATTTAAGCAAATGTTTTTTTTCCTAATAAGTTATTAAATTTGAAGAAAAAAAAAAAAAAATTAATAAATGAATGCCAATTGATATTATAATGAAATGAAAATACATTAAAAAACTTAGATGATATTTTGCTTAATAACACATCAATTTTATAATAATTAAAAAAAACTATACTTCCAAAAAATATATTTTAAAAATTAATTTTGCTTCAATTGTAATTATCAGACTCTTACAACATAAACAATTCAAATACTATGAATTATAATCTGTAATAAATATCAGGTAATATATGTTGAGTTTTGGAGGCTAAATTTGAAAGTAAAATACTTTAGACATGAAGACAAAGTCATAAATGTGATTAATACTTTTGTCTGGGATACCAAAATAAAAGCTGAAATAGCAACAAGTAGTCCACGAAGTTTTGGAAAATTAATCAAATGGTTTGTTGCTCAGAAGTTAATACAATGTTTGAGCAGCATCAGAAATGACAATAACATGCCTTTCTACATGGGCATTACAGCACTAAAACATGCAGAACAGATCATCTAGGTATAATAATTGACTAAATATGTATGACAAAAATTATAACAATTAACTTTAAAGAATTTGAAAGTGGAAAACAATGATTGCATATGATTATATTAATATTATAAATATTTATACATATATGAAAAAATCTTACAGTAAAATATTACACTTGCCTTTAATATTTTTTACCAAATTCAAATTTAAATCTGGATAAAACATGAATTTTTTTTCCAGATTCTAATCAAGCTTAGAATTTTTCTAATTTTTTTTATCATTTCTTGGTCCTTTACAGGATTGATTATAAAAAAAAAAAAACTTTTTTTTTCTGTCTTGTAAAAAATGAATAAAGAAAAGCAAATTGAATGAATTATATTTAAAATATTTTCCAAATATCCAAGCAAGACAAATATTCACTATTCATCAGTAAATAGTTATTTAGCTATTTCATCTAATTAGAGAATAGGAATATTAAAAAACCCATCAAAATTCTCAATGTCTATGATAAGATTTTCCATTCCATTTTTTCTAAAAAAAAAAAAAAAATACTGAAGAGACCTTTAACATGAAATAGGGTATTTAAAGTCTGTTGTAGTCAAAGACTAATTTGTTATTTGACAAAAAAACCCAGTTCAGATCTTTTATTTAAAATAGCTAAACTTATTTAAAAAGTGAAGTTTAATCATTTTAAATAAAATAACTGATCTCTAATGTCTGTGAGTATTACTACACTAGTAAAAAAAATATTTAACAAATTTCAATATATTCACCTAAGAAAGTAATGATAATTTTAATCAAGAAAAAAGTTCAATAGAATCACATTATAATAGTGAACAAGTAAATGATTTATTCATATGTTGATAATGATTTCCAGAAGCATGAAGAAATATTTACTTATTCAAAAACCAATAAGTAAATAATATAGTAATATAAATTCATATAAGAAACATCTTGAGCAAGGAGTTTAAAATAAAATAAATGAAATAGAAAATGTAATACAATGATTATATAATATAACACAACCAATAACACAAACATTTTATAAGTCCAATAACAGACATTGGTTAAATTCAAATAATATCTTGCATAAGCATATTAAATAATTTGGAACCATTAAAATTAAGCTGACTCAAACTAAAAATTCTCTGAAAATTTTAGTAATTGAAATTTAGTTGATAATCATGTATTAACAACAGAAAATCATCAATAAATATCAAGAAGCTATACAATTATATAAATGAACAATATCTAGAATACTGTCAAATCATTTCTAACAGATGTAACAGAAAATCTGCTAAAAGTAATATTTATTATATGGTTTAGTAAAATAGATAAAAAAGACATTATAAAAATAAACAAAAAAACAAATAATTTTGTTATTTATTTATTTATATATAAATATTAATCTTATAATTATCTATGGCATGTAATGTGTATGTAGTTAAATCCTTTGAAAAAATATTTTGTTATCCTTAATACATCAAACATTAAAAGTTGTATTAATGAGAAAATGTATTGCAATTTTTTCTCTTGCTCAAATAATAAAATGTTCAGTCTACTAAATTTTATCAGTGTTATTAATTCAACAATTATAATGAAATACCAATAGTTACATTTTTAAGAGATTCTTTTATTGGTTTATCAGAGATTTTAGATTTTTCTGGCTAGATTATCATTATCATTAGCTATTTTCCAAACTAGATCTTTTTAGTCAAGTCATTATATAAACCAATTTTGCAAAATATAAACTTTGCAATGGTGTCAGAATTTCCTTTATATTTAATATTGATAACACACCATTTTTAAATTTTTATTAATGGTAACCTGATAGTCACTACATCCTAAAGTGTAACTACAATCTTTTCTTTCCATGCAAATGTCATTTTTTAAAGTTTAGGTAAAGTTGTGACTAAAGAAGTCAATAATACTAAATTTATGTTCACATCACTTTGAAATCTGACAGGGACTTTTTCCTTTATTGCAATTCCTTTAAACACTTTAAATCTAATATGGAAAGTATGTCTGTTCTTAACTATATAGAATTGTAACAAAGTATTATAAAGCATTTAATTTATTAATACCTTCAGAATCCATGGATTAAAATTGACTTCATCTTCATGTTGCTTTTTCTCTTTGGAATATTTTTTTATCATTAATTAATTTCATGATTTTCTAAACATGAAGAAGATTTTAGATCCAATATCCACATTTATTGTAAAACTACTGTTTAATATGAAGCAATTTAATATATTTGATGTATGTAATCAACAGTTCCTTCCTGATTCATACTGATTGTATTACAATTTATTTCTTTTATATTTCATAATATTTTTTTTATCTTTAAGGAAAATCATTATTTCCAGAACTATAAGATTCAGCAATATAGCTTTTCATTTTATACAGTGCATAGATTTCCTTAAATTATTTTTAGTTTTCTTCTTTATGAACTCATTTATGATAACAAAAGTGTTATATTATGAGATATATTCATACTGTCCTTATTAAAAGAACTTCCCCTTTGAGAAACTGATCTGAAAGAAGCAAGAGTGCTGTAAATGACGTGTGTTTCTCAATTCCTTTATCTATTCTAAAACCATATCAAAGTCAGGCTTTTCCTAATATCATACTTTTAAGATCAAGATATGTTCTCATAGTTTCTATTGAGTGTTCAGCATATAACCATCAGAAAATTTTCTATATTTTAAGAAAACCATTATAAATATGTTTATAGTCATATCGTGAAATTGTGAATCATATCCCATGATTTGCTCCAGCTGATTTGGCATCTTTTATAAAAGTTCAATTGGAGAAATGATTTTATGAGGCAGAATTAAATACCCATTTTTTAATTACATAACATCTTATAAGGGTTCCACTAAAAGTTTGGACTTACTTAACTGTCACTCTACACAATATTACTCTTGGAAAAACACAGTAATGAACAATTTTGACCTCTTTATCCACTTTCCCAGTGACCAAAAATATAAAAAAAGTGACTGATTAGTGCCCTTTTACAATAGTAATGAAACCCCTAAACATTAATTCTAGTATAAATATGTACCTATAAATAATGTTTTTATCTATCTGTACTTACTATTCTCCATTCTTATTAAAATTATTTTTTTTCTTCAAAGGAATTCATATTCTTTAATTATGTAATTTTCATCAAGCAGATTTTGCATTGGTTCCCACATAAATTGCTAATTTTCTTTTAGTAAGACATTTTTAAAAATCTTTACTTTTGTCAGTATGATTAAGTTTAATAATTTTCCAATGATTGTGGTGTTAGATTTAATTTCTAGCCTTAATAATTTGTTCTATTGTCAATATTTATCTACAGATACTTACTGTTAAATGAACAAATAAAATTTGGGCAACATTTCTTTAGACATTGTGTCATGTAATTCAATTTCCAAATATGTATGGAAATTACATTTATATAAATACTATTTTGTTAATCTAAATTGCTTAAATACTCATTATCGTAAAGTTTGATTGAAAAGGTAACTAATTAATGACTTATAAACTAATTAATAGCACTGAGCTAGCTTTCAGCAAAACACTACAAGAATCATAGGGCTGAATAAAATTATGCAATGCAAGATATACTTACATAATATTTAAATGAGGCAAAATATGCAAATAAGCAATACGATATTCTATTTTCCAGATAATGGAACACACAAAAACTTTTTGTTGATGGAATGGTGATCCATTGCAATTGCCCAAGCCTCTTTGTACTTTCTTTTCCTATCAACTCAATGCTGAGCAAACACAATCAGTAAATTTTACACCAATGTAAAAAAGAGTAAAAGACATTAATAATGTGCCTAAGGTATAGATAAGCCTTAATTACATCTCACATATACAAATAACCTTAGAAAAATTTGTGCTAACACATACAGGGTTAGTTTTAGATCATTGCCGTGTCTTGACAATTCATTGTACAATACCAAAGACAAAATACCTGTGAAGTATTAGTCTATAAAATTGCAAATTCTCACCCATACTGCAGCTCTGTGTATTATGAGAAATCTTGTGCAAATAGATCCATAAGAATTTCCCAACATGCATATCTATACAACAGAGCTAAAAATAATGAATATAGATCTATCTTTCTTGACCAAAAATGCACAACAGATCATATATTTTCTCAATCCAATGTTAGGACTGTTTTTCTCAGAGAGGTGATTGGAAAAGAAAGTACAAATTGGGCTTGGCAATTGCAAATGATTTACATTCCATCAACTAAAAGAATTTGTATTCCATTATCTGGAAAATGGAATATCTAATTGCCTTATTGCATACTGTGTTATTTAAATATTATATAATGCATAACTGCACTGCATAATTTTATTCATCACTACGATTCTGGCAATGTTTTGCTGAAAACTAGCTGAGTGCTATTAATTAGTATAATGATATTAATTCGTTACCTTTTCAATCAAACTCGAAGTTAACGACTATTTGAGAATTACATAATTTGTTGAAAAGAGTTAATAAGTTGAGATTTAATTTAAAATCATTTAATTGTGATATTAGTTATTTATAAATAATTTAAGTTGGTTGCTACAATGTTAAACAATAAATATAAAGACGTTTTGATCAATTAAATTTCCTAATTACTTTGCAATTAGTCTCTGGAGTATTAAATGTTTGTCTATAGAACCCAAGTACTAATTCTTGCATTATTTTTAAGAAGTCAATTTGAATTCAAAACTTATTTAATAAACATTATTATATACATATGTCTACTATGCTTTAATCTTCTAAATTAATGCGGTTTTTTTTACATTTTTTACATATATAGATAGATCTCTCATCATATACATTTCTATAAAATTAAAACTACCAGACATAGCAGTAATCATAACTTCTAAGTTGAAGAGCAGAGGTCAAAATTTTGAGAGAACCTTTATTATATATATTCTTACAAATATATTAATATTAAAATGAACAATTACTCACTCATAGAATTAATTCTGCGACAGAAAATCTAATTTTTAATATATTATTCAAAATTTAAAATTTTAATTCTAACCTGAATGATGAATTCCTTATATGAGCAACAGGAGAAAAAAGAATATGAAAGTAAAAATATAAATTTTTATTACATTAAGGTGTTTTAAAATGTATAATTATCTCACTTGTATCTATAGGTACTCAAACTGACAATAATGTCATTAGTGAAACATTTTATAAAATGGCAAAAAAAAAAAATATATATTAATGTTAATTAAACAATTCATAAAGAAAATGAATAAACATAATTTTAAAAACATGATAAAATTATGCTAATTATTTCATAACACTTCAACGCAAGCATTAAAAATTTGTTTGACAGCCAGCGATTTAAATAAAATTAGATTTCTATGTTTTGTTTTAATATTATTTAAGCAGATAAGTTTGAGAGAAAGACCTACAAAAATTTCTGCAACATATTGAAAAGGGACTAATATTAAAAAAAATAAAGAATGTACAAACATTAATATATATATATACTTAAATAAAACACATGTACAAAGATACAAAAAAAAATCCTTTAAATAGCCTGTGGCAGGCAAAAAACTTGCTTTCTAATCAATAATTTAATGACTAGCTAGTTTAGATATGATCTGGTGGCATGAAAATAAATTATTTACAAACTGAAAAAAATTTTAAAATTTCATCCATCTTAGATTCAAGCTCTATCATTGACACTGATTCATATTTACATATATGTGTAATCTTACATAATCAAACATACTATGTCATATATAGATCTTAATGCCAAAAATATTTGAAATGATACTTTTTAAAATCTAATTATAGTTAATTCATTAATTTCTATAAAACACTAATTAAATACACCATAATATCAGTATTATTGTATTCCTTATAAAAATTACAAACAAAAAAAAAAAATTAAATGCTTTTATTTACGATGCATAAAAAAAAATAATAAGCATCAAAATAAAAAACAATTTTCTTCAACCACAATTGCAGTTTTCAAATTTAACTTGAAATAGATGCATGAGTAGTCCAGAAATTAATTAATACAATTTCTTATTATAATTAATTAAGTTAATCTCTTATTATAAAAATAAAATAGAGATTAACAGAAATAATTTCTAGACCTCCTATGCTTTTATTTCAAATTAAATCTAAAACCTCCAATTTGATTGAAGGAACAATTGTTTTTTTAATATTAGCACAATAAATAAAAATATAAATGTATATTGATTTTTAAATCAATTGGACACTTATAGTTGTTATATATATAATGAACCAACCTCCTCCGAACAACTAATAAGGAAAATACTACAACTAACTACTACTTCTATTTAACACTTACTTTTTACTACCTTCAAATCTCTTAACGATATAAAACTACAATTTAAAATTTACTACTTAAACTTACAGGAAACAACAAACACCAAGCATCGACAAATAAAATATTAACTAATATTTTATTATATTTTGTCCTCCTAAATTCACTTTCATAAAATGGTTGGTTTTCAGGTAAAGTGTCAACTATTATCAATAGCGAACTATCAATAACATTCAACACTCGACTACCAAATATACACTGATCAAATAAACACTTTATTTTTATTTTTAAAAGAAGAAAGAAAAATCCATGAGGCGCCAGCTAATTACATGAGAATTAGCATGTCCATTTGATCAGCATAATTTGATACCTGAAAATCCCTGCTAGCTCAACCGGTTCCAACCACCCACTAAATAGACAAAACAAAAGGTATATCTTAAACGCTGCCCCTTCTAAGCTACTTCTATATTTTTTTAAAACTAAAATAATTTCCCCAAACCATTCAAAAATAATACTTCAATCCTTTAAAACTAATAATAACAACATTATATTGAATACTAAACATTTATAGATTTAACTTAGCGAATCTTTTCTGAAAGACTATTATTAATGATTAGATTTTTCCCCTCCTACTCTTATTAAAAAAATAAATATTTATACTTACCTGCACGTATCAGAAATAAACATAAATGTTTTAAGAAAAATAATTTAAGTGTTTTTTATATTATTTTAAAATAAATTAATTGTTTTATCTTATAATGACACACACACACTTCTTTTTTTTTTTAAAGATTAAAGTAAGCATTTTAATATATTACTTTAGCAAATAAATTATATACGTTATATCATATTTTATTTTATCTTTTTTTTAAGTTTAAAAAAAAAATCAAATCACACATACATGCATGCCATTGTTTCAAAAATATTATTTAATAGAAACTGCTTTTACTTATTTTATTATTGCAAATATTAATTTTTTGAAGTTTAAAGTTTATTCTTTTTTTAAGTTTAATTCAAAAAGTTCAAAGTTCTTTTAATAAAGTCTATCTTTATTTTAAAAAGAAATCGGGAATGTTTAGATATCAAAGTCAAATAATTACTTAGGTTTTAAATACAACAGAAACAGCATAATGGAATTATTTCTTAACTCATCGACGACTGGTAAAATGATTCTTCCGTAGATCCTGTGATTTGGTATGATTTTTGTGGCTGGTTTGGCGTTCCTGCACTCTGCTGTCCGTTTAGTCTATTTCAACATGATTACTTTCCAAACTAATCGCAGATCTTAGATGTGTAGAGAGCGGTTGTTTTTAACAGTGCAACATTTTTGGAAATATTACTTCAAGAAATATTTATTAAAATGAGAAAGTCAGACCCAGAATGAACAAAAGTTGAGCTATTTATACTATTTTAAACAATGGAAAACTTTATTTAGCAGCAGCGTTCGTTCGTCTCGTGAAATAAAATTAGCTTCTGTGTCTACTTTTATTAAAAATTACATACACACATGCACATATATTTATTTATTTATTATAAGATAAAATGAAATCTCTTTATTATTTTATTAAAAATTCATTTAAAGAATATTAAATCATTTATTTATTACAAGACTTTTTTTCTTCTTTTAAACAAAAAAAAATCTTTTATTTTAAACAGCTTATTATTTTAAATAGCGTTTACAGTTTATTTTATTTAATACAAAATTTCCCCACCCCCCTGCTCTTTAGTTTTTACATTTTATTCTCTTAATATTAAATTTTTATATTTTTAAAACATGGGACTCATACAATTACTTTAATATCAATGTACTTTGGTACAATATATATATATATATTCTAACCTAGTGTTATTGACACTTGGTTTATTTGGCATTATTTCCACAGGAAAACAATGCTATCCTTTTTAGAAAATAAAAAAATAAAATAATAATAATATTAAGTGATTAATAAAATATGCTATTTACTCACTTTAACGTGTTTTAAGCAAATAACTAATAAATTTAGTAATTCAATGTCATTTTGAAGAAGAGCATGAATAATTTAATTAAAATATTAACAATAAGAGCAATTTAATATAGTATAAAAGCACATATCATAAACAGTAATTGATTTTGGATGGGTAGAGGGGAGAGTGGATGAGTGTCTTATCATAAAGCACAATAACTTCTGGTAATTTTTTTTATATATAATGTTTAAAGAATTATACATCAATGATTGTTAATTTAATGTATTTATTATTTTTTTTATATTGTCAAATTACTTTGTAATCCAGGTAAATAATACGAAAACTATATGATTGTAATGGGTTTTTTTTCCTTTCTTTTATTTATGGTATAATTAAATGATTATTTTTCTGTAAGAGGTCGCTAAAACAAGACCGCCAATTTTTTTTTTGAAGAAAGATTGTCTGACATTAGTTTTTCAAGGAAGAAGCAGTGCTGAAATTCGGTAACAAATTTTTTTTCATTTTTAATTGCAGAAATAAATATAAGTCAAGTAAAATTTTAATAATATAATGTGTGGCTAATCCTTTTTGGTGGGACATCCTGATCTTCTGTTGCTATCGACCTATTTAAAGCTTTTTATACGCAAAAATATACTATCTTGTGCTAAAGTTCAAAATGACCATATTAACTACAGCAATCACGGAAAATGTCATTATATTTAAATTAAGTAATATAAGTAATTTCCAGGAAATAATCAATTATTTGTTAACTTTACCTTATTTAATGATCTTTTCATGGTATAAAAGAAAAATTATAATTAAAAGACATATTATAAAAGCCAAGGAAAGTTAACTAGAAAAATTTCACGCTCTTTCTAAAAGAAATTGTCTGCCTTTGAAAATAATGTAAGTTCCCCACGTTAAAATATGTTTTATTCACTGAAAATTATCTAGAAATAATATTAATGATAAATGATATTTACTTATGCACCTGTATATTTTAAAAAAAAATATATATATATAAATTTTCTCAAGGCAAATATCGGAAAATTTGTATGTGTGCATTTTACGGAGAATTCCCTATTAAAGAAAAATTACAATTCCCAGAGTAGGAACAAAAACTAAAAACATTAGTGACTTAATTATAACCATAATATAATATGTTATATTATACATCAATTGGAGTCATTAAAACTTCATATCCACGTAAGTCAGTTGCAGTCATTATAATAATAGTATCTTGGAAAATTCGCGCATTATTTTTTTTATTCATAAGCCAGCTAGCTAAAAATGGTACGTATCATCAATAATAGAAAAGGAAAAGAATTGTGTGTGTTATCGTTTAGAATAAAATATTCGTCTACGTTAGAATATGTATTGTTTTCTTGGATCCCAAAATTATAGCAGTTTAATTCAAGGAAGAGTTAACATCCAATGCTGCTATGTTTTTTTTTTCTTTGCCTAATTTATTAAGTGCACCAGAATGGAGGCAACTTTTATATAAATGAAATAATAAAATGTGTTTCTTATTTTAAATTTGCTTCGTGAACTACGACTGGATCAAGTTCTTCATCTGGATAAATTGCCCAACGGAAAACATTTTTCTAGTGAGATAATAAGCACTTGTTAAGTAATGATTTTTTTTACTAATTTGTAAAATTATGTGTATTTTTTTTATATCAACAGGTTAAAGGCTGTATAGTCAAGTAATATTTAAATGACCTTGTAATCATAAAGGTATGTTTTCATGTAATTATTCTAGGTTAAATTTATATTTGACATGGAAAAATTTTTTATAAAATGTGTTTTAACTATTATATGCAATTATGGGTATAAATTTTATATGTTAGATGCGTAAAAGAAAAACATTTAGATACTTAATAGGTAAAGTAAATAAAAAAAAAATTATCAGAAGTAATTAAAAAGAATTGCTATACAAGATATTTCTTGTCTAAAGCTTGAAACGAATTTATACTGTATTAATTGAGGAACTTATTCCCAATTATTCTTTATTAACACATTCACTTTATTTAGTTCAAGATAATATGCTACCAATTACTTGTTGAATGTTCCTTTGGTAAAATGAAAATTATTATACTTTTATTCTGTGATATCCATTGATTTCAGATGTTGATCTAAGTATACCCCGTAACATAATTTTAGTATAATTAGTGTATTTGCTTGTCTTGCCCAGATAAAGCATCAGTATATGCTTAATATCAGCATAGGTAATCTTTATAATATGTTTATTTTGTGGGATGAAAATGATTTCCCCAAAAGCTTTGTTTTCCATGAGGGGAATAGTTAAATCTAGTATTCGGGCATGTTTTATAGCCCAAGTGATCGCTTCTCATAGTTAGGACGATCAAGAATTTATCTTGCATGTAGTAGTACTTCATTCGTTTAAATCCCAGGAGAGGATTATATTTGGTGTGTGTTCGTATTATGCCCAAGTAAAAGGCAAGAAACCACCAAAATATTTTAATGTAGTAGTTAACTCTACTGACCTTCGGTGTTATTCCATATTCCTCATGAGAAAATAGAGATAATTCCACCACGGAAGGTGTTGATTATTGTGTTTTGTTTAGAAAGTTAGGGCAAGATAACGGGTATATTGGAGGTGTTAATTCCTCAAGATCCATTTTAGTATAAATAGTGCGCTAGTACTATGATCAATATCTGGATTGTGCGGCGGAATATTGCTAGTAATTCACATGTAAGTCAATGGAGAGAGTAAGTTTAAAATTGCGTGATTTAGAAACGCTTATTTACCAATGGAGGATTCAAATACAATGTTTAATTCTGGTTAATGAGTAAGCAACACTAATAATGTAAATTATCCTTATGAATAAAGTGTGTATCACAACTTAAGTGGTATTAAGTTAAATATAAAAATAGTAAGTGTAACGTTTGATAAATAGCCCATAAATTATAATAAGTTATCTAAATACAAACCATCGTTTAATTAAATATATTATCATAAAAATCGTTTTACGTATTGCATATAATCAGATTGTTTTTATTCCAAAACTAATATTTAGTTAATAAAGTTAAGTAGAAGCTCATATAAGATACACTAAACGGATGAGTTGATGTATCGATAATAATATGTATTTTTTTTTATTCAATTTGCATAATTGTAAAAAGATGAAGTAGTAGTTCTAATCCAGGTCTAAAAGTATAGACAAATTAATGTTAGTTACATGTTGTTTTATCCATATGGGATCGAATAAATTATATATGTTTGTTTAGTGTTTTAAGAATAAAGTATAGTCCTGTTAAACTGTAATAATAAATTATAATCTTGTTAAACTTTAATAATAAATTATAGTCTTGTTACACGTTGTTTAGAGTCATTTTTCTTGTGTGCTAAATAAAAGTGTATTTGCATAATACTTGCAATACTTTCCTTGAGTCCGAAATCATTAAACTCCTAAAACTCAATACACCAGACAGATAAATTTAAGCAGATTGGAATATTTCATTATATTTTAGTTTAATAAGAATTATTTATGGGATTGAAAACTTCAGACCAAGACATTTTATTTTATGTGTGTGTAAAAATGACTTTATTCCCAAACTACTAGCTTTGGTTGCACATTGTTCCGTACACATTTAAGTGAAGTGTCTAAGTAATAAATCTTAGTTAAATTATTGTGTTGTCATGGATGATGGAAGGACACAAAAGCACCCTTGTCTTTTCATCATTCCGACTGAGATTCTGGATAAAAAGGGCTGTATTATTCAAAATTATGCATTGTTATTGAATCTGGTTATCATCTCTTTAAATATTATAATAGTTGATATGGGGATGAGGATACCCGGAATTTAAATAAGGTAAATGTTTCCTATAGCCGACCAGAATGTCAGTCATATGCGACAACACAATACTGCCGAGCATTTTCTTAAATATAACAGAGAACCCTGAGATTAATGTCATTATTATAAGTGCTCTTAAATTAAGGAGTGATCAATTATGATCAATATTACAAGCGTGGCATAGCTTAAGAGAATTGTATGTACAATTGTATTATATGAAAAGTATTTTAGATCATATTGGAAAATTAATAGATATGTTGCTTTTTTTATTTTGGTTGCCATAGCAACCAACCAGATAAAAATTAGTGGCACAAGTGCGGATAAACCAACTAACTAACTGGTTAGATATTGGGTTGGAAATAATAATAATAACTAATTAATACTGGTAATTATATCAATAAAAGAAATAAAATAAATTATCTAGATATAAACTAATAGATTAATTTCTTTATAAAGGGTTAGAAATGGCCGCCCAACTATAGGGGCTATCGATGGCTATAGCTGGCCACGAGGAATTTAGTAAACTTTTCTAGAAGTCAATATTAATATTGTTTGCACTTGAATGGATTGGTTATTCATTGATTAAAAATATTTGCCAATAATGAATTGTTTTAGCCATAAGATATTATGTGAATATCTATTATATGATCTAATCTTTTGCCACTGAATAAATAAATTTGTTAGTTTATGATGTTGTGGTCTGTAAGCAATTCCATAAAATATTGTAATGATTTTATCATTTACGATGATCTGCTTATCTGGTGGTGTGATTGGCACTTATACCATATTACATAATAGTTTGGTGAGATTTCTATGGACCAAGTAGCATATGAGAAAAGAATATTCGGTAGTTAATATTGGGACTTTAGGGATATTAAATGTCAGAGCATAGTTTTTTTGGTGTAGATTGTTTTTGATAGGAGAGGCATGGAGGCAGGATGTCTTGTCAATAATTTCTCATCGATAAATTTATTAATAGTTCATTGTTAATATTTCAGTACTGTTAAAAACTAAAAGAGTTAGAATTTTAATATGAGTGAAAACAAAGATAATCATAGTATTTCTGAGGATTTGGGAGGATCCCAAGAGTTACAATCCCCTGATACACAGACTCCATATTTTAGTGTACAATTAAAAGAGGAAGGGGAAGATTTAGATATAGCTAACCCAGAAGAAGCCACAATAATAAAGGGAAAACATGAAAATGAGCCAGATCAATTAATGAGAAATACATTGGAGGAATTCTTGAAACAATTAGAAAAATCAAATAGTGAATTAAAAAGTCAGATCCAAAACTCAAATAGTGAATTAAAAAGTGAATTAAAAAGCCTCCAAAACTCAAATAGCGAATTAAAAAGTCAGATCCAAAACTCAAATATTAAATTAGAACAATCAAATAATGAATTAAAAAGTCAAATACAAAATTCAAATAGTGAATTAAAAAGTGAATTAGAAAGTCAAATACAAAAATCAAATAATGAATTAAAAAGTCAAATACAAAATTCCAATAGTGAATTAAAAAGTGAATTGAAGAATCAAATTCAAAATTTGGACAGTAAATTAGACAATCACATACAGGAGATCAAAGACCTAAGGGAAGAGTTAAAAAACCATGTAGAAGAGTCAAAATTGGCCTCCGAAAAACTAGAAATAAAAATTAGGAAAGAAATCAAAATAAAGTCGGAAAGGGCTGAAAATATGATCGAGGCTATTCAGCAGGACTTCAAAAGTCAATATGTAGTATTAAACAGTGAAGTTCAGGATAAAATAGAATGTATTAAGGGAGAATTAGATAGTGCTAGGAGTGAGTTTAGAAACTTAAAAGAAGAAGTCCAAAATATAACTCTTGAACCTGACAATGTAGTAAAAGGATATCAGAGCCAGATTACTAGCAGAATATCTAAGTTAGAAACTCAAGAGGTGACCCAATGTAAGATTAATAAAAATCTAGAAAGTGAGCTAATTCAAGTTATAGGAAAAGTAGAAAATTTTAATGAGATATTAAAGAATAATTCACAAATATTACATAATAATCTCAAAGAGGAAATAGGGGAATTAATGACTCAGTGTGAGAGTACAGTATATCAAAGGCTAGAAGATAAACTTGAGTTAGAAAAAGATGAAACTATTAACCAATTAGAGCAACAAATTAAACATTTAAATGTAGGCCTAAAGGACAGTTCTAAAAGAATAGACTGTGAATGGCAAAATTATAAGTTAGGATTAGAAAGTCGTATGCAAGCTATGGACCTTAATATGGATAAAGTTGTTCATAGTAAAAATGTATCTGAAACTCAGGTTAAGGAAATCAATAATGGTCATAATAAACCCGTAATCTCTGAGTTACATACAATGATTAGTCCAGTAGAATCAATGTACAATCCATTGAATGAGGCTAGACATAAAGTCATGTTAGAGCCCGAAAGTAATAGCTCCATGGCCTTAAAATTCCTCAAAATAAAATTCTTTAAAGGAGAATACCTGGAGAATCCACATGAATATCTCCAGAATTTAGACGAATTGTTCACCTTATGTCATTTATCTGAGGTAGAAAAGATTGCTATTGCCACAAACCATTTGTGTGCAGCATCTAAAGACTGGTGGCAATCATTATTTATTAAACCAGAAACATATGGAGATTTCAAATATCTTATGTTAGCCAGTTTTTGGGGGGAAGACCGCCAAGATAACCTGAGATATCAGATATCTCAGGAAAGATATCATGTAAATAAGGGCAGTTACACTCAGTTTTTCAGGAGTCAGGCCATCAAACTGAAAATGTTGACAGCTTATCCTTTATCTGAGACCCAAATTGTGCGAATAATTCGCCATAATTTACCGAGACATATCGAGCAGGTCTTGATCGCTGCTGACAGACATACCATAGAAGAGGTAGTCGAAAATTTTAGATTCGCTAGAAACCAGTGATAGGAATATTGATAATAGGATTAGGGTAAATAGGGACACCCATCCTATGGTAAACAATATCAATTTCACAGATAGGTCATATGTGGGAAAGAGGAAGTTAAGTAGAGAAAAGGGATATTATAGGACGAATCCCTATAGTAGACCGAATAGCCACCTCAGTAGGCCGACAGTGAAGAGAAGGATTCTAAATGAGAATCAACTTTCTACTAATGGTATCCCAACGATGCCAAAGAAAAATATAAAAGGTAGTAAAAATAGCGGGGCATTAAATTAAAAAGGACCTCGCAGGAATGTTCCTCACTTCGGGGCCCTATTTTTAAACATATGGGGAACAGCATGATGTGGATTATCAATAACATAGACCTTGACATTGATTATTTGGAACCTGGCAAAATGTCTGAGCCACCTATCTTGTACAACTGTCCCATGATAAAGATTATCATTTCAGGAATTGTTGTCAACACATTAATTGATTCAGGCAGTCACGCTTCCTTGTTGTCTGAAGAAACTTACTTGAAAATTCAGTCAGCCGACCAATCTATTCCAATTTTATCAACTAAGGTGATTAGGGTAATACTTGCTAATGGAAAGAAGACTAAGTTATCTAATAGACAGGTTTTTATTACATTAGAAATTAATTTGTGCAAATTTGAGCATGTCTTTTTAATCATGCCAGGTTTGATTCATGAAGCCATAATTGGTTCGGATTTCATGACTCTAAATAATTGTTATATTAATTACAGAGATGAAACTTTTGGATGTAAAGAGGAGATTTGCCCTCTTATAGTCAATTGTAATAGTTAGATGAATCAATTAATGACCATACAGGAGACAACAGTTGATGTAAATATTAAAGTTAAGTTGGATGGTTCATGTATTATTGGCACAGAATACTATGGACCATTTTTCCAGTTGTTGTTCCAGTATCGTTGTGTTTTCTCCAAAATACCTGGTATATTAAAAGGGTATGTCCATAGAATCAATTTGAAGGATAATGAGCCTTTCCAGCAGCGTACTTATCCTATTCCTTATCAAAACCAGGCAGAGGTTCAACAGCAGATTAATAAAATGATTGACTGGCAAATAATTAAGCCCAGCCCTTCATCTTATGTGAATCCATTAGTAGTAGTCAAAAAGAAATATGGATCCATTAGAGTCTGTCTGGATGCCTTAACCAGCATACTGTCCCAGAGCATGACATACCATCACCTATTTAGGAATTATTGACGAAGTTCAAAGGGAAGAGCATATTCTCCACATTTGATTTAACCGCCAGCTATTGGCAAATCCCACTCCACAAAAATGATCAAAAGTATATGGCATTCCGTTACCAGGGCCAATCTTATATTTTTCAAAGGATGCCCTTTGGTTTAATTAATAGTGGGGCTGGCCTTATCAGATGCTTGAATATGGTCTTTTCAAAAGAACTGAAAAATTTGTTAGTTATATATATCGATGATATTGTCATTGCTTCGGAAAATTTAAATGCTCATTTACAGCATCTTAGCATGTTTCTTTGTGAGTGTTCAGATAACAATATAAAAATCAACTTAGAAAAATGTATTTTAATTGCCCGAGAAATCTCTTTTCTTGGTCATTTGGTTAGTGCTGAAGGGGTCAAACCTCACCCAGACAAAATTGCCACCATTCAAAGGTTTCCTGTCCCTAAGACCAGAAAGCACTTGAGATCGTTTTTGGGATTGTGTAATTACTATCACAGGTTTTATAAAAAATTTTCATATGATACTATACACTTATCTGCTTTATTAAAAAAGTGTGAAAAGTGGAGGTGGACCCAGGAACATACAAGGGAATTTCAAATTGTTAAAGATAACTTTTTAAAAACAGTAATTTTAGCCTATCCAGATTTAAATAAAGAGTTCTATTTGCAAACCAACAGTAGTGGGTTCGGTTTAGGGGTGATTCTATACCAATTTAATGAGAATAAGGAACCTAGAGTCTTAAATTTCTTAAGCCGACATTTAAGGGGAGCGGAACTTAACTATACCACCACAGAAAAAGAGGCATTAGCTGTTGTGTGGGGATTTCAAAAACTTAGACAGCTTTTGTTGGGATCAAAAATTATAGTATTAACTGATCATCGTAGTTTAGAGTTTCTCAACAAGAGTTACCTTAATAATGAAAGATTAATCAGATGGAGCCTCTATCTCCAACAGTATCAGTATGAAATCATATATTGTTCAGGACAGGATAATGTCATTGCAGATATTCTTAGCCGCAATCCTGTTTCTGTTAATTATCAGAACCCCAGTACTGAAAATATAATTATTTGTAATATGTCTAGTTTGTTAGAGGAAGAAATAGTTAGAGATTATACAAATTTAGAATTACTGCAAGCACAGGATGCTAGGCTGGAGAGAATAGTTCACTTCTTATCAGATCCAGCTAAATTAGGTCAGAAAAGTAGATATGCTGATAGAATTAAAGAGGGGTATAGGTTTAAAGATAGAATTTTAATGAAGAAATTAAAAAGGGGAGATGAAAATTCTTGGAGAGTGATTATTCCTTTATGTTTAGTCAATAAACTCATAGATTATGTTCACACCCAATATGGACACTATGGAATTCAGAAAATTGAACCTATTATTAAGAAGCATTTTTATTTTCATAAGATGTCTGAATCCATTGCCCGTAGACTTAGGGAATGCGAGATTTGTTTAAAAACTAAGTTTCAAAATAAATCGTATGTGGGAACACTTCAACCCATACTGCCCAGTCAGCCCAATGAATTATTGGCACTGGACTTTTATGGACCACTTCCACCTTTCAACCGTCAAAAATTTATTCTTGTGATGTATGACGTTTTTACCAAATATGTCTCTGCTTACCCAGTTCCAAAAACAGATGCTAAAAATGTTATTAAGTGCTTGGAAACTTATCAAATTCCATTAATAGGAAAACCAGCTTCAATACTTACCGACCACGCCACTGCATTCATTTCTGGTACATGGAAAAAGTGGGGTAAGAAGCAAAATATTCAACATATCATGTGCTCGATTAGAAATCCCCAATCCAATCCAAGTGAAAGAATCATGCGTGAGATAAGTAGGTTGTTCCGAGTATATATAGAATGGGATCACAAACAGTGGGTCAATAAGTTGCCACAGGTGATTAATTATATAAATATAACTATTAATGAGTCTACTAGGATGTCTCCAATTCGGCTGCACTTTGGTAGACCTGAACCTTTACTAATCAAAACACCGTTACCCGTAATAGTGGAAAATATTAATGTGGAACATGACCAAGCGCTAGCCAGAATTAACCTTAAAAAGATGGGTGATAAATGCACTCGTTATTCCAAAACCAGTCCACATCCTTTTAAAGTCCATGATTTTGTTTTAATCAGAACTCCCCATGTGAGTAATCTCCGGAAGCATATGTTTAGAAAATTCATGTATCTTTATGAAGGCCCCTATGAAATTGTGAAACAAGTGGGTGAGAATGCCTTTTTAGTCTCAACCCCTGATGGAACAAGAGGTACCTATAATGCCCGAAGCTTACTACCATATCCTAAACAAAATTAAATCTGTAAGATTGAATTTATTAACTTCTAAGAGAAGTATGATATAGACCTAGCAATACAATAAGAAATATTAATAATGTATGTGTTATTTTATTTTTTATTTATTTATAATGGTGGGAGAATTGTAACCTAGTGTTATTGACACTTGGTTTATTTGGCATTATTTCCACAGGAAAACAATGCTATCCTTTTTAGAAAATAAAAAAATAAAATAATAATAATATTAAGTGATTAATAAAATATGCTATTTACTCACTTTAACGTGTTTTAAGCAAATAACTAATAAATTTAGTAATTCAATGTCATTTTGAAGAAGAGCATGAATAATTTAATTAAAATATTAACAATAAGAGCAATTTAATATAGTATAAAAGCACATATCATAAACAGTAATTGATTTTGAATGGGTAGAGGGGAGAGTGGATGAGTGTCTTATCATAAAGCACAATAACTTCTGGTAGTTTTTTTTATATATATAATGTTTAAAGAATTATACATCAATGATTGTTAATTTAATGTATTTATTATTTTTTTTATATTGTCAAATTACTTTGTAATCCAGGTAAATAATACGAAAACTATATGATTGTAATGGGTTTTTTTTCTTTTCTTTTATTTATGGTATAATTAAATGATTATTTTTCTGTAAGAGGTCGCTAAAACCGCCAATTTTTTTTTTTTGAAGAAAGATTGTCTGACATTAGTTTTTCAAGGAAGAAGCAGTGCTGAAATTCGGTAACAATTTTTTTTTTCATTTTTAATTGCAGAAATAAATATAAGTCAAGTAAAATTTTAATAATATAATGTGTTGCTAATCCTTTTTGGTGGGACATCCTGATCTTCTGTTGCTATCTACCTATTTAAAGCTTTTTATACGCAAAAATATACTATCTTGTGCTAAAGTTCAAAATGACCATATTAACTACAGCAATCACGGAAAATGTCATTATATTTAAATTAAGTAATATAAGTAATTTCCAGGAAATAATCAATTATTTGTTAACTTTACCTTATTTAATGATCTTTTCGAGGTATAAAAGAAAAATTATAATTAAAAGACATATTATAGAAGCCAAGGAAAGTTAACTAGAAAACTTTCGTGCTCTTTCTAAAAGAAATTGTCTGCCTTTGAAAATAATGTAAGTTCCCCACGTTAAAATATGTTTTATTCACTGAAAATTATCTAGAAATAATATTAATGATAAATGATATTTACTTATGCACCTGTATATTTTTTAAAAAAATATATATAAATTTTCTCAACGCAAATATCGGAAAATTTGTATGTGTGCATTTTACAGAGAATTCCCTATTAAAGAAAAAATACAATTCCCAGAGTAGGAACAAAAACTAAAAACATTAGTAACTTAATTATAACCATAATATAATATGTGATATTATACATCAATTGGAGTCATTAAAACTTCATATCCACGTAAGTCAGTTGCAGTCATTATAATAATAGTATCTTGGAAAATTTGCGCATTATTTTTTATTCATAAGCCAGCTAGCTAAAAATGGTACGTATCATCAGTAATAGAAAAGGAAAAGAATTGTGTGTGTTATCGTTTAAAATAAAATATTCGTCTACGTTAGAATACGTATTGTTTTCTTGGATCCCATAATTATAGCAGTTTAATTCAAGGAAGAGTTAACATCCAACGCTGCTATGTTTTTTTTTCTTTGCCTAATTTATTAAGTGCACCAGAATGGAGGCAACTTTTATATAAAAGAAATAATAAAATGTGTTTCTTATTTTAAATTTGCTTCGTGAACTATGACTGGATCAAGTTTTTCATCTGGATAAATTGCCCAACGGAAAACATTTTTCTAGTGAGATAATAAGCACTTGTTAAGTAATGATTTTTTTTTACTAATTTGTAAAATTATGTGTATTTTTTTTTATATCAACAGGTTAAAGGCTGTATAGTCAAGTATGACATGGAAAAACAAATCTATAAAATATGTTTTAATTATTACATACAATTGTAGGTAGCAATTTTTTATGTTAGATACATAAAAGAAAGAAAATATTTAGATATTTAATGGGTATAAAAAAAAATTATCAGAAGTAATTAAAAAGAATTGATATACAAGATATTTCTTGTCTAAAGCTTGAAATGAATTTATACTCTATTAATTGAGGAACTTATTCCCAATTATTCTTTATTAACACATTCACTTTATTTAGTTCAAGATAATATGCTACCAGTACTTGTTAGATGTTCCTTTGGTAAAATGAAAATTATTATACTTTTATTCTGTGATATCCATTGATTTCAGATGTTGATCTA